>CADEHL010001142.1:396537-498598 GCA_902827135.1 Harpagifer antarcticus | reverse complement strand
TGTGTGAGGCAGGCCACTTAACAGGACTGGCCATCGGGAAACCCCCCGGTCCTCCCGATGGCCAGTCCGGGACTGGGTACAGGAGGCGTAGAGCGAGGGATCATTGTCCACAAGTTAATCGATCGAATTAAAAAATATAAATAATAATAATTTTTTTAATTTATTTTTTTAAAACTAAATGAGTCGCGACTTCCGGTGGGGCAAGATGGAGTAGGCAGTGTCGAATCTAGCTAGCTCCCGTAACTTTTATTCATTGACTATTTTAAATCCCCATAGTTTTGCCTTTGGCCATCTCCAGGTGGATAATTATTCCTCTCTGAACACTCTGGTGCTGGATTATGGCTTCCAAGCAGCAGAGATCGGGCAAGAAGGAGCAGTCTACGGTGCCGGCGGCAAATGGCAGTGACTTCAGCATGGCGGCCTTGGCTAACCAACTGGAACAACACCGGAATGCTATCTCTGCAGATTTCAAGGCTAGTATATCTACACTCGAAGCCAAGCTAGACTGCATTCAAACCACAGTCTCCGATCATACCCACTCAATTAATTCGCTTGAATCCAACGCTAACGAGCAAGACGGACGCATACAATGTTTGGAATCGATGTGTGCTAAGCTAGCTGAGAATAATACTAAGCTACAAGCTAAGTTGACGGACCTCGAGTCTCGCAGCCGCCATAATAATATCAGGATCATTGGTCTACCTGAGTCCATCGAAGGGCCTCACCCCTCCACCTTCTTTTCTGAACTTCTGTCTGAGGTCCTTGGTGACAGCGTTTTTTGAGTCTCCACCGGAGTGCGACAGAGCGCACCGTACACTCTCCAACAAGCCAGGACCGGGTCAGAGACCGAGACCCGTGGTCATCAGGCTCCACCGATTCCAGCAGAAAGATAAAATCATCCGTGAGGCCAGAGCTAAGAGAGGCAAGCTGCAGTACCGTGGGACCCCCATTGCAATCTACGAGGATTATCCTTCTGAGATAGTGGAGCAGCGCAGGAAATACCAACAGGTGATGTCTGAACTTTACCAACGGGGCTTCAAGCCCGCACTACTTTTCCCTGCGAGGCTTAACATCACACTGAAGGATGGGACCAGGAAGAGACTTTCTTCCGTTTCTGAGGCCAAGGACTTTATTGCAGCTAACCGATCTGGTATCGGTTCTCATGCCTCCTCCTCCGCCTAACTGCTGCGGGTTGGTAACGTTAGCCCATTTTACTAGCCTTACTGGCTACCTAAGTAACTTGTCTGACCTGTTAGTTCACATGGATTCTAATTATGCCGTTAACACGCAGACAGACATGTGTTTTTCCACGGCTAGACTTCTTATGTTTTCCTTTTTTGTGTGTGTTGCTTGCCGTCATGAATGCCTGTTGATAGGTCACACGACATGTTATCCGCAGAGTATCGCTTTTGCCTCTAGAGGGAGCCACAGCTCCATTGATGTGGAGCTGTTGCGCTAGCTTATTTTCTTGTCCACCTGTGCCTTTACCATTCGGAGATTTCTTTTGCACTTTATTTTATTTCTTATTATGTCTCATTTAGGGTATCTGTATGGATAAAATACATTGTATTTACTTGTTGGACCGGCTGTTCATGCTGATTTGTACTGCACTAAATTGTATGTGTGTTCTGTTCTCTGTGGTTTGGTATTGGAATAGATTTATCTGCATAATATTTGACAATTTCCTATTCACTTACCCATCCACTTGTTCTGTGTGGGATAATATGGGGATGGTTTACTGTTTAGATAGGGACTAGGTCCCCGGAAGACTAGTGTTAGTGTAATTACAAACGTTAGTGTAATTACATAGATTTAAGCTAGAGTGCTTGATTATGCTGTGCATTTTGGGTTTAGCTATAGGTATGGCCACATGGGTTTTTTTTTTTTTTTTTTTGTTTTTGTTTTGTTTTGTTTGTTATTATCATTACTATTATTATTTTTCGTCGTCCTCTCGTCTCTTTCTCCTGTGTATGCAAGACAGTGTTTGTCCAGGTAAACTTGTCTTTGAGGAACTTCCTAGATGGTGTCTGCCATGACAACGACAGGTAGAGGAGTGCGCCTGATTTCCTGGAATACTAAGGGCATGAACAACGCTACTAAAATTGGTAAGGTAATGACACGGTTGCAACATCTGAATGGAGATGTCATATTCCTGCAGGAAACTCATCTTAAATCTTCTGATACCCTTCGTATTAAGAGGGCATGGATGAGTCACTTGTTCCACTCAAAATTCTCCCACAAAGCCAGAGGGGCAGCTATTATTATTCACAAGAATGTCAGATTTGAATTGACAAATTCGATATCAGATCCTAATGGTCGTTATGTCATAGTTTCGGGCATGCTACAGAACACACCAGTGATACTAGCTTCTATCTACGCTCCCAATTGGGATGATGGTAATTTTTTTGTGAACCTCTTTGCTCAAATTCCCAACGCCGACAACCATCGTATTATTATGGCTGGTGACTGGAATGTGGTCCAGGACGTGAGTCTCGACAGGTCATCGCTTACACAAGCCACTCTCTCCAAGTCGGCCAAGGTAGTAATGCACAATGCATCACGATTAGGACTCTTAGACCCCTGGAGATGTATTAACCCGCAAAGTAGAGCATTTTCCTTCTTCTCGCACAGGCACCACACTTTTTCACGAATTGATTTCTTTTTACTCGATAACAATTTGATTCATCTAGTCAAGTCATGCAAATACCATCCGATAGCCATCTCAGATCATTCTCCCACCTCGGTTGACATTAATTTCCCTCTTGGTATGTCCCCCCCTCCATTATGGAAATTCAATTCTCCCCTGCTGTCAGACAGTGAATTTAGAGACTATCTTTCCACTCAGATTTCTTCCTACATTGAAATTAATGACACTTCCGACGTTAGTAGCGGTATTCTTTGGGAGGCTCTTAAGGCCACTGTGCGGGGACAGGTCATTTCGTACACTTCACGTAAGAGAAAAGATGAAAAGGCTAGGCTTTCAGAAATCTGTGTTGAGCTTTGCTTACTCGATGAAACATACTCCTCCTCTCCCTCTCCTTCTCTCTATAAAAAACGCCTCCTGCTACATTCAGAACACGACCTTCTGATGACAGGCATTGTTGAGAGACAACTGAGACAGTGTAGGCAGCGTTACTTTGAGCAGGGCGACAAAGCTGGTAGACTCCTAGCTCAACAAGCTCGTGCGGTCAGTGCGTCCAGATTGATTCCCCAAATCAGATTGTCCGATGGCAACCTTACTTCTAATCCAGTTGATATTAACAGGTCTTTCTCTGATTTTTACACCAATCTCTACACTTCGGATTGTCCCCCGATCCCTGCCACGACCCCCAATCCTCTTGACTCCTTAATTTACCCCAAAATTAACGAGAACATCGCTAGCGAATTGGGCGGCCCCATCTCCACCCTTGAGATACATGAAGCAATACAATCTATGCAAAGTGGGAAGTCTCCTGGGCCCGACGGCTATACAGTTGAATTCTATAAGGCATATTCTTCCAAGTTAGCCCCGATTTTGGCTAGGATGTACAATGACTCTCGCCAGACAGGCCGATTGCCAGAAACGTTGTCCATTGCGTCTATCTCCTTGCTTCTCAAGAAAGACAAAGATCCTACTTCGTGTGGCAGTTACAGACCAATCTCACTGTTAAATGTGGACTGTAAGATACTGGCCAAAATACTGGCTATCCGCCTCCAACGTGTACTGCCAGATATCATTTCGCTGGACCAAACAGGCTTTATGGTGGGGAGACACTCTTTTTTTAACACAAGGAGGTTGCTCAATATCATTTTCTCTCCTTCCTCTAACACCCCCCGAAGTCATAGTGACACTTGACGCAGAGAAGGCCTTCGATAGGGTTGAGTGGGGTTTCCTATTTTCTAGTCTTGATAAATTTGGTTTCGATTCCCAATTTATTTCCTGGATTAAACTCCTATATGCCTCTCCATCTGCCTCTGTACATACTAATGGCATTAGATCTCCCCCCTTTCTCTCTCCAACGTGGTACTCGCCAGGGGTGTCCTCTTTCGCCGCTGTTGTTCAATATAGCCATTGAACCTCTCGCTATCTGGCTCAGAAGCCATGATAGGTTTGAGGGCATTACGCGTCATGGCATGGTTCATAAACTGTCTCTATATGCTGATGACCTTCTTCTTATGATCTCAAACCCCTTATCCTCTCTCCCTCCCATACTGTCGATTTTAGATCAATTTGGCCGTATATCAGGTTACAAACTAAACATTCAAAAGAGCGAAGTATTTTTTGTAAATAAAATGGCTGAGGCACTTCCGCAATCTCTATTCCCCTTTAAAAGGGCTGTGGAGGGGTTCAAATACTTGGGGGTGTTTGTTGCAAACTCTTTTAAAGACCTGTTCCCTAAAAACTTTCAGCCTCTACTAGATAAATGCAAAGCCGATATGTCTAGGTGGGCCTCCCTTCCCCTGTCTCTTGCGGGTCGCGTAAACCTTATAAAGATGGTCATCCTGCCAAAGTTTCTTTACCTTTTCCAACACATCCCAGTGCGCATCAATAAATCTTTTTTCACTGATCTTGATAAGCAGTTGAATGCGTTCATCTGGAACAACAAGCCTGCGCGTATTAGAAGGTTGTGTCTTCAACTCCCTAAATCAGTAGGGGGCCTGGCGCTCCCCAACTTTCGTCACTATTACTGGGCCACTAATATTAACAAACTCCTCTATTGGGCTAAATATAAACTTTCAGACCCCTGCCCACCTTGGGTACATATCGAGCTGTCATCCTCTGCTCCTTTGCACTCTATAATCTGCTCTCAGCTCCCTGCAGCTACCCATAAACATTTGAGTAACCCAATTGTTACTAGCACCTTAAGCATTTGGCTCCAATTCAGGAAACAGCACGGGTTACATGGAGCTTCGGTTCACACCCCAATTTCAAACAATCACCTATTCTCCCCATCGTGTACTGACCCGGCCTTCCGTGTTTGGTCGAACAATGGTCTCACAACGCTTAATGACCTTTACGAGGATGGAGTCTTTTCATCCTTTGAGTCCCTTTCAGTCAAATTCAACCTGCCCAACAGTCATCTCTTCCGTTTTTTCCAAATCAGGCACTTCATCCAAAGCAGTTTCCCCATTTTCCTAACCGCCCCCCCGAATCGACAATTGATACATTTCTCACACTCAACCCTGATCAAAAGCGCTTGGTTTCAGTTCTCTATGGTCAGATTGGTTCCCTGAGTCCGGACCCTATGGTGCCTCTTAAGGAGCTCTGGGAGCGTGATCTAGGTAGCAACATTTCCGATGATCAATGGAGTGACATTCTCAACCTAGTCCATACATCATCTATCTGTGCTAGACATGGCCTACTCCAGTGCAAGGTGCTCCACAGAGCTCACTTTACTAATGCTAAGCTGGCTAAAATGTTCCCAGATCGGAGTGATGCCTGTAACAGATGCAATCAATCCCCAGCTGACCATCTGCACATGTTCTGGACTTGCCCGAGGTTGGACACATTTTGGTCTGACATATTTGGAACCATTGAGCGGGCCTTTAACACAAAGATAGACCCTAATCCTATGACTGCACTGTTCGGCCTTCCTCCATCTGAGAATATGTCCAATACTATACGCCGTGTCATTGCCTTCACCACTCTATTAGCTAGACGCTCTATTCTCTTAAAATGGATACATGCTTCCCCACCAACACATGATCAGTGGATACGTGATGTCTTGCAATGCCTTCAGATGGAGAAGTTAAGATTCTCATTAAAAGGATCTCTGAAATCCTTCCATACTACCTGGGACCCACTATTAGGCCTTATCAAGGAACTCCCTATCACCTCTGACGCTGAGTCGCAGGTAGCTCTCTGAAAGGAAATAAATAAAATAAAAGTGACCATTCATATTACTGCTCTTCCGCCATGACCCTTTGTCTTTTGCCCTAGACTACTCTTCTATATTTCCTTTTCCCTCTTAATGAAACCCTTTTTCCTTACCAAGAAAACAATGTTTACTATTATTTTCTTCCCTTATACCGGATTTTTACAGACTGTTTTCGCTCTCGACTTTCTTTTTATTTATATTTGTATTTGTATTAGTATGATTATTATTATTATTATTATTATTATATATTTTTTTTTTACTTACTAATTCAGTTATTTTACTATTTGGGGCCAGCCATACCTGTGGGTGGGGGGTGGGGGGGTTAAATGGAAGAAAAAAAGAAAAAAAACTGTAAACAAGGACTCTACGAACCTTGAAGTGAATATGGAGCAATACATTACTTTACTTTATTTTCAAGGAGGTCCTTTGTAATGATCCCATTGTCTACATTTGCCAACTGTAACATCTGTACTGTTTTCTATTGATTACTACTGTTCTTACTTCTTGTCATTTGCTGGATTATGACTTGTTTGCAATAAAAAGAATTGTAAAAAAAAACAAAAAAAAAAACTAAATGAGTCGCGAAATATACTTGGGCGGCCCGTTATTATACTGCAAAAATCACAGTTGTACTCTATAAGATTACATTTAACACCAGTTTCGGGTATATATAGGTACAAGAGTTTGGTGTTCTCTGAACATTGTCAAGAGTAAAATATAAACTCCAAATAAAGAGTTAGATTTGCACACTTTGGGAGTCAAAATATACACTAACTGGTACTATTTTGACACTGTTTGAGTGCTTTCCAACACGTGCATTGTTAACCTAGAACCCTCAGAGTTACAAATGTACTCTTAGTCAGTCTGTTAGTGTCACGGTGCAGAGCTGATTATTCAACACTTTGAGAGAGAAAATGTACTCCATGGTCATTTTTCACACTGTTTCAGTGCTGTTTAGCTGATGTACAAACCATTTTGGGGTGAATCATTAACACTTCAGGAAATAAAGTACACATCAGATTCTTGAAAACATGCGTTTATTTTCAAAAATGTGATTTATGTGTTTAAAATATAACATCTAATCAATAGCAACATCAAACAATCCACAAAATACATTGGTCATAGGTGGAAATGTGTGTACATTTGCTCATTAGGCCTCTTTAGCCTGGGGAAACACTTTAAAATCCTGTTACAACAAATGGACAACGTGGAATACCATAGCACCAAAGTAAACTGACAAAAATAGTGTTTTGAAATACTAACAAAACATCACGAGCAGGATGACCAACATCTAAAAGTGTACATGGCAACCAGTTTACATCAATGTTGTAGATGGTGGTCTGCAAAATGTGTACATGCAGTTTAAGGCCTGGTCATAGGAGATCCCGAACACATAATGTGCTTTAAAAAGTTCATCAAAACTGACAGGGAAGAGTTGGCCTTGCAGGGAAGGAGCTCACCATCCAACGCAATGTAGTACTCATGGAGCTGTTTCTTGTGGTCCCAACTGCTAGGATGTAGGGTTGGACCAGAGCACTCCTGAAGGCTGGAGATGACTGTAAGATAACAATAAACACAAATATAACTACACTGTAAGTCATATTTTTGATGGATGGGTCAGACACTGACAAAAACCTGATAGCAAATCAGATCAGCTCGGCCATTACCATGAACAGAAGTCAAATGCAACATACACATTAATGCAGCAGTAATATAAAACCAAAAATAGTAAAACACTGACAGGGACAATTTCACTGCACAATGAGTGCTTTTACTTATACCTAAAGTACATTTAGCTGATTATACTTGCATACTTTTACTTAAGTCAGGTTTTAAGTGCAGGCCTTTTACTTATAGTATTTTCACAGGGTGGTATTTGTACGTAAGGCGAGACACGGCAGGCAAAAACATCGTTTTTCAAGTACTGGTACATTTTGAGATTTTGTGCTATTTTGATTCTATAACATGTTTTCTTTCAGACTTTTGGAAGGAAAACGTACAAAATACACATTTAAGTGTATAGTTTGTCTATTTGCGTCTGTAGATTTCTCCTAAATTCACCAAAAGTTAGCATTCTAACGTAACATAAAGTACTGCGACCGCTGTGTGCACCATGTCAACAGAGATATTGTTGTAAAGCTCCGTCTCTCCTGTACAATCTCATGGGATCCAAATATGGTCATTTCCTTTGTATCAGCAACCAATCATGAAAGCACAAAGGGGTCTTAAACCAAGAAACGAAATCTCATTGGCTGGTGTCAATTTCTGACAACGTGATTCGTTCAGATGCGTCACGTGGTGTGCTAAAACACTTCCTGGTTAGCTTTCCGCTAGAAATTGAAATCTCAAAATAGCAAAAGAACGGCGAAAAAAACGTTCACAGAGAAGACGACAACAATTGTCACTTGCACGAAGCAAGGTTATACAAAAAACAAATGACCCCGAACATGAAATACCTTCACGCTGTCATCCAAAGAACAGGGGGGTTTAGCTAGCGCCTCACTGCAATCTTTAAAGGTCGTTTTCTCAAAATTAGTTTTTTCTCCTACTCTGAGTTCGACATTTCAACTTCAGTAGCACGTAGATACACCAAACCTTCCAGTTATATTCCTATCAATATTATGAAGGCTTTTACAGAAGGGTTTGTTCATATATAATTCATAGCCTGAATTATACAACATTGTATATCTAAAAACATGGTGAAAATTGATATTTTAGGGCTGTTGACAGTATTTTCTGATTTATGGAGTGATAAAAAGAGATATCCAATATCCCTTCTGTAAAAGCCTTAGATACTAATATGATGGAGTAAGTAATTAACTGGAGACATTTCTAGCTGATACCTTTAAGTTAAAAAAATTACTCTATTCACCTGGGGTGTCTCGCCTTAACTTAAATCATATGAAAACTTTCTCCACAACTGGAATTGGTCTATTGCACATGTACAGTACCAAATGTAGTGCAAAGTTAGACTTAACTGTTAACAGCATTATATCAGGCGGGAGGCGAGAGCTTCGAAATCATTCAATCTACATGAGTAACGTAAATTGGCGGTAGTTAAGCTAACAGCTGCTAACGTTAAAGGTCTCATTATTTCAAACGGTGCCGGTGTTAACTAATAAGTTGTGGGACGAACAACTGGTGATATTCTATTATTTTAGACAGATGTATCGGGGCGTGTACCTTGAGGACCCATTGTTGACTCACCGGGAAAGAAACATCTTGATCGCTTCGCCTGTCGTTCAAATTCATCTTTTGGTATATCTGACTGAATAGGAACACTTTGATGCACATTCAGTACGCGTATGTGAGGTTGTGGGTGAGAGGCTGATATATCGTGAAGCTTACACTAAGGACTAGAAAATGACAAAGTAGGTGACTGTGTGGATGCCTGTGCAAAACATTGCAAACTTTAATAAATCATTTTAACAATATATTTTTGTCAGTTTCAGTTGTACATCGTTCTTAATGTGATGTATAGTAGCTTTAATAGCTGTCCATACCTTCAGACAGCCTCTATGTGAAACACAAGTTGTTTACTCACAGCCCAAAAGAAGCCTGGAGATGACCGTCATCTGTGGCAAGCTGTGATCCGCTCCGAATAAATTGTGATACAACTTCTCAACCATTCTCAAGCGATCAATGTTTTTATTAAATACCTGTATCCCTCATCACAACACAACTCTACACTGTGCAGAAAAAAATAACACGTTATTTCATGTATGTTATATGTTAAAACAATATTCCATGGCTAATACGGTAAACCACAGAAAAGTAAGTCCAGAATGAATCCATACATACGGTACAATAGTTATTTTATGTATATATATATATATACATATATATATATATATATATATATATATATATATATATATATATATATACCCATACTTATTAATATATACATATTTATTTTTCGTTAACACTAACAAAATATAAAACCTTGAATTTCGTGTGTGTGTGAGCAGAAAACAATCTGCAATCAATTTAATTGGCAATCTAGTCTGGATCAAACCTGTGTCTCTACCATGGCTTACACTCTACAAGTACCAATAGGTGTACAACTCTGCACAGGTTTAACAACTAAATTATAATGACCTGGATTGTCTAGGCCAGGGGTCAGCAACCTTTTTGACCAAAAGAGCCATTTTGCTCCTTTTTCCCAAAAAATGTTTTGTCTGGAGCTGCAAAACATATTTCATAGCTTGATAAAGTTGTATTTATTGTTATAACAGACAAAAACTACAGTTTTTTTGCATTTATTATTTATTACATTATATAAAAGTGTTAACCTCTAATAAGAAACAAAGAACTCCTATAAGGAGAATTAAAAATAATACACAGGCCTACTTTAAAATAAATTAAACACAGCACTTGGGGAGTCCTCTGCACATTTGAAGGAAAACATATAATTAAAATAGGCCCACTTTGAAATAAATAAAACATATAGCTGCACCCTAAAAAGAGTTAAAGGTAGGTAAGAACGGAGAAACCAGCTCGAGTGTGCTAGAATTTGAAAATACACAACCGGAAAAAATCTGCCTCTTCCTTCAGACTTCCTTACAGAGCCCCTCCTCCACAAACACGAACGCGCACATGACCAATGAAGGCACGAGATAAGTTTGTGCAAAGATGGAAGGCTGACAGGCAGGTAGGCCATCCAGTTATTTTAGCCGGGCCGGCTGAGATGATTGGTCGTGCTTTTTACAGCGCTACGGTTTCCACAGATGACATTTTTTTAATGTATTTATTGTCAAAGCATTTAATATATTCATTGCTATCGGGACGTTAAGAGCATTCCATGGAATATAACAAAAAGTGTTTTCTGAAATAAATTACATACCCCATTGAATTATGACAGAAGATCGTCAGCTGTCTTCCTCTCCCTTGTTGTTCCTCGATACGTAAAGGCCATCAGAGGTTTGTGATCAAGAGAAGGAAATCGGTGGAAATCGTCGGCGATAAGAGGCTAAAAAGCACTATAAAAGACTCTATTGTATCGACATTAGGTGAAACGGGAGTGTCTCCGGCAGAGAAAGGAGGGGTGTTGTTAAAACCGCTGTTGCAGTCTAGTTCACTGTCCTTTGAGCAGCAGAAGGAGATGTTATTGTTGCAGCTGAGTCATGACAAAATGAGGTATGAGATGGAGTTTGAAAAGGAAATTGCAGTGGAGCGGATGCGGCAGGAGACTGAGAAAGCCAAACTGGATATGGAAGGACAACGTCTTTCTATGGTCAAAGATGGTGCGGTGTTGGGTGAGTGGCACGGTGAGCAGGTGCCCAGGTCTCCTCATCGGTTCGATGTTAACAACTTGCGCTTGTTACCGCAATTTAATGAAAGTGATCCTGACACTTTTTTTTTGCTTTTTGAACGGGTAGCTAAGGCTAGGGATTGGCTGGATGCAGACTGTGCCCTGATGCTTCAGTGTGTGCTCACAGGAAGAGCACAGTCTGCATATTCTGCGTTATGTCCGGAGGATAGCTCTAGCTATGTTAAAATAAAATTGGCGGTGCTTAGAGCATATGAACTCGTTCCTGAGGCTTATCGACAGCGTTTTAGGTCCTTGGAGAAAAAACAGGGTCAAACATATGTGGAAATGGCGAGGGATTTGTCTGTTCATTTTAAACGTTGGTTAGCTGCTCTGGACCTCACTTCTTTTGACAATTTGGGTGAACTCATGATTTTGGAACAGCTCAAAAACATTCTTCCTGACAATATTGCTACTTATATAACAGAACACAGGGTAACTTCGGCATCCGAAGCTGCGGTGGCAGCGGATGAGTTTGTGTTACTTCATAAGGGCAGGTTCGGAGGGCGCGCGGGAGCTCTACCTGTTTTTGAAGGAAGTAGAAGGACTGTTGATGTTGGTTCATTGGGATGGATCCAAAGAAAGTGGCTTGGGAAAAATCTGAGGATTCTTGTAACTATTGTCGTGAGAAAGGCCATTGGAAACCATAATGTCCGGCGCTTAGAGCAAAATCCAAGGGAGGAACATTTGTGGGTAAACCAGTTGCATTAGCTGTTCCTGTGAAAAGCTGCTGTGTTGACGAGGTGCTTAAGGACCACGTATGGGGATCAGAGGTTTTGGCGTCCTATGCTCCTTTTATAAGAGAGGGCTTGGTGTCATTGGTAGGTAGCAATGTCAGAGTTCCAATTAAAATTTTGAGGGATACAGGTGCATTTGACTCCTTTATCGTTGACTCTGTTCTGCCTTTGTCTGAGGAAAGTGACACTGGTGACACGGTTCGGAGTCGGGGAATGGGATTAGCGGTTTTCCCTGTTCCTGTTCATAAGACGTATCTTGACTGTGACCTTGTTAAAGGGGAGGTAGCTATTGGTGTACGTCCAGCTTTTCCAATCGAGGGGATACATTTCATTCTGGGTAACGATTTGGCAGGTGGTAGAGTCTGGGCTGGGCTGTTCCCTCTGTGTTGTTCACTGGTGGTCTGATTGAGTCAGGATCTGAGAAGCGCTCTACAGTGGTGCCAGACGTCACAGCCTCGTGTCTGATCACACGTGCTAGGGCCAAAAGGGATCATGACTTGCTACCAGATGGAAAGTCAATTGACACAGTGGAGGTTCCATCTTTGTCTGAGTTTTCGGTATTACTTACACACCATGAGGTGGGAGAGGAGCAACGTCAGGATTCTTCGTTGAAAGACCTTTTTGACTGTGTTGCGCCAGTTGCAGAGGGGGAAGTGGATACATGTTGCATAATGACCTGTTGTTTAGAAGATGGGTTCCTGTTGATGGTGGGGGAACTGAGGTCTTTCAGCTGGTGGTGCCAACTAAGTTTCGTCCTCTTGTCCTGAAAGTCGCACATGATGAGTGTGGACACTTTGGGGTTCGGAAAACATATTTGAACATCCTAAAACACTACTTTTGGCCATGTCTAAAGAGAGAGGTGTCGCAGTATATTAGAACATGTCATGTGTGTCAGCTAACAGGGAAACCAAACCAGAAGATCAAACCAGCACCACTACAGACAATACAAGTGGTAAGTGAACCGTTTACACATCTCATTGTGGATTGTGTGGGCCCTTTACCATGTTCAAAGTCTGGTTGCAAATATCTGCTGACTGTGATGTGTCAAACCACTAGGTATCCAGCGGCTTATCCTTTGAGGTCGATTACAACTAAGGCTGTGGTTAAGGCTTTGTCGCAGTTTATTTCAATATTTGGTATTTCTAAGGTCGTCCAGAGTGATCAAGGCTCCAATTTTTCGTCTCACATGTTTGCTCAGGTGTTGAAGCTTTTGAAGATTAAGAAGAACCAGTCAACAGCTTACCACGCTCAAAGCCAGGGTGCCTTGGAAAGGTTTCACCAGACATTGAAATCCTTGTTACGTGCTTACTGTACTGAGCTAGATGGAGACTGGGAGGAAGGTCTTCCTTGGTTGATGTTGGCTGCAAGGGAGGCGGTACATGAAGGTACGGGGTTTAGCCCTAATGAGTTGGTTTTCGGACATGCTGTACGGGGTCCCTTGGCAGTGCTGAAAGAGGGTTGTGTTGACACTGAGCCACCACGGAGCTTGGTGGATTATGTGAATGGCTTCAGACGTTGTTTGGTTGTTGCTTTGAGTATGGCACGGGAAAAGCTGTCAGTGTCTCAAAGTAAAATGAAGAAGTTCTATGACCGTCGTTCGGCACAACAGGAGTTTAATCCAGGTGACCAGGTTCTATCACTTATGCCTATTGTTGGTTCCCCATTTCAGGCTAAGTATTCAGGTCCGTACACTATCATTGAGAAAACTTCTGACCTAAATTATGTTGTGGCAACACCAGAACGAAGGAAGACCAAATGCCTCTGTCATGTAAATCTTCTGAAACCCTACCACAAGCGGGAGGTTAACACAGACACAGAGGTGGAGAAGGATAAAGTGCAGCCGGCTGTTGTGGTGACACATGGTTTGACGCATGAGGGAGATATAGTACCCGAACCTGATGATAGTTTGCTCTGTGGTCGTTTGAGAAATTCGGAATCGCTAGATAATTTAGACGGGTTGTTGTCTCATTTGGCAGAATCAAGACGTGAGGAACTCTCAGCATTGGTACACAAATATCTGTGTCTGTTTGGAGACACTCCTTCGCAAACTGACTGGGCTGAGCATGATATTGATGTTGGGGACGCTCAGCCGATTAAGCAACATTTTTATCGCATGCCACCAGTTAAGCGCAATCGGTTGGAGATTAATTACATGTTGGAGAATAAAATTGCTGTCCCATCGGCATCTAGTTGGGCGTCTCCATGTATTTTGGTGCCAAAGCAGGATGGAACACCTAGATTCTGTACTGATCTAAGAAAATTGAATGCGGTGACAAAATCTGACTCTTTTCCTTTGCCACGGATGGATGACTATATAGATCAGGTGGGGTCTGCAAAGTATGTTAGCAAATTTGATTTGCTTAAAGGGTATTGGCAGGTCCCCTTGTCCAAGCGGGCACAGGAAATAGCGGCATTTGTCACACCATCTGGACTTTATTCATATAAGGTAATGCCGTTTGGGTTAAAAAATGCTCCTGCTACATTCCAACGTTTGATGAATCGTGTGGTGTTGGGTTTAGAGGGCTGTACGGTGTATCTAGACGATTTGGTAATTTGCAGTGATACTTGGACTGCTCATGTTCAGCGCATCGAGATGTTGTTTGAACGGTTGGCGGAGGCACATCTGACTTAATTTGGCCAAATGTGCCTTTGCAAAGGCCACAGTGACATACCTTGGCCATGTGGTGGGTTAGGGAATGCTCCGGCATTGGGACAAAATTAACATGGGATCACTCCGGTCATTGTACGTACTTCGTCTCACTGGAATATTAACGGTCAGATTGAATACAACATCGACCCAATTTATCCGGTCAATGACGGGAGAGTTTTGAAAGTGACAAAACACTTTTTTCACACATTTAAAAACACTTAAACAATTAAACAATGTTTACCCAGGATTCAGGCACCTTCCCTGGCTTGAAAAATGTGGTGATGCGCCCTGGAGGTATCATACTATTTAAAACATGTATACCCAGGATTCAATCACTTTTCCTGGCTTGCAAAGTGCTGTGAAGCAGCCTGTTCTCTGGATGTGTAAGGCAGAGGAGGGTAAACAAAAAAGTTAAAGTGTGAACCTCCAGCAGGGCAGGTGGTGCTGTGAATAAGTCAGAATATTGATGCTGGTGTGCGGACAGTAAAGCACCACAAAATCCACCCCCTTTAAGTTACCAGGGGCATGAGAACATGCACAAGGTTATGGAGGTGGGGGTCTCGCTGGTGCTCAAGTGTACATATACGTCACCCCATATTCACATAACTTTTACCTGCCTTAAGAGACACTATTTTGGGGTACAATTTATCCATTTTCACCCCTTTTTTCTGGTTCTTCCAAAATTTAACTTAGACTTTTTCTGACCCATGTGCATCACCCTGAATCTCTGCCTTTGAGTGTGGGACCCTGCTTACAGCAGTGACTCTGCTGTACATTTCATGAGTCAAATGTGGATGAAATGGACAGATTCCTGTACATGTTCCCCAGGTTTCACACACTCATTCCTGGGTAAGAAAGCCATGTGCATCACCCTGGAGCTCTGCCTGTGACCCTGCTTACAGCAGTGACTCTGCTGCCCTTATGTTCTTGTACATTTCATGAGTCAAATGTAGATGAAATGGACAGATTCCTGTACATTTCATGAGTCAAAAACAGCTTTCTGCCCTGGAAATGATTTCTAACCATTATTACCATTATGGAGGGGCTGCAGGAACACTTTACCCAGCTTTCAGACTCTTCTTCCTGGGTAAGAAAGCCATGTGCATCACCCTGGAGCTCTGCCTGGGACCGTGGGACCCTGCTTACAGCAGTGACTCTGCTGCCC
This sequence comes from Harpagifer antarcticus, assembly GCA_902827135.1. NCBI lineage: Eukaryota > Metazoa > Chordata > Actinopteri > Perciformes > Harpagiferidae > Harpagifer > Harpagifer antarcticus. The sequence goes on along the minus strand of CADEHL010001142.1, from coordinate 482,877 downwards.
TTATGTTCTTGTACATTTCATGAGTCAAATGTGGATGAAATGGACAGATTCCTGTCCATTTCATGTACATTTCATGAGTCAAAAACAGCTTTCTGCCCTGGAAATGATTTCTAACCATTATGACCGTTATGGAGGGGCTGCAGGAACACTTTACCCAGCTTTCACACACTTCTTCCTGGGTAAGAAAGCCATGGGCATCACCCTGGAGCTCTGCCTGGGACCCTGCTTACAGCAGTGACTCTGCTGCCCTTATGTTCTTGTACATTTCATGAGTCAAATGTGGATGAAATGGACAGATTCCTGTCCATTTCATGAGTCAAATGTGGATGAAATGGACAGATTCCTGTACATGTTCCCCAGGTTTCACACACTCATTCCTGGGTAAGAAAGCCATGTGCATCACCCTGGATCTCTGGGTGAATTGAGTGTGGGACCCTGCTTACAGTCCGTCGTTTGGGGCTCTCCCGAGAGTGGAAGTCCATTGCATCTAAATAGAGGTAAAATTAGGTCTGTCACTTTGGGTAACCGCACCACTGTCAGACGTCTCCCGAGAATGGACGTCCATTCTCTCTAAATAGGGTCAGGGTTGTGTGGCTCCAGTTCTGGCCAAGGTCAGGGCAATATCTGAATACCCACAGCCCACAACCAAAAAGGAACTCCAGAGATTTGTGGGTATGGTGGGTTACTACAGGAGGTTCTGTGAACATTTTTCCACTACAGTGTTTCCTCTGCCTGAACTTCTTAGGGCTAAGGTAAAATATACTTGGTCGGTCGACTGTCAGAGAGCGTTTGATAGTGTTAAGTCTCTGTTGTGCTCCTCTCAGGCGTTAGCGGCTCCATGTTTTGATCGTCCTTTTAGTCTCCAAGTAGATGCAAGCCAGGTGGGAGTCGGTGCGGTTCTGCTCCAGGTTGACAAGGGGGGGGGGGGGTGGAGAGACCCGTCAGTTTATTTTCAAAGAAACGTAACAGTTACCAAAGGAATTATTCGGTGATTGAGAAGGAAGCGTTAGCACTCATTTGGGCGTTGCAACATTTCACTGTTTATGTGGGAGCAGGAGGACCAATTTTGGTTTACACAGATCACAATCCCCTGACCTTTTTTGCATTCAATGAAGTGTCCCAACCAAAGGCTGACGAGGTGGTCTTTGTTTCTTCAGGCTTACAACCTTGATGTTAGGCACATTAGGGGATCCGACAATGTTATTGCTGACGCGCTGTCATGTGCTCCAATGGCACTAAGTAGTTGTTAGTTTGACCTTGATGTATATATATTGACTATCATACTGTGATAAATCTTTCTCGCTCTGCAATGCTTCCATATATTCCCTGTTTTCACATACAGTTTTTGAATGTCCCTCACTGAGTGCGTTGCTGATTTTTGAGCCACTCTCTTTCCTTAATTTAAATTCAGACCATGCATCCATGGCACATTTATGTCCACTGCTCACATCATGTGTAAGGAATGACTGCGTAGCTTTCACCCAGGTGCTAAATCTGTCATGGGTAAAGGCGGTTTCTTTATGGAACCGGCGTCCTTCATGAGCAAAATGCCTGCAGGCACAACAAAATACACTGTCCATAGTCATTGAGTACTCTAGCCAAGTATATTGCTCGTACCATCGGCGATTGAATGACCGCAATTGCAGTCCGTACTTCTTGGTCGAGTATTTTCTCAGCATAGGACGTCTTGGTCCATCACAGGCTGACTGGCTGATGTCAATTACGGTGCGGAGAGGAGCAGCGCTAGTTCCACTGCAGCTCGTGGTAGCAGCTAGCTGGTCCTGCTGCTGCGGGTGCAGCGGGTCAGTTGGCGGGGGCACCTGTTCTTCGTGGTCCCAATCCTCCCGGTTTTCATAGTGAACATCGGGATCCTTGTGGATAGCAGGGTTGTCCGTCTGGACCGGCTCCGTTGGAGATCGCGGTCGTTTACGCTGACTTGTGACTGTGAGAAATTGTTCCATTTTCGATCTACTGAGAATTAGCCAAGTAACAGTTCGCGCTTTAACTTACAACGACCCCTGATAGATCCCGCGAGAATGTGTATAAATATGATACATTTTCATAACGAAACAATGGGGTTGCTAAGCCGTTGCTAGGCCAATTGTTGGAGTTGCTATACCAAGCTACCCCCTGGCGCCGCCCCTGCCTGCAGTGCACGCAATGAGTTCAGCACTCAACTCGCCCAGGAACGGGCGTGACGTATTCACCTTGAGGTCAGTGAAAATGTGGCTGAGGAGAACCTCGCCGATGTGGTGCCGGCACCCGGACCAGAGCAGTGTCGACCCAGTGAGAGCTGAATGGCAATGCAGGCAGCCGTGAGATGGCCAGTGTTTAACGCGGTGGTGTCAAATGCCATGTTGACAACCTGATCGGTGCAGCACCACCCCTGCAGCAGCTTGCATGTCAGCCGGGCGATGAGCATTTCGAATGGCTCGTCAGTTCCCTTCATATAGGCTGGCACACCAAGCAGTTTGAGCCGCTCAGCATCTCCGACCACCTGTCAGACGGTCCTCCAACTGGCGCACATTGGTGAGCATTGGCGTCAACTCGATCAGGCCGTCGGTGAAGGCAGTCTGCTGCATTGGTGTAATCTTCAACCGTGTAGCCAGTGACACAAGACTCGGCCAGCTGAGAATGAAGGCTGTGGTGCCAGTCTTCTTACGCTTGCGGTGGGTGTGTTCTCCGCCGGTGTAGCAGCTGTTTCATCTTCTTGAAACAAAACATTGAAACCAAAGCCCAAAGTGATGGCACCAGAGAACGACATCAAAAATGAACCCCTTTATCATGGCTCCCCAATGGGTCCTGATTACCCCCTTTGCCGTAAAAGCTGATGTGTCGTTAGACCTCTAAATCACCACGTATCGCAAAAATATTTTGCATTTATAGTTTTTGCATGGATGGTAACACTTTTAGCACCCAGACAGATCAATATGCTGGAACTGTGTATTTTGATGCACCCTACCTGGGGCCTCATTTATAAAGCCTTGTGTAGGATTGGCATGGGAAGGTTGCTTACGTACGACAAAGCAAATAAATACGCACCGACACTTTCCGATTCACAAAAGACTGCATACCGGCACAGGACTTGCGTACGGCACATCCTACGACGGTTTCCCTTTTATAAATCACAATCAACTCAAAATGCGGAGCAGCTTTTGCGGGCTTCACGTAGTGCCCATATTTGCCTATAAATAGTCAAAGAAACGCCCATTCATTCATTTTAACTGACTGCATGAAGAAGATCGTACGAAATGACGACAGAACAGCTAAAAAAGACATCTCACACCGTGTCAGATTTTGGTTATTTTGGGGAGGTCGAGATAAATCATATTGTTTGGTGGATGCCGTTTGAACCAGAGTAGCAGCATGAAGTGGTCCGAAAAAGGTTAATGACCAAAAAAATACACATAGCCTTCCTCAGGCAGTGTGTTTGTACCGGGGACAGGAGACACCCCCTTGATGAGAAACTGTAAGAAATGATCGGGGAATCCCTCCGGAGTGGAGTCATGACGACTGGATCTGAATTATTTTTTTGTGGTTTGTGTTCCAGCTTTCGATCAGCAACTTTATATCCATAATCCACCAGTTAAAGGAAATACAACTAATGTGTTGTGTTATATTAGCTGTACAATTGACCACATATGGTGTTCTTAGTTTCCATACCTCCTGTGTTATACGAGCGACTTATCAAGTAGGCTATTGGCGAACGGCAGAGATGGGAGTAAGTCTTACATGTGCAAGTCATGAGCAAGTCTCAAGTCTTGACCTACAAGTATCAAGCAAGTCCCAAGTCACTGTGATGAGAGTAAAACAGAGGTCTGTGATGTATTTTGTGAAACAGAAGAACAGCTAAATAAATGCAACGGCCTCTCAAGAAGAGCTCGCCTCTCTCCAGTCATTTAAGCTAAAGTGGGTTATTGAACCTGAAGCTTGTTGCTCCTTCTGCCCTCCTCGACTACGGTCTGGGAGCCGACAGGAAAGTTCAACACACAGATGGCCAGTCCGCCCCTTTGTAGCATATTATTTCGATGAGAGATGAGCAGATCACCACTGGGCTTTCAACTAAAGACACAGCCACGCAAAAACTGCGGCATTTGTACAGCTCCTTATGGGTACTGCAATTAGTGAAGTGCTTTCCTCTGTGGTGAAACGATCAGCACCACGGAGGAAAGCGGCAGAAAGTCACCTGGAGATAAAGAGAGCGGGGCTGCGCTGCGTGCATGGCTTCCTTCTGCAGGTAACGGGGAGACGCGCTCTGGCGGCGGTCTCGTTCAGGATCCGAAAATACTATTTAAATATTTTTGCACACTTATTCCACTTATTCCTAGTGTGCCAATGCTGGCACGCGTGCCAGGGGTTGCCGATCCCTGGCTCAGGTCAAGCAAGTCAAGTCATACGAAATGCTGATGAATAAGCCCAGTTTCCGCATTTCCGCATCAGTTAAAAGACAGTGGTTATGAAAATGGATTCAACCCACACTATGATCTTCATTACATACACAGTTAATCATTTGAAATCTAATTTAGACCGATGACAATCATATTAGATTCATATTAACCCAAGAACTGCAGACAATATAGCTAGGACTCAAAAAGTCTGTTCAAAAAGGCAGAATTCCAGGTAAGAAAATCATATATGGCATTCGCCATTACACATATTTAATTTAAATGTCTGTTAACACTAGAACCGCCAACAGCGTCAGCACCTACATAGATATCATTTTCAAATCATTTAATTTGTTCCTCTTCATAATTTCCTTATAAACTAAGTAGGATGATTTAAAACTCGCTTAATTGGGTTAATTTTGAAATTGCTTCAGTTTATCATCATAACAGATCAAAAAGTTCAGATTCATTTTACAATAAATCAAGGAATGATGCACTTCTACAAACAAAAACAACATAATTAAAACATTTAAACAAACTACTAAAAGTAGATGAACTACATTATTCAAAAGTGTACAGTAACTTCTGATAAAAACACAGGGGAAATAAACGAGGCATCTCTTTTCCTCTCCCTCTCCTGACAGCCCGTCAGTATCGGGGTTAGTCAAAATGAATCCCTTGGCGGTTCTCTTCTCTTTGCTTAATCGATTTGAAACCAAGTCTAACGTAGCTTAAACGTAACGTTAGCTTTCTAGCTAACACAACACATTCACGCACCTTTCCCTGTGGTTTTTTTTGTAGTGACGAATGAAGTTGGATGTTGTGGTGGTCGTGCCACTGATCTTTATGCTGCAGACCCTGCATACCGCTGTTCTCTTCTTATTAGCGTCATCGACAAAATAATCCTTGAATCCAAACTTCACTATTTTTGGAGTAACGCTAGCCGCTGCCATGTTAACTGACACTCCTGCCAGTGGGTTGCCAGGTTTGCGCGCATGGTGCTATAATCACCCAATCACGTTTTCCAAAAAACTAAACGTAATATCTCACGACAAAAACAAACGCAAATATTTAAACAGTCAAGTCCTTTCAAGTCATCTATCTCAAGCTTAAGTCAAGTCTCAAGTCATGAATACCAAGTCAAGTCTTTTATCAAGTCATGTGACTCGAGTCCCCACTTCTGACGAATGGCATAAAACATGATTAAACATCATATATAAAACCAGTATACAAAGCTTGTATACAACCTATAGAAATGCAAAATGGCGTAAGTTTAAAGTAATTCTGTCCTTCTGTTTACCGCATCATTTATGAGAAAACATTTCTTAACAAGAGAACATGTGGGGGAGGGTGTCGTATTGTCATACTGATATTTTGTACAAACTGTGAAGTCCACTGAGACAAATGTAACATTTGTGATATTGGGCTATATAAATAAACATTGATTGATTGAGAACATAATCGAGGGGTGATCAATAACATTTACGTATTTATCTATTCTTCATATATGATAAATGAGAGGTAACATTCTATTTATGGTATTATTTCTCTCTATTCTTCCTTCTGCCAACGGTGTCGCAGTTTCTCGTACCTCCCGTTTTTGTACTTAGTGCGTACGCATGGGTCAGAGTTTGCATGGAGGACCGCACATTTTCCCGTCAAGTTAGTTTTTTTTAAATCGCAAACAGTGTGTAGAAACTGGCGTAACACCATCTTTTGTGCGTACGCACCGTTTATTATTGAGGCCCCTGGTACCACAGGAGGTTTTTGTTAGTTTATATGAGGTCTCAGGGACCACTGGAGAGGAGATTGGTAGAGTGGCTGTGGATGCCCTCTTGAGGCTAAATATTCCCTTGTCTGGTTTAAGGGGTCAGACATGTGAAGATTATTATCATCTGATATTTGGGAAGAGTGTTACATTTGAAATGGCAGAAAGTCTTGTTGCAATTTCCAAATATTGAAAGAGGCCCCTGGAGTTTCTCTGGTAATTATCAATAGTAGCAGTTAGGTGAATACTGTTCAAACAATACCTGTGTTTATGTTTTTATATTGATTTCTCTGTTTTATCCTTTTATAAATGTGAGGACTAAACTTGCTCCAAACATTCTGGGGTGCTTGGAGTAAACAGTTTGTATTACTCTGTGGGGGAGGTGTAGTTAGGCAGGACAAGGGGCTCGGTGGATGAGAGTACCTTCTGCTTAAGATCTCCAGTATGTCATGTTTCAGGGAAGTCTACATATCTTGAATAGTATATGTGTGTGTTTAATTACTTTGTATTCATAATAAGCAGTCTGTGTATCCAGAAGCTGGACATTTGAGAGTATTAATATGTATTATCTTTGTGAACAAGGGGATATTCTTTAGACACAACTCAAGTCTCTGGAATGTGCAGAAAGGGTGGGTGTGTGGATGAAAGCTGCAGTAACATGAGACAGCTAGAGACTCTTGTTTCCATGTCCTCTGCTGGCTCGCGCTGATTTGCTATGACCACAGCTCCTCCTGGTTTATTTTCTGCATGTAAGCCTATTCTATCTTTTAGTTCTTTCTCTTTTGCTCCTGCCGTCAAGATGAAAGGTTCTCCCGGCATTTGGACCAGAGCAGGGGGTGGGGTCCGCTCCTTTGAAAGTGTAATGTATTCTTACCGTTTATCATTAAAATAGATTATTGTTTAACCCCTATCCTGGTTGTTTTGAGTTTTCCTTCTTTTAAAGCAAACTCATATAGGATCGGCGCGGAGCAGAGATATCTGCCACAACACATGTGATGGTGCTGCCAATATGTCAGGAAGACATTCAGGAGCACAAGCGGAATTGAAGAGACAGCAGCCATTGGCTTTGTATGTGCATTGTGGAGCACACTGTCTTAATGTGATCACACAGTCTGCATGCCTAGCCAGTCCCTTGATACATGATGCCTTGCAGTGGGTCCATGAGCTAGGGCTGTACCTGAATATCCGGCCGTTGGCCTACTATTCGGTTTTCAATTTTGTTATTCGGTAGGGGTGTAACGGTTCACAGAGGTCACGGTTCGGTTCATACCTCGGTTTGGGGGTCACGGTTCGGTACGGTTTCGGTACAACAAGGAAAAGCAAAAAAAAGTCCCAAATGCATAATCTGTTATTTATTTTTAACAGTAGTGCAAGTTTTGGTATGAAAATAAGGAACTCTAACATTTGGAATCATTAACTGTATTACACAGTTAAAAACAAACCACAAACAGTAACACACACACTCAGATGGCCATATTATTTATATTGGCTGATGTCAAACAAAAAGGTTAAATAAGCTGTACAACTAAAAAGAATGTCTTGAAAATATTAAAATAAATAATAAGAAAGTGTTTCAATCACAATAAAAAAAAGGCAATACAGAACTGTATAACATCTCCTGATGTAAAAATATAAAATAAATTCAATGATAAATATATAACAAAATAAAATCTGTACCTTTAACATGTGTAATTAACTTGTGAGTGTGTGAGGCCATTATGCCTAAATAAAGGTTCTCAAGCTTTACTCTATTTTCAAGTTTGTCTTCAAAAAGATGAGTTTGTCTACGTTGTCAGTAGTGAGGGCAGATCTGTTGCCGGTAACTATGTCACCTGCCGTGGAGAAAACCCTCTCACTGCGGACTGAGACTGACTCGGATGTGATTGAGCATGTTTGACGTGTTACCACTAGCTTACCGCACCGCTGTCGAACAACGCCGACACACCGTCCTCGTCCGATCCACAACTCGCACCCTATCATTGTTGTAGTCCAAAGGGAACCCGAAATGTTCCCACACTTCTGATTTAAAAGAAGCAGGTGGGTCTTCTAGCTCCTGTGTGTTGTGTGAACTCGCCATAGCTACTAACTTTTCTTCTTCATGTATTTTAAGTGGAAGTGGACCGGGGTCATGCTCCCCCGGTAAGATTTTTTTTTAAATGTTGGACTTAAATGCATCAATCTGGTGCACTTTGAGGGGGAAAAAAAGAGACTACACCCATATGAAACAGAACTGTTGTGACAAAGGTAACTTCGTCACTGTGGACTGACGGTTTCGAGCCTTGTAATATTGTACATGTGGTTTAGTTTGAAAGTGTTTCCCCTCCCGTTTTGTCTGTGGCTGGTGATTGGGTTCACCTGGTGCCCTGTGTTGTCTCCTCCCCCCTGTTGAGATCTTCATAGTATCAAGTGAATACTTAGAACAAAAGTTAATTATAAATCATATATGATCAATCATATTCTTGTATGAACCCATAAAGAGAATGCTTCTTGATGGTTTTTGAATATGTATGTATGCTTACAATTTTAGTTGTTGCTGTTTTGATAACTTTGCGTTTTTAAAAAGAGGGTGTTGAGATCTTCATAGTATGTTGAATACTTAAAACTAAAGAGAGATAAGAGAGTAGGCAGTTTCTTCCCTCTCCTCTCACAGCAGGGAGGGGGGGCTCCGGACTTAAGGAGAAATACATTGAGGCCTCAAAAAGGTGGTTATGTCATAGCCATAAAATATGTCTGGTCATGTCCTTTTTTACACAAACATGGGAAGGTGTGTCTTATACCATAGCCAATAGAATATGTCCAGTCCTGTACATCAGTGGCCATGCCCAGTTTTTTTCATTGGTTGGGTATGGAGGAGGTGTTTTTGGGGTTTTCTATCCGGTTTTTTTGAGCATAAAGAGACTGGCTTTTTGGGAGGGAGCGAGAGAGAGAGAGAGAGGGGGTATGCTCTCTCCCGGTAGGCTCAGGCCCTCAGAGCTGGGTTAATAGCTCTCGGTAAGGTTCTCTCAAACTTGGTAAATATCTCTTGATCTTCTTCGTTGAAAGCTGAGTGAATTACTTTGTGAATGAGTGGAATGAATTGAGATGTGTTTGTGAGTATTAGTACCCGCCATCTGTGTCGGATAGGAGTGTGTTTGTGAGTTATTAGTAACCGCGACCTGTGAAGATCTTCCTCCGAATACCTGCGGGAGATAGGTATGTGTTTGTGGATGTTAGTACCCGCCATCTGTGTCGGATAGGAGTGTGTTTGTGAGTTATTAGCAGTGGCGACCGGCCTATAGGGGCGCTAGAGGCGCCGCCCCACCTCTTCCCACATACAAAAAAATATATTAAAAAAATATTAAATTAAAAAATATATATTTAAAAGAAAAATATATATTTTGTATTTTTATTTTTAATGAACAAGGTAAATATCATACAATTGGTATCAGTAAAATGTATAATCTACAATAAAATCTCGTTTAAAATTGTGTTACGATGTCTAAAGTTACTGATAAGTCATATGTTTCCTGCCTGGCCTTGCCCTTGGCATTAGTTTATCATTACCGGGCGCCGTGCAAGGAACCCCCGAGCCAAACAGCAGCAACCAGCACGTTGCAAAAGTCTCAATAGTAAACTGTGCCGCCGAAACATAATTTCAGCTAATCAGCGCCGTCAAATATTTTGGTTACGAGGGCGCTCACCTTGGCGCCCTCGTTGCTTACGTGCGTTGACGTGAGTTGTGTTTTAGACTCGTGAGTGACCAAGGTGATGAGAATGGCTTCGTGTGCAGGTGGAGTTGTCGGACCTCGGTCCCCGCCCAATTCCGTTCAAGAGCTAATCTCCAATCCTTTCGAAAGGAGAAGTTTGGGAGATAAACTATTGCTTAAAGACCTTGGACCGGACCAACCCGATTTGTATATATCGCAGCATGCTCGTGAAAAAGACAACGTATCAACGAGGCTTCTCACGTAGCTGGTACACCAGAAAGGCATGGCGAGTTGGATGCAAACAGGTAAATGCTGTCTTTTGTTTCCCATGCTTGCTCTTCAAACAGCCGGGGACAGATACGATCTGTTCAGAAACGAGACAAAAGTTAAACAAGTACAAACCACAGACTGTCTGTGTCATGGAGAATACAGTCGCTGGTTTATTTATGTCTGTATAGGCCGTTGTTGTGAGTGTGGACGGTCGGAGCATATAACGTTAGCTTAGCCAAGCTCCATTTAGAAAACACGCATTTTAAAAAGGGTTTTTCGCCTGCCGTCTGTCTGCAGACTTGTCAAAGCATTAATTCATGGTTTTTACTAACCGGTATCAGTATGTTGTTAATTCGGCATCATTTTGAAATGTGTATTACAATTAAATCACGGTAAAATATGTTCATCTTGTTGTAGTTGTAGCCTCCTTGCCAGGGATTCTCTCTCTAGTTTAGCATACTCAGCCCGACTCAGCCTGGTTGTTCCTGGCCCTAGAACCACGATTTTATGGGGCCAGAAAACTGCGAATTAGGACCCGCTAGCCAGTACTAGGCCAAGTGGAAACGCAACCAAAAACGGGCCCCGCACAGCTCGACTTTTGGTTTTCTGCTAAATTATCTAGTCTCCTACATGAGAGAAACAAGGCCTGGGCAAAGGCTAGGAAATCCGGCTCAGAGATAGAATGGCTGCGTTTTAGGCAGCTAAGAAATAGCTTCACTTCACATGTCAAAAGTGCTAAATCTAAGTATTATCTGTCAGTTACCACAAAGAACCTGAACAACCCTAGAAAATTCTGGAAAGCCATAAAATCGATATCCACCGGTGATATCCGTAATGAGCTACCTCCGTGCCTTACCACAGCATCTGGCACTATATCGGATAGGGCTACCATGTTAAATTGTTTTAATGAGCATTTTGTGTCCTGTGGCTCTCTGTTTCATTCTGTTTCTAATTCTGCTTCTGTGAACACCACAGTCGGTGACTCAGAACAATGTGGTCTGGAAAACCCTTTCAGTTTTACTCCTTTTACTGTTGATGTTGTTCGTGAAGTCTTAGCCAAGCTAGATCCTAAAAAGCCGGCTGGTCCGGACAACGTATAACCTTTCTTTTTAAAGATAGCTGCAGATTTTATTGCTCCACCTCTTACTACTCTTTTTAACCTCTCAACACGAACAAAATCCACAACAAAAAGTATGGAAGTCAGCATATGTCCTGCCACTACTAAAAGGAGGGGAGGCCACCTTATTAAACAATTATAGACCCATCTCTAAATTGTCAGTTCTGGCTAAGGTTCTTGAACGCCTAGTGAGTGAACAAGTAAAGGAGTTTTTATGTACAAATGACATCCTGTCTAAATATCAGTCAGGCTTCAGAAAGCAACATAGCACCATCACTGCCACAATGAAAGTGGTAAATGATATTACGAGTATTTTAGATAATAAGGAGAGTTGTGCAGCTCTATTTGTTGACCTATCCAAAGCTTTTGATACCGTCGATCATCGCATCTTAAAGCAGAGGCTACTCAGTATTGGCATATCCAGCCATGCAGTGGGGTGGTTTGTGAACTACCTCTCTGAAAGGTCCCAATGTGTTCAGTTTGATGGGCTGTCTTCTGAGTGGTTAAACATCACTAATGGTGTACCACAAGGTTCAGTTTTAGGTCCGCTATTATTCTCTATCTATATTAATAGTTTAGGTGAAACAGTTTTATGCGGACGATACCGTGATGTACTGTGCAGGTCCCTCGATTAACAAGGCTGTTGTTAAATTACAGGCTGTTTTTAACATTATTCAGGCTCAGCTCTCTGAACTTAAGCTTTGTAGTGGAAATTTCATATTTCACCTTATATGTCTTATGTTACCTTATATGCTAAACCAAATGCTTCTCATCCTCTTGTCTAAAACACCTATACCATTTCCTGAGATGTGCTGTTCTTATTCCCAAGCGCTTCAAGGCCACAGAGCTGATTTGGCCGACTATGTTGAAACTATTCCTTTTTACTCAAAGTTTCCTACGGCTTGTAAACCGTGATCGTTTTTCTCGCGTCCAGGAGAGAAGCTTGAAAAGGAGACTACATGGAATCTCTGAGAAGGTTCAAAATTGGTACTTTAATTAATAAAAAACGCGGTAATGTTACAAACAGGATATTGTTCAGTCAGGAGAGAAAGGCTGCAGCTTCCTCCCCCAGGTGCCGGCCGTGCAGAAGAGACCCCACAAGCCTTCGTCTTTCCCGCTTGCTGGCTGTTCGCTCCTCCTCTCTGTGAGCTGTAGTGACGTAGGGGACTTCCCCCTCGTTCTCCTTTGTCCGATATCGCGTTAAACAGAGGATTTCGACATTTTACATTCATTGCTTACTTCCACATGCCTTTTCTCCTCCTTATCTCTTTCATAACTTTATATGTAATACATGTTAACGGCGTCAATAGCCACTTTAATGATACTAATGGATGGTAGTCCCGGATGTCGTCATGAAGGATTTTCAGAATAAAAGCTTGGTATTGAGAACTTCCGTTTTTTTCCAGAATAAGATAGCATTTAAACTGACGGTATGTTTAAGCTACATTATGCTATTAAACATTGATTTTAATTTCTAACAGTCCCTCCTTACACACCTAAAAGGTGTGTATAATACTGAAATCAATGAGTTCTTCATCTAAACTCTGCATAGTACATAACTCATATCAAAAACATACAATCAAAATGGAATGGTTCAATAGCCTCAACTTTACAAAAATACAAAAAATACTTTGACTGTGCTTAAACATAAAAGTTTTCCCTTGTGCATAACTTCTAGTGTTAACATTCAATATCATTCTTCAAAATAGCAGCAATGGCTTGGTATCAGAACATTTCTTCCTCCCTCCTTTCACAGAAACCGTTCTCATACCACGCTCAGTGTTAAGGCACTTGTTTTTACAAAGTGAAAAGAAACAAACCATTTTAAAATAGCAATGATTTATAAAACATGAGATCTACCATATTAGAATATTATAAAATAATAAAATGAACTATATAATAGGAATAGTGTAAAGTAAATTTAAATGGATTCACTCCATTTTAGCATTTTAGTTTGCTCACTTCTTCACATGATTTCATCATTTAAAGTATCACATCAGCTGGACATTCATTGAACAATCTCATCAATATCTGTATACGGGGTGGGTCGTCTTGTTCTGCTAGCATTTGTAACTGTCTCCTCATGAGAAATGTACCCTCCCTCCTTTCATACCATTTAAGGTATGAAAGTAATATGTTCTCTAGAAGAGGCCGTCGTGATCAATCGGTACGTTAGGACATGGAAATGCAACATCTAGGCCTCTCCTGGGCTCTATGTTATCCTTGTACACTGTGGAGCCTAAACTCCCCCTGGGACTGGTCTCTTAGCCCTACTGGCTTTGGGGTGTTTCGCCATGTTGATTTAAAATATCACTGGCTGTGCTAGTGCACAGGTCCCAGCCCAATCCTGTGGCAAGACTGAGTACAAGGTTTTAGTTCCACGATACCACCAAACATCTACTCTGGGGTACGGCATTCTAGACTGTCATTTCTGGGAGAAGAGTGTGGTCAGTTACAACAGTTGTAGAATTTCATCACTTAAAAGTTCCTACTTGGTGGCTTTGGGTGATCTGTTTTAATGCAGTGATAAAGTCCCTGAAATGGTGTGAAAACCGGTGGAATATCACTAACGCATTACACTAATTTATCTTCAATTCTGGTCTCCTTGAAGAACCATGCTAACTCCTTTTACAGAGTGTGGAATTAGTTCAATTCAGGAATGTTGACTTATGGCAGATATGTTTCTCCTTTAAATAACATCTCTAAATGTCAGGTCATCACTGATTAAATGAATGAGCATTAGGAGGTGGTGGCACTTGTCTTTAAAAAATCATACTCTGGTGCCGTGCGCTCCCTCTGAAGCTGCAAGTAAGATTTAAAACATCTGCAGGGTGGGTTGACCGACCCCTTCTCCCTGAAAGATATTTGTTGTCAAAAATATGCAACATTAAAATGAGTGATCCAAGGCCCCGCATGTATTACTCCCAATTATATTAGTTTTTCAGAATTTAAATTTTCAATCGCTCTTTGCCTAGTGTCTTTTTTTTAAAACTCTATATCTTGGACGACAAACAAATGTTGCTTCCACCTTAACAGTTCTCCTATGGTAATAACCATGCTACAATGGAGAAACCAATACTCTAGATTGGAATACTTTCTTTGGCTTGGTTCTAGCTCTATCTTTAACATTTTCCATTCAAATAAAGATTTGCCTGCTATCTATATTGTAACAAATTAAATATTCCCCAAATTCTCACATGAATAAGAATCTCTAAAAGAATAATTTGTTTATATGATGAAAAGTTTGAATAATATGTTCTACCCTCAGTGTGTTTTTAGGATTATTTTCTGATAAGTGTGTTTATGTGTAAACTCACTCACTCCCGTGTTCCTTCTCTCCCCCTCTGGTTGTCAAGCCACGACCCCCTCACCTTCTGCTGGCCCATGCCAACTCCTCTGGTTCTGTCCTCTCCTCAGTCCATCTGCTCTTGGATCCTCCCGCTGTAACTCTTTTCAGTGGCCCAACTGCTTTGTATTTCATCTCCTCCTTTTCAGTCTCTACGCGTTGCGTGGAGGGCATATTCCGCTCTCATGTCCCACACTCTGCTCTTGTACCAAATCTCGTGGCTCAGGCTGGAACTTCATGTCCTGTCTGAGGGACCGATGAGAGTTTGCCTCTTTGTCAGCATGCTGGTTTGGTTCTGGATGCCTTAGGTGGAGATGGTTCTGGATGCCTCAGGTCGTTGTTGGTTCAGCTCGGGTTCTCTGTCTTTTCGATGGAGGAGGAGGAGTCTCCTGTGGTGAGGTCATTTGTCTGAAGATGGGGTCGTAGCGTTCTGACAGGCAGAAAGAGAGAGAGATCTCGGGACGCATTACCTTTAGTTAATTCTAACACACTGAGGTAAAATAAATCCAATCCTTTCCACTCTATTTTCCTAATCTTACTATCTGTCTTAGATGTTAAATGTAATTAATGTCTAGTAATAGTTGTGCCATATCCCTAATAATTGCTTTCACCCACTGTAACATGGCTACTCCAAATAACACTTTCAGGAAACCATTTTCTTCCATTGGTGTAATACCTACATGTTTCAAGCACCACATATTTCACACACTATACAAGAACGTCCCCATATTTTCTCCATCTTTTAAATCTCACTGTTATTTAGAACATAAGTAACTAACTTTTGTGACAGGACATATCTGCAATGTCGCCACAATCTGCTGGGGAATTTTGTTCATAGAGTTTGTACATACAAAGCTGTACTTGTGGGTTAGTAGCCTGTTTCTACTGTAATCATTTTCAATAACTTTGCTCAGGTCACCGGTCGGTTGTCCATAAACTTAACAGGGGGTGTTTCTGGTACAAACTAAAACATGGATCCAGTGTATTTGGAGATTCCCCTAATCTGTAAATCCCCATCACTGATTATCCCGATCACTTAAACCCATCTCATCATTTGATACAAGAACTGCATATATGGGGGGTGAATCATCTTGATTATAACCGCCTCACCTTTGGGAACGAGTATTTCTAAATCCTCCTCTTTTTGCTCAGCTGATCTTTTGGCTCTGGGGATAAGTGAAAGTCTCTGAAACACAGCTGGAGTTTTGTTAGTGATGTGGGCATTATCTATGAGTGGACTAATGGATCCATGTCTTACTTGATATTGTACTCCCCATCCAACCAGAAAGGTACCAAGTGTAATGAGCACAATCAACAATGCTATTCTGACTCTTATCCCTAGGGGACCCCACAATTGCTTTGGCTTTGTTCTTGACATCATCTCTATTTTCTCCATGGTTGTGTCAGTTACAGAATTTAAATAATGAGTACTATAATAACGTATACAAAAGTTGGACTCTTTTTCAGATGTAAAGCAAAAATAGGTTTTCACTTTAGTGTACAATCTATAAAAATCTATAGACAATTCGTCTTTTGAGCTGTTTCTATCTTTATCTTATTTGTATTTATTGTTTTGTTCCAGCTCTGCCAAATCAGTCCTAACTCCCAATAATGTTCTGGAAGTTGCCAGTGAAGGGTGACAATGTGTGAGGTGGTGTCAATTTGCTCCTTTTTCTTTACCTTTAAACCGGAGCGCGTGTGAAGTTCATTACAACTTCTCACTGTTCCGTCCACCGGGATCAGCCCACTGTCTTTTGTGAACTTTCACCCTCACCCAATCACCTGGCCGAACAGGAGTTTCTTCTGGTGTCTCGTCTGGTATCTCTGTAGCTTTCCTAGCCTGTGTAGACAAAACTTGGATAATATTACTCAGAGTTCTGACATATTCATTACTTCTATTCGTCTAACATCTAAAACTGGACCACTCCCTCCTTGGAGGAGGCCCAAGCTTCGGCATACCTTTTGTCGTTATGAGACCTATTATTAACTTCATGTTATTATTTATTAACTACAACGTCACTGAAATCAACATGTCTGTATAATCATGACACTCCCTCCTTTGAGCATAACATGCTCAATTAATATTGCAATGATTACCCTATTCTGAACAGGACATGTAAAACCCATAACGTTGCATCAAATAAGTATAACTTCTTCGTGTACCCATAAGGCGTACAAAAAATATCGTATGATGTACGGTTTTCTGCGGGAATAAAAACATTCACTAAAATCTGCCATTAGCACAAAAAATTGTTTACTTGTTTCAACAATGGCTTTTGTCATGGTATTATGCATCATTGTTGCTGCGAAAAACAATACCCCTGGTGTCGCTAATGCGTCTCAATAACTCTAGGATTAGAGGATTGGTTGTTACTGCTGAACAAAGATATGATAAAATAATATTTCTCTAAACTATAGGGAAAATATGAACTATTCTCACAGAGGGTGACATGCATGAAGGGCTGGTGCCCCTCACTCAAAATGAGATATTGCCTTACGCACTACATTATAAATCAGTAAAGTTACTCAAGAAAAATAAATAAAAACTGATTCTTGAAACTGTTGTAAAAACCCTACTACTTCTTCATCCAAGCTCTCAATCAGTGTTATGTTATTTAATCTGCAGCTCATGCCTTAAAACAGATACTTCAGACCGATTATAAAATGTTGTTTATGAGAAAAAAATGTAATCTGACTCCATTAATCACATAATTGTTTGACTAAAAAACTACACTTCCACTAACAGTGAATGAAGTTCCCCTTTAAACACAGCCCCGGTCTTCTGATGGGGTCATTGGCTGGAAAATGTTGTGCCAGTCTCTGTCACTCCTTCACTGTTCTCCCGCTAACAGTCACTCTCTAGTTCTGCTGGGTTCTTGTTGACTTCTTCACTGGTTTGAGACAAGCGACCCTATCGGACACCTCCCTTTGTAGCCAGACTTCACCACAGCAGAATCGAGTTTCTGTTTTCAGGTCTCAACAGCTCCACGTCAGGTGTATCGCCGCCCCTTGAACTGCAGTCGGTGTAAACAGGAGGACTTGGTAAGGATCCTCCGTCTTGGGCGAGTACCAGGTTTCCGTCTTCATATTGTTGGGTGGAAACCCGTCGTCTTGACCTCACTAGCTGTGTGGACACAATAGTTTTCTGTGTAGGGGAACAACATCACTCGTAATCTCTTTCCTTCTCATAATTACAAAAATAGTCTGCTAAATGTTCTATTCTGTGGATGCTTTATGTGTAAATGCAAATGCTACTCTCGATTTTGTTTTACATTAAACCTCTCCCTCCTGTGGTGACAGATATGGCTCAATGTAGCTGGATTTCAAAATACCCTTGTGCTGAAGATGCATCACCTGGTGGTCTGGCCCTCTGAGCTTCCTCATTGTTGTGGTTGATACCAGGCTGTCAGTGGCATTTGGGTCATGTTTGGCACCCCTCATCGTCTTTGACATCTCTGGGACCCCCTGCCTCCGTTGTCATCATGGAAACCTCCCTGCAGGTATCTGCATGGAGGGCCGTTGTTTGGTGCATGTGGTGGGTGTTTCATTTGTTGTTGTGGACAATCTTTAGCCCAATGGCCCATTTGGCTGCAATGGTAACATCCCTCAAACCGTAAACGTCTTCTGCCTGTGCCTCCTTGGAAACCTCCTGGTTGTTGGTTCTGCTTCTGATTTTCTGGCACTATCTGAGATTTTACTGTTTGAGGTGTCTGCCCTGCATTCTCTGGTTCTTCCTGAGCTTGAATTGTTGGAGGTGTCTGCCCTGCCTTCTCTGGAAGTTTCCCTTCCCTTCTCCTTGTCTTGTTCCTACAAGCTACGGTGTCTTTTGTTTTTTCTGCTATGTCTTCCCTCACTGGCAGGTCTGCTACTCGGACCACATTTATGCTGCTTTAAAATCTGAAATGTCAAACTAAAAATTGTACAGTGTATGGTTTTGACTTTGAGATATGAAAATAGAAATCTGGTGGAAATCTACTGTGTACAGTGCACACCGCAATGTATGGAATTATGCAAATGTCATAATTTGTGTTAGCTTCAATAAATTGGTGTTTGAATATTCTACAGTCTAGCTTGAAAGACTATTATTTAAAGTTTCCTATCTTTTAATTAGAAACCACTTTGCAATTCTATCTTGGCAATAAAGCATGTGTTCATTCATAACACTTAAAATCAAGCTTCAAAATGTTATAGTATCTTTGTAATAATTCTGTATTACCAGCAGAGTGCGTCGTTGTAATTTCCAGCTCAATCCACTAGGGATAGCTGTTGCCAAACTGACCTCTTTTTAACAAGAAGAAGCTTATTTTCCTTAAAAATGGGAGAATATGGTTAAACAACACAGCACATAACGGCCAAAACACATTTGCAAACAAGAATATTCAAAAAACCGCCAATACACACTTGCAAACAAGAATATCTCAAAAAATGTTGCCACTACACACTTGTAAGCAGAGATACTTCCAAAACCAGACTCCTACAAATAACAAACTTCCCACGGTAAGATAACCTGTCTATTTTATAGTTCCAACTCTGGCAAGAAATATGATTTGTCCTTCTCAAGATGGAGTGCCTAGCTTCATGTGAGTGGGACTGAGTGTGTAAAAACAAACAGAGTACTTTCAATTAGCATTTCACGAAATGGCGACTGCCGTGTGGCTTATTTTCAACATGAGGGCAAGATAAGATGGCAACTGATTTTCCAACCTTTAACCTGAAGAACAAAGGGATTTGAAAACCCACCTCGTCTCTCTCACAGGGGAGTTGAAATAATCTTTAGTCTAGAAAATTCAACACAAAACAACACTGCAGTTAAAAATAACATTTCTATCTAGTTTACTATGAAAAATGGGCTTTATCTTATTGATATCATCACTTAAAGTTAGGAACCCTTACGCATAAGCTATAAACCTATCTACGTATTATTTGACTTTATAGTCCACTATTGGTCAAACGTTGCCATTTAGACACATTAGGTGGGAGTAATATGGAAACCTATCAGCGACTATTAAATGACCGTCGTCAATTTAACGTACTGCTGCTGTAACTCCAAATACCTTATTCCACCTGCAATATCTTGGTTGAAAATAGAACAGTTATGACCACTGATAAAGGCTTACACCTTAATCAAGCCTTTTCCTCGAAAAGGACTTTTTTAAAACAGTTCTCAACTGTTTTCGACTAACACTGTCTTCAGTTACTCAACCATAAGTTGATTCGCTATGCCTTGTTGGTTTTCAATTACTCGGTGCTTAACCAATTCGCTATTCGTTAAATGGACTTATATATCCTTACGTCATAGGCTAACTAACTACTAACGTAACAAGAGACACCTACATGAAAATGCAACAAGACACCTACCCGAAGTACAATGACCACACACATTTATACTTAAAATACAACACACACAAATTAATAGCATGCCGGGTTAAATGTAAGAAAAAGAAGACATTTGAACTTACCCTGCTTGTGACAAAGCAACGCCCCAACGTATATAATTCTTATTGTTATAAATGTGGTTGTTTTAACATTAAATGCACAGCTATTTTCAGGATCCGCTGGCGCCGTCAGACACACAGACCTAACGTTGTCCTGCATAAACTATTGAAGAATTAGATATAACAGGTTTCTCCTTACCGAGTTGATACGAGCTCGTTGTGTGTCTGAACGGATGCCGCATCTCCGGAAAACAGCTGGTTGTAGTCTCTCCTGGTTCAACGAAGATCACGTCAGGGTCACCAATTGTTATCTGTGTAATAATTCTCGCATCCAGGAGAGAAGCTTAAAAAGGAGACTAAATGGAGTCTCTGAGATGGTTTCAAATTGGTACTTTAATTAAAATAAAGGCGCGGTTATGTTACAAACAGAATATTGTTCGACAGAAAAGCAGCTGTGTTTCTGGCTCTGCCAGGTGAAGAAAGAGGCCGAACCCCTCAGGTCCCGCTGTATTTATATCCTCAGCTGGCTCCTCCCTGCGGGCCGGCTCTCCAACGTTTTAATGTCCGTTGTTACGCATATCAGAGGATACAGACATTGTACATTCAATATATCTAAACACGCCTTTTCTCTTCCTTAACTCTTTCATAACTTTATATGCAATACATGTTAACGGCGTCAATAGCCACTTTAGTGATACTAATGGACGGTAGTCCCGGATGTCGTCATGAAGGATTTTCAGAATAAAAGCTTGGTATTGAGAACTTCCGGTTTTTTCCAGAATAAAATAGCATTTAAACTGACGGTATGTTTAAGCTACATTATGCTATTAAACATTGATTTTAATTTCTAACACTATCCTATACTCTGTGAGACCTGTGTCTTTGAATATTCAAATAAATAACCAGAAAGACAACTCTGTTTGTTTCACCATTTATTTGTTTGATCACTCTGACTTTGGATATTGTAACTACGCAAGGAATACAACTTGAAGTGGTTACCTGTTACAAATACCTGGGTATCTGGCTTAATGATTGTCTCACTTTTAAATTTCATGTAAATTACATGAAATTAGGCTAGGTTTCTTTTACAGAAATAAGTCCTGTTTCTCGCTTGAGGCCAGGAAAAGTGAAAGGCTAGTCACTGTGACCTTTTTACCTGTGCTGGACTATGGTGATTTGTTATATATGAATGCACCTGCCAATTGCCTGGTCAAGTTAGATGCTGCGTATCACAGTGCACTGAGATTTTTGACAAATTGTAAAGCACTTACGCATCACTGTACCCTGTATACCAAGGCGGTTATGCCATCACTTACTGTACGGAGGCTCAGTCACTGGTACTTTTTCATTTACAAAGCCATGTTGGATAAACTACCATCTTATATCTGCTCCCTGATCTCTCTGCAAATTGAAAGTACTTATTGCCTGAGATCGCATGCTGTGGTTTTATTAAATGTGCCAAGTGCTAGGACTGTCTTAGGGAAGAAAGCTTTTAGATGTGCAGCTCCACTAACATGGAACAGTCTGCAAAAAGAATGGACAATTACCAAGCTAGTACCACTACATGTTTTTAAAGCTCGGTTGGATGCTACAAAATCAGATGCTGTTAGTACCTGTACATGTGGTTAAATATGTAAATTGTAATCCCTGTACAGTTGTTCTGTTGTTTATGTTTTTATGTCTTCTTGTGGAACCTACTGCTGCAGGTCTCCCTTGAAAAAGAGATCATTGATCTCAATGGGATTTGACCTGGATAAATAAAGGTTTTGAATTTAATTGAATTGGCACTGTCTGTGTCATGGCGAATACAGTCGCTGGTTTATTTATGTCTGTAGGCCGTTGTTACGAGTGTGGAGTGAGCATATACAACGTTAGCTTAGTCTGGTCGACCCAATCTCCATTCAGAAGCATTCTAAAAGGTTTTTCGCCTGCCGTCTGTCTGCAGACTTGTTAAAGCATTAATTCATGGTTTTTACTAACCGGTATCAGTATGTTGTTACGTCGGCATCATTTAGAAACGTGTATTACAATTTAATCAAGGTAAAATATGTTCATTTTGTTGTAGTTGTAGTTCCCGAGCGCGTCTTGTTTGAATGATGCGAGTAAACACAGCTGGCAGGCGGGGATGAAACTCGAGCGACAAGAGCGATGCGATAGGAGCGTTTAGAGCGAAGCGAATATTCGCATCGCGTCCGGTCTGAACGCAGCATTAAAGCGAGCTCCGCGCTGCACTGGAAACGCGCCATTACATCACCAGAAGTCTTCATTTAAGGGGTAATTTCTCCAAAAAAACAGCCTCACCAAAAATATTTTCCACCAGCCGCCACTGGTTATTAGTAACCGCCACCTGTGAGGATCTTCCTCCGAATACCTGCGGGAGATAGGTATGTGTTTGTGAATGTTAGTACCCGCCATCTGTGTCGGATAGGAATGGGTTTTTGAATGTTATTCCCGCCGTCAGTGTCGGAAAAAACGTATGAAATTGATGTGAATTGATTGGGTGAAAATGAAAGTTTGAATGTGCTTTTTATTATCACCGGTCATTTATGAGTAAATGCCTCTAAATTATATCGGGAGATTTAAAATTACAACTGAATTGGGCAGTTGAAATTACAATTTTGGTAATAAATGTAAGACTGTGAATTAAAGTTTCATATTTGAACATGATCACAGCATCATTTTGTTTAGTATGATTATAATGTTGTAAAGAGAGAAGGTAAAAACCCTGTATTAGTTTGGACCTATTTTTCTTCAAATAAACTGATCCCACCTTTTGGATTGGGACAACTTAAAAGACATCTGCGCTCTCCTCTCCTGCTTCAAAGGTAAGATTGCACCCTGCCACACTCACACTTAGGTAGGGCCACACCTCATTTGCTGATATCAAAATCCTTCGGGATCGCTTAAACAGATTTAAGAGAGTTGTCTGAATTGAAACAGCAGTTAATTGAACCTGGTTCTTCGGGGAGTTAATAGAGGTGAGATCTTGCTGACGTTGGTGGATCTGAGCCAAGCAGTAAACTTACATAGACTCAATGACTTCGGGCAGGTCAATTAATAGTTCAGAGTAATTTCCCGGAATAAATTATCAGGACCTCACCGACTCTTACACCCCTCACCTGTGTCTTGTTGGTTGATTAGTGTGTGTGTATTTAGGCTCTGTTTTCCCTGTCAGTGGAGAGGTAGTATGTGTGAGATCCTTGTTGCTGCTGACTGTGTTCATGTGGACAGCAATATTGAGGCTGAATCATGTGTCCATGAGGAATAAATGCCCACATCGGGTTATATTTGAACTCTCTGCCTCCTTGCATGGTCGGGCCGCTCATCGGTTAGCTTCACAACTGTATACATTTAAATAATCATAAAATCATGAGAACATGGCCATAACCAATAACATACCATAGAACCATAGAACTTAGACTAAGTTAACTATCTAAACACTCAAGAGTCCTTTACCTCACCTGAGCTGTAGTTATCAGTCTCTCAGTCTGACAGGAGAGGACTCTCCTCCACCTTGTTGACAGCTCATTATATCCGTTAGCGCAGCTAGCTAGTACCAGATGCTAACAACAACAATACACGTAACCGGTGCGCGCGCTTTCTCTCTCGCTCGCGCCACACATACACACACTCCCGAGCTTGAATGACACACCGAGACCAATCGAGGGCATTAGTGTACGATCTGTATGAAAGTGACCATGTCGGCAGGCCACATGTCGACAGCCAGTCACCCTCTGTGAGGCAGAGTAAGACCCACATTTGCGCAGCGTTGCGTTCACAATACATAACAAAAAATAAATTCTTCAGGCCACAGGCCAGGCCATCGGGAAACCTCCCGGTCCTCCCGATGGCCAGTCTGGGCCTGAGTGCTGTCTCAGTATGAAAGTGTTTTCTTAGCTTGGAGGAAATGGCATCAAATGGATCGAACACAGTTGTGAGGGCAAATGGACTGCGAGAGAGGTTTGAAAAAGGTAAAACTGTGCTTGGACATCTTTTGGTATTAGAAGTAATTGAGGAGCTGGAGTGTCTGAACAAGTCCCTGCAAAGACGGACTGAAATTATTGCAGGAATCATCGGTGCAATAGAGTGTGTCATATCCACTCTTCAAGACAAAAGGAATGAGGAAAGCTTTCAGGAGGTTTTTGACAAAGCAGTGTCAATGGTTGACTCTTGGGATTGAGCCCATTCGATTCCTCACCAAAGACAGCCACCAAAACGATACACTGGTGGGGGGAGCCAGCACACTCCCAAGACACCTGTGGAGCATTACAAAACAGAGTTCTACAAAATGCTAGATAGTGTAGATGTCCAATTTAAGGAAAGGTTCAACCAACCAGATCTAGAGGACTTGCAGAAGCTGGAAGAAACTCTACTGACTGGAGAAGTGCATGATCTTGTTGATCAGTACCCAGAACTGAACAGGGATCATCTAAAAGTCCAACTAGCCATGTTTCGGTCCAAAAACACTTTCAAATCTAGTGCTGAAGTGGCTAATATCATGAGAGGAATGGCAGTTGAAGTGAGAGGCCCGTTTAATGAAGTTGAAACCCTTGTCAGGCTGCTCTTAGTCATCCCAGTCTCATCAGCTGAGGCTGAAAGAAGTTTCTGAAGGTGAACTGAAGCTCCTGTCCAACTAGAGCAGTGCTTCTCAAAGTGTGGTCCGCGGACCACTGGTGGTCCGTGAGTGCCTCCTAGTGGTCCATGAGTATATTGGTAAAATGTCACATTTGATATAAATAAATACATTTAAGTTTTCCGTACTCTCGCGGAAATATCTCCTCAATGGAGCGAGCTTAAGTTTCACTTTCGATTGCATGATATAGCCCAGCGCAACACCTTCGTCACACATGTTGCTAATTGTTTGTTCCATTTTCAGGCGATTTCTAATTTGTTCTAGACAAATGATGTGTGTTTGGACATTTGTGGAGTTAGGTGGTCCGCGAATGTTTTTTTATTGGTTAAGTGGTCCTTAGTATGAAAAGGTTTGGGAAACACTGAACTAGAGGGATGTTGGTTGGTCCTGCCCCCCCCCCCCCCCCCTGCTTAGTACTGTTAAGGTATTAGTTGTATTTATTAGTGGTAAATAGCGTGCAACAAGTACCTGAGGTAAATGATTAACTGCTTATTACTGTACTATGAAACTAATGTACAATGTTTTCATCTGCTGCTTTGCTTTTACCTGTTTTTACTGTTGCGTTATATTTGGAATTTTGTGTATTTTCACTTGGACCAACTGGATTATTGATTATTTATTTTGACTAACGTCTGTTTTTGTTTCTTTTAGTGGAGTGGAGCCAGCTAGTAGTGGAGGCTAGGCAGTAGGCACACTAGTGTGATTCCCCTCACGGCCTGTATTGGTAGGAGCACTGGTACACAGTTTGCAGTGGAGTGGTTTTCAGTGAGCTTTGATTTGGGAGCATGGTTGGTGAGTAAGTTGGTGCACCCCTGGGACACACCCTTGATAGACTGCCTCCCCCTGGCTGGCATCCGCCCACTCTCCCTTTCCCTTTATTAGTGTGAATGCTATTTATAGCATTCCACTATAGTTCTTCGAATCTTTATTCTTCCCCTTATTATTATTATTATTTCAGCCAATACTTTGGCTCTCAATAACTTCAGCATACTTTCGCTACAGAAACCATTAAAATATCAAACTATTCAGCCTGTTCAGCAATCGATGGGAAACTTTCAACTTTTTCAAAATATTTCATACTTTTTAAATATTCAGCTTTTTAAACTCTTTTTTTAACATGGAACTCAATGGGAGGAGCCTTCAAATCGTCTTTTAACTACACCTTGCGCCAAATGCTTCTCTTTCCACATACTTTCAGCTAGAGACTTCATTCCAACTTTAAAATGATCACAAGACCTTCAGCTATTCAATTCTTATTCTTACATTTTTGATATCTTTTACACTTTTTGAGGTATTTAACTTAGTTTGGAGCTTGGTAAAGAGGCCTTCTTCAGATTTTAACACGAGTGTGTATTGGGCAGCTCGTTAAGGCTTGATCTCACACCATAGTGGAGGACAGCTTGAAATTCGCCCAAAGAGACAAAAAACCACCTAGCTCCCAATACACTCCCATGTAAACAATTAAATCCGGATCTTTCTTTAGAACAGAGAGAAGTAAACTTTAAACAAACTGCTCCCATCTCCACATTTTACACACAAAACCAAAAAAACAACATATGAGTTCATTGGGGTTCCCTGATGCTCACGGTCTGTTCATTTTTTGATAGGAGCCATAGTTTTTGAACAGGTGGCAAAATTGTCAGATATGATCCTCAATGCATTCTTAATGACACCCAGTGCTGCAGCTGGTAACCATGGTGTTACTGGGCAGATTGAAAGCTTTGATCTCTGGGCTCACACAGGTGTTATAATTATGTGTTATGAGTAGGTGCTCAGCACAGAAACAAACACTGACAAACACACTGGACTTTAACAGACTGTCTCAGCCTATTATTTTCTGTCTGATGGAGACTTCATACTGACTTCAACATGTTCCACATATTTTATACATTATTGGTGACGTATGGTTTTAGTCGAAAAGTTTGCAGTCAAAATATTCTGCTGCTTTCCCAAGCCTTTTTACTTTCTTTTCTCATCTTAATACAAATTCATTCACTACTACTTACATCTGATATTTAACTCCTTCAGCCTATTTTCAGCTGCAGAAACCATTCAACTATTACATTATTCAGCTATTTCAGGACATCAAGGCTATACATGTTGTTGTTTATACCTTTTTGAAACCTTTTCTTTTAAATATTAAGCTTCTTCACTATTTTTCCTCCTCTTCCAGTTTAACATTTCACTTACAAGTTTTCAACAAAGTTATTGCAATGCATTTGAGCTGTAACAATTTGATTCAAATCATTTCACTTTTCTGCATTTCTCCGATAAGTTCAGCAACACACTTACTTGGTCTCTGTAGTTAAAAGCAGCTACCATTCAGCTAATAACATATTCAGCTTTTTCTGCATTTTCAGCTAAATTCAGCCACAAATGTTCACAGTTTACAGCATTTGCACGCATTTTCTGAAGGAAATGCTTTTTTCTAGTTCAATTCAGTCTCTGCCTTCCCAATTGATCTTCCCCACAGCCACTTCCAGCTATTAAGAATTGAGAGAGAAAGACATTTGAATGTATTTATGAACCATGATCTCTGTCTTGTATAACTGAGGTGTTAACTTGGTATAAACTTAACACAAAAAGTAAGGAAACTTGTGTTTGGTAGATTATTTCTTTGTTGTAACAATGCTTCTTGGCAATAAATCGTATACCATTGGAAAGCCTGTTTATTTACTTTTCAAATGGTGCCACAACTGTGAGGAACAAGCATTTGTGGGATGAGCAGCAGAGCTGAGTATGTGGGTTGCGCCCATGAAAAAAATGTGACAAATCTCCTCTGCCAATGCCACACAGCTTTTTTTTGCTGATGCTATTAACTTTAGTTTTGAGCTTCTGGTGCCCACAGGTGCTGACAATAAGGTCGCTGATTTTCAGTCAAATATCTCAACAGTCTGGGACCAAACTCCAGCCCGGACTTCATTTCATGTGGCTCGCAAGAACTTGCAAAGAATATAATACGTTTATTAAACGTTTACATGCCGCTTTACAGAAGCACGTTGCCCAGAAACTTCATGTCCCACAATTCATCTTATTTTGTGACATGCGCACTGAAGAGACTTGCAATTATTTGCCCTAGATTTCTGCTTACAGACGTAGTTAATTATGAAGTTATTACCTGATCTGATGATAATCTAATGCAGAGGCAATAATGTAATATAATACATTATATTATATATTTATATAGTCCTAAAGTTACAACCGGCCCTTTGAGTGCAACCATAATGCTAACGTGGCCCGCGATGAAATTGAGTTTGATACCCCTGATCTAGAGAATCCGAACAGCTCTTATGTCCGTTAGGAACCTGCCTAAGCTGAACTGTCAATTCGAACACAACAGGATTCTCAAAGCACCGCAGTCTGTGTTCCTAAGTCCTTTTGAATTATTCTAACCATTATTCTTTATTGCTCTGCCAGCATACAGTCATCTCCAAAAAATTATCAGAATCAGGGCCTCAGGTTTCACACAGACGTGAATCAGGACTGGAGAAACCGTGAGCTGGCTGGTCTGGGGGGTCATGCTGCTGTGAGGAGTAACAAGCCACTTTCCCAGGCTTTTGACGAGGCCAACAGCTGAGATACCCCACCCCCAAAACCCAATAACTGCTCCCACACAGATGTATGCATATATATACTCTGTGTGTTCGTGGTAATGCTTGTGATGTTGTGTAATGAGAAAAAGAGGGACAGAACTGAGAGCGATGATGTTTTCCTTCCCATCAGCAGCAGCATGATGAGAGGAAACAGCTGCAGCTGCTCTCTCCATATCTCTGTTTCAGTATCTGGATAAAACACAACTATCTTTCTATAATTGTATTATTAGAGTTGCTGAAAGAGTTTAAACTGTATTTACTATCATATGAATACTGTGTTATTCTATATTCCTATTCTTTTTAAAAAACAAACAAATTCCATTAGATGACCGAAACTAGTTATTTCTCCCTGTCTAAAGGGGGGCATTGAACAGTGCAAAGGTGGTCACTAGTGAACACACAGAAGGAACACAAAGAGGCAGTAAAGGTTAGCTCTGTGTTCAGCTTGACTGCAGTGTTCATTCTTTTAATCTTACTTGAATTGCAGTAGCCTAAAAAAAACTAAAGACAATACAAATGTACAGTAAGTAACCATTGAGTTTATATTACTTTAGGTTAACTCCATTGTCAGTTAAAACAGGGCTATATTTGATTGAATTATAAAAGGTATATGGGGTAAAATTAAGAGCCGTTAGGGAGCTTGGTGAGCCGAGCCAAAAGGCTCACTAAAAAGAGCCGGAATTCCCATCACTAAGAAACACGTCTGTAAAGGGGAGTGGCCACTAGCAACTTAATAGCATTTAAAGCTACAGACAAAGAATCAGCAATTTTGGAAAAGGGCTGGAACAGAGGGGTTTATGGCATGTTATTATTCATGATCTGTTTGGTATTTTGAGCAAAAAACATCAGAGACATGTTTTGTAAATATCTGAGACAGTAACTATGGACTGACGGCTTTGTAATATCACACATGTGGGTTTGCACTTTATAAAACTTCTTCCCTTTGCACAGAAATAATGTCACTCGGCACTTTAGTTGTGAACAGTTTGCACTTTATTCGCGTGATTTGCAAAGTACAGTTTGGCATTGCAAGATTTGCAAATGTTTACATAATTTATACTATTTATTCAATTATTCAACTGTATTAATTGGAATGTCATCTGGTCATTCAGGCTGTCTCTAACCCTGACATTAGGTGTCTAACTTGAACCTAAGACACTTGTAGCCTCTGTCTCTTCCCCTTATTCCACAATAAGGGGAATGTCAACACAGACACCTGTCAACCGGCACTCTGCTGTTCCTCAGCACCACTCCCCCTCCCTCCCGCTGAAATTATGAATGAAAAGCATATAGTAATCATAGATAACACGGCAGGGTCCGTGACAGTTTGTTTTCAAGTCTTGTTTTGCCAAATTGTAAAGGCATAATTACAAGCGGTAACTTAACGTCACAGCAGGCATAACAACAGCCGGTGTTTCTTGTGAGTGTTTCCCCGGGAAACAAACACAATACACACAAACGCGTCACAGATTATTTTGCGGTATTTGGCTGCCGAACGAAATCATGTACGCATCTTGCGACGTAACTAGGAGTCTAGTGGACGGCATCAGTACTACAAGTAAAACAAATAAAATATATATATATTTTTTAATGTATTACGTTGTTTATAAATTAATCTGAGCGCTCTGAACGTGTTTATGATTGTGTAATAATGACAGTGGTTGAGATTACTCACTTTAGAGCAGGGGTCTCCAACCTCTCCTCATCTGAGAGCTACTTTGAAAAAAGGAAAGTGGCCAAGAGCTACTTGCATCACATCGCACTCATCAGTTGAATTAAGCTATACTTTTGTACATGTGTGAAATTGCAATACCTAAAGCTTATCAAAAATCTTAACTTCACATCAAGGTCCAAGAAAACGACAATTTTTCAAATATTATTATGGCCCACAAGTACTTCACTGAAAATGCACATAAATGTCCTTAATCTCCACCTTGCAAGCATCTTATGGCACATGTCTAAAATAAGTGCATTCACTCTTTTTTACAGTTAGTGAGATGACTGGTGCTGCATGGAGTCCACCATAGATGTGTATGCTGGAGTACCCACTTAGGTTCACTCTAATAGAGTCATTTAAATGTTCATCAGTCAGTCTTGTTCTGTTAGATTTCATGACATTCATGCCAGAAAAAGCTGCTTCACAAAGGTCTGTAGAACAGAACCAAATAAAGCAGACATGTTCAGTGCTGCTTGGTGAATGTTCTTGTAGTTTTCTGGAGGCTCCAGAAATGTTGTGAGTTTTGCTGAGACTTAAGCTGAACATTATTTTGGAGATTTATAACCTCCATCTCCACAGGATTGACACTGAATAGTTCAGCCATCTTATTCTTCTTCTTCGTCTTGATATTACATTATAAACCATAATAAATCAATTGTATAGGTCTAGCCTCCCTATATCTGTGTGTGAAATTGTTCTATCCTCAAAAACAAACAACGAATACTTCTGCAGTCTAGCTGCAGCTTCTAGCAACGGTCTTCTGTTAAAGAAAGGACACTGAATGTCCTGAATGTGGCATCACACACATTACTTAAGTCTGAACACAGCAGACAACAGGAGTATTTACAACAGCATTATAAAAACAAAAATAGTGCATGTGGGTGCACACTTACATTCTCTGTCTTACTGTTACATAAATCCCATGAATGTATGAGATTAAGTTAGCTTCATCATATCTCAATCAGTGATTCAGGTGAATAGGGTACTTTTTTTAACTTAAAGGTATCGGCTAGGAATTTCTCCAGTTAATTACTCACAACAATGCAATTGTTTTTTGTATTACAAGTTTTCTGAAATAACATGTTTAAATATGCAAATTATCCATTATCTCATTAAATATGCACATATTTTAACACATTTCAGGAATTGAAATCTGAACTTTGGATAAAGCCAGGTTCAAAATTCTTGTTTCATTTTGTAGTCATATTAGTATCTAAGGCTTTTACAGAAGGGATATTGGATATCTCTTTTTATCACTCCATAAATCAGAAAATACTGTCAACAGCCCTAAAATATAAATTTTCGCCATGTTTTTAGGTATACAATGTTATATAATTCAGGCTATGAATGATATATGAACAAACCCTTCTGTAAAAGCCTTCATAATATTGATAGGAATATAACTGGAAGGTTTGGTGTATGTACGTGCTACTGAAGTTGACATTTCGAACTCAGAGTAGGAGAAAAAACTCATTTTGAGAAAACGACCTTTAAAGATTGCAGTGAGGCGCTAGCTAAACCCTCCTGTTCTTTGGATGACAGCTTGTGCATCGACGCACTCCGTGAAGGTATTTTATGTTCGGGGTCATTTGTTTTTTGTATAACCTTGCTTCGTGCAAGTGACAATTGTTGTCGTCTTCTCTGTGAACGTTTTTTTCGCCGTTCTTTTGCCATTTTGAGATTTCAATTTCTAGCGGAAAGCTAACCAGGAAGTGTTTTAGCACACCCTGTGACGCATCTGAACGAATCACGTTGTCAGAAATTGACACCAGCCAATGAGATTTCGTTTCTTGGTTTAAGAGCCCTTTGTGCTTTCACGATTGGTTGCTGATACAAAAGAAATGACCATATTTGGATCCGATGAGATTGTGCAGGAGAGATGGAGCTTTACAACGATATCTCTGTTGACATGGTGCACACAGCGGTCGCGGTACTTTATGTTACGTTAGAATGCTAAATTTTGGTGAATTTAGGAGAAATCTACAGACACAAATAGGCAAACTATAGTAAAATAAACACGTAAATGTGTATGGTGTACGTTTTCCTTCCTAAAGCCTGAAAGAAAACATGTTATAGAATCAAAATAGCTCAAAATTGACCAGTACTTGAAAAACGATGTTTTTGCCTGCCGTGTCTCGCCTTAAGTGAATAATAAAGTTTCTATCGAGTCACTATCAGCCTGTCACTCATTATTTTCAGGGTGGGGTTTGGAGGAACGGAGAGGAGACAGTGATCGCGGAAGCTTTCCTCCTGCCTTCAAACTTTACAAGTATTTATCAACTGAAAATAGCAAGAGGACATTCATACTCTGCAATCCAAGACTTGATTAAATCCACCAAAAACCTGACATGACGATAACAAGTGTTTTTCAAAAAACACAAATCCCTCCCTGTGTGTCTGAGCCGCAGCGAAGGGGCCTGATTCAGAGCGGGTCATTCTGCTGTTGGTTCTGGACTGGTGTTGCTGGAGAAAGCAGACTGCTCCGTGTGTGGTGTCGCTGTCACGTCTGTTCCTTGATCACTCTGTCACCGACCAATTTAATATTCGTGTGACAGAAAAAAAAAGAAAAAAAAACGTTATTGTCCAGCCGCGGCCGAAAACTCAAGAAGCAACCTTACTACGCTATAATCGATAATCGAGCGGCGAGCTACTGAAAAGCTACTGGTAGCTCGCGATCGACGTGTTGGAGAGCCCTGCCTTAGAGCACTGTGTGATGAGTTAAGTAGCTCTAAAGCAGGGGTGGGCAAACTTTTTGGCTCGGGGGGCCAATATGAGTTTTAAAATTTGACAGGCGGGCCGGGCCAATAGCAGATCGGTGAACAAATGTGACCTGCTCTATCGAAATCAGTCACATTGACCCGAAGACACATTTTTTGTTGTATATACTGTTGGAAAGAGGATATTCCTAGCTTTCTAATGATATCAGGATTGTTTTTGTACTCCAAATATTAAGCGAAATATGTCACATTACATAATGACTGTCACCGAGTCATCATTTTGAGAAAAAGGCCTTCAACGTTTTCTCTTCTCTGGAATCCATCGATCTGATTGATTATTAGTGGAGAAAATAATCAAAATACTACGGAGGGAAGATATTTTCGTTTGGAAAGGAAGCTCGCGAGTGTGTGTGTATACGTGTGTGTGTGTGTGTTGTTGGAGTAGATATCTCTGCTCCGCGCCGATCCTATATGAGTTTGTTTTAAAAGAAGGAAAACTCAAAACAGCCAGGATAAGGGGTTAAACAATAATCTGCTTTAATGTTAAAACACAATACAATACACCATACAGAGCACTCTGCAACAATACTCCGGGCTCAATTCCTACCTGGGTGACATACGTACCACGACAGCCAGTCAGGAAGAGAGCACAGAGCATAAGAATGTTACAGTATTTATACACATAAGCGGGGAGGAGTTTTGGCCGGTTTGCCTAGGCAATGAGTCAGCAGTTTGTTGATTCCATCTCCTTACAGTGTGTGTGTGTGTGTGTGTGTGTGTGTGTCTACCCTTAGGCAGTCCCACAGTCATGCTTTGGAGTCATATAATTTCACAGACAGAGGACTCTTTAACAGAACGCACACACATTCCCCCGAAAACATCTTTAACACAGACATCTGTTTAAACCAATTATTCCAAAATGAAATCAATAAAACACAAACACCGGTATTGCTCAGCATAATGAATACACACATCTTATCCTGCAGTCCCTCGTGAATGTCACATGTCTTTCTCTAAGAAAGCCAAATTTGTTGAGGTTTACCCGTCATCATCTCATGACCTCCTCAGGACCAGCTAACCAACAAAGCTTAACTTCCTATACCCTAAGGCCATTTCTGAACTTCCCTTCCACTCCGAAGTCAGCTCACACAGAATCAGAAGGACCATTGTCTCTCTAATTGTGTGTGACCTACTCGTCTCCTGCTCTTTATGAGTCTTGAAATGAACGCACATACATTTCTCTCATTAATTTAAGCTTCCAGATTATACATAACACTTTTACAGACAATCTACTGAGTTCTGCCCTTGAAAGCCCAAAATGACTCTCTGAAACATTTATCAATGGGTAATTATTTTACTTAACGCAGAGATCATAGATTGCCCTGTATCCTTACCTACTCACAAAATAGCCAAAATACCACCTCCTGATTATTAACAAGTCAAGTGGAAGAAAAGACCATTTGCGCTAAATGTACTTCTACTAAAAATGGGACTTCATTATAGGAACATCAATATAAAAAACCTCTATGATTAAGAGGAAAAACTTGACACATACAGTGGGGCAAAAAAGTATTTAGTCAGCCACCAATTGTGCAAGTTCTCCAACTTAAAAAGATGAGAGAGGCCTGTAATTTTCATCCTAGGTATACCTCAACTATGAGAGACAAGATGAGAAAAAGAAAATCCAGAAAATCACATTGTCTGATTTTTAAAGAATTTACTTGCAAATTATGGTGGAAAATAAGTATTTGGTCAATAAGACTTTTGTTATGTACCCTTTGTTGGCAATGACAGAGGTCAAACGTTTTCTGTAAGTCTTCACAAGGTTTTCACACACTGTTGCTGGTATTTTTGGCCCATTCCTCCATTCAGATCTCCTCTAGAGCAGTGATGTTTTGGGGCTGTCGCTGGGCAACACAGACTTTCAACTCCCTCTAAAGATTTTCTGTGGGGTTGAGATCTGGAGACTGGCTAGGCCACTCCAGGACCTTGAAATGCTTCTTACGAAGCCACTCCTTCGTTGCCCGGGCGGTGTGTTTGGGATCATTGTCATGCTGAAAGACCCAGCCACGTTTCATCTTCAATGCCCTTGCTGATGGGAGGAGGTTGTCACTCAAAATCTCACGATACATGGCCCCATTCATTCTTTCCTTTAGACGGATCAGTCGTCCTGGTCCCTTTGCAGAAAAACAGCCCCAAAGCATGATGTTTCCACCCCCATGTTTCACAGTAGGTATGGTGTTCTTTGGATGCAACTCAGCATTCCTTCTCCTCCAAACACGTCTAGTTGAGTTTTGGCTAAAAAGTTCTATTTTGGTTTCATCTGACCATATGACATTCTCTCAATCCTCTTCTGGATCATCTAAATGCTCTCTAGCAAACTTCAGACGGGCCTGGACATGTACTGGCATAAGCAGGGGACACGTCTGGCACTGCAGGATTTGAGTCCCTGGCGATGTAGTGTGTTACTGATGGTAGCCTTTGTTACTTTGGTCCCAGCTCTCTGCAGGTCATTGACTAGGTCCCCCCATGTGGTTCTGGGATTTTTGCTCACCGTTCTTGTGATCATTTTGACCCCACGGGGTGAGATCTTGTGTGGAGCCCCAGATCGAGGGAGATTATCAGTGGTCTTGTATGTCTTCCATTTTCTAATAATTGCTCCCACAGTTGATTTCTTCACACCAAGCTGCTTACCTATTGCAGATTCAGTCTTCCCAGCCTGGTGCAGGTCTACAATGTTGTTTCTGGTGTCCTTTGACAGCTCTTTGGTCTTGGCCATACTGCCATACTGGAGT
The DNA here is from genome assembly GCA_902827135.1 of Harpagifer antarcticus. NCBI lineage: Eukaryota > Metazoa > Chordata > Actinopteri > Perciformes > Harpagiferidae > Harpagifer > Harpagifer antarcticus. Next base: position 447,415 of record CADEHL010001142.1, on the reverse strand, counting down.
TTGGAGTGTGACTGTTTGAGGTTGTGGACAGGTGTCTTTTATACTGATAACGAGTTCAAACAGGTGCCATTAATACAGTTAACAAGTGGAGGACAGAGGAGGCTCTTAAAGAAGAAGTTACAAGTCTGTGAGAGCCAGAAATCTTGTTTGTTTGTAGGTGATCAAATACTTATTTTACCGAGGAATTTACCAATTAATTCATTAAAAATCCTACAATGTGATTTCCTGGATTCTTTCCCCCCATTCTGTCTTTCATAGTTGAAGTGTATCTAGGATGAAAATTACAGGCCTCTCTCATCTTTTTAAGTGGGAGAACTTGCACAATTGGTGGCTGACTAAATATTTTTTTGCCCCACTGTATATTAGATGACATTAAAAATGAATATACCAGAAATACGCTGTATTAAACTTTCTGTATAATACTTTACATTAATTTCCACAATTCCCCCTTTTGGTTTCTCTATAAAGAGACCAACTTACAGAAGGCACTTGAAACATAACTACTGTCATTCTTTTCCACTGTGTCCGTCCCCCAAACATTGTATAAATCCATCCGAAGCTGGGATTTAGAGTACTTGAAACTTCGAGAACAGAACACAACTGTCCATGGTAGTGAAGGAACCATCAGAGGTGGAACCTGAGCGCTAGAAAGCAGTCTCCTTGTGTGGTGAATCACACAGAGGAATACGCCAACAAGGGCAGCTGATAGGAAGGGGGAGATGCGGCTTTCCCTTCACTGGTGGAACTGATCAGAGAGAAGTAGACTCCTCTGCTGCCTCGACAAGTCCCCCAGCCCGCTGACAACCGCTTCTGAGTCGTCTGCTGTAGGATGTCTTCAGGGTCGTTCTCGTCCAGTCCACTGATGACAGCTTCCGAGTCGACCTCCTCTGCGAGGGCCACGTCCGACCTGATGTCGTCCACGGTCCTAGCAGGTGGTTTCCCAGCCGCACACTGGCTCCCGTGGTACGAGCTGTCCCCCTTTCCTCCTATGCGGACGGCATGAGAGATCCGCTGGGTCACTCGGTCGGGGCCGGAGAGCCTGGGGTTGAGCCACCTTGTCCTGATGACCTTCAGCCAGACGAACTCCGCTGTGTCCACCTCCCGCGTCTCGGGTCCCCCTTTTTGCATCACCAACCTGTGTGGAGAAATCTGATACAAATCCCTCAAGCCTACGCTCAGGGCTCCGCGGCCCTCCGCTGTTTGACCCACCACTGCGTAAGCCGCTTGGAGCCTGTTGGTGGGGTGTCTTAAAACAACAGACGTCTGTGAACAGGTTTTCTAAATTAATTGTAGACCTCCTGTCTGCCAGTGCAGCTTCAGAATCTTAATACTTGGCCTATGGCAACAAAACAAAACTCCAACATCTCTAGGTGAACCAAATAACATATTTCAATAGCTCTGAATTTCTGACAAGCGTCTGTGTTATTCTTAATGAAATCCTTGAGATCCCATTTAAAATCTAAATATAATATGAACTGCTAATGTTTCTGGTAAAGAAACACACTAATGTTATGGATTCAAAAACAACCAAAATCATGATACTGACAAAGTGAATGATTTCCTGGTGATACTACTTCTACCGGTCAGTGCTTAGATATTATCACGCTGAAAAAATGAATACAGAATTCCAACAAACTGTCATCAAATGTCTTTCTATTATGAATGTAGATGAAATGTATATCCCCATAATTACCTAAACAATAAAGTCTATGGCTTTTACATCTTTACCAGGCTAGTTACATGATGTTGTCTAATTTAAATTCTGTCTCATTACATTACTATGTTTTAGCTTTATCTGTAATATGTTCTTTGTACATTTCAAACCTCAGTTACTTTAATACCTGTTGAAACATTACTCACAGGTCAACTTCTTCAGTATTCCATTCTGGAATTACATCTCTCACAGTAGCCCCTTGGCCACTGATTCTGCATCAGTGTTACCTGTTATAACTCAATCAATATTAGAAACATGTCAACATTAATTAAACAGTATCCTATCCCCAGATATGGAGCAGGTCAAGAAAACCTTCAGGTAATAATGGATTATAAGAAAATACCAAACAACGTTTCTCGCCATCATTCAGTCCCAAAAGAAACAGAATCTTCATGTTTTAGTTCGAGTTTCACATTCTGCAAACTGCCACCTCCTGTGGGAGTGACATATCAAGTAGATTAGAAACGGGTCACCTGTACGGTTTTCCAATTTTTGTGGAATTGTAGGAAACCTCTCGTTGCCCTTGGAGCTCCAAAATAATATGTTAGTCCAAAAACATGCTTGATTAGTCATTGTTTTAAATCATGCAGTTACACTGATCACATGCAGACATACACTCACACTCACACTGTCAGGTTGTAAAGTCAAGTTTGGTCAGGTTCACCCCAGAGTCAGTCATTGACAGTGCCTTTTCAAGTTACACTGTCGGTCAGAGTCAAAGGTCAGTTGGTCTCAGTCTTTTTGGCCATGTGTCGCGCTCTGCGGAGACTTTGATATGTCAGCATAGGCCAGTATCCTTTGTCTACAAAAATATGTCATATATGGAGCGCCATCATTAATTAATTCACGATTACAACAACAATTTTCCAGATATCTCTAATTTTTCATCGGAACAGCTGTTCCCCACATTCCCTGAAAAATGTCACTTCCTTATTGTACTACTACTGCAGTTTATTACACCAAATCTATATTAAAATGTCTAATAGATCTATTTCAGAAACGTGTGCATATAATTATTATCTTGAGTCAAACCATTACTAGGACCTGTGTAGCTCTGCATTTCATAGCTCATTATACCCATTTATCTTCAATTCTGGTCTACTTAAAAACAATGTTAAATTCTTTAGCAGTGTGTGGAACCCAGGGTGTCCGAACACGTAACAAGTACTCCCTACTTCATCAGGGATTAAAAAACAGAAGTAATTTCATCACTGGTTTGTAGTTGAATTTAGGAATTATCACTTATGGTAGGTATGTGTTTACTTTTTAACATCTCTAAATGTCAGTTAATTACTAATTAATAATAATAATAATAAAAATGCATTACATTTTTTATTAGAGCGCTTTTACAGGTGCTCAAAGCGCTTTACAAGTACACATTACACATGTAAGAGTCATTACTGCGGACATTACCCATAGAAGCAAATGCGGGTAAAGTGTCTTGCCCAAGGACACAACGGCCTGACGCAGTGGCGGCTGAGGCGGGATTTGAACTGGAGTTCACCAATGCCCTGATCTGATGACCAACGCTCTAACCACTGCGCCAAAACCGCCCCTTAATTAAATGGATGTCCATTATGAGGTGGTGACGTTAGTCTTCTAAACTCATAATCTGGTGCCCTACGCTTCCTGTGAAGCTACAAGTAAGATTTAAAAAACCACTGCAGGGTGGGTCAAGTGACCCCTCCTCCCTATTGGTCGTCAATAATATGCACCATTACAATGGGTGATTGAAGGCCCCACATTATTTCCAATTTCAGCATCAGCCTTCTTTACTCTAAAATTACTTTTTTAAATAGGAATATTTAGAAATGGAACAAATATTCAATCTTCAGAAATGTTCTTAACAAATGTCTATCTAGTGAACAGCCAACATATTTAAAAATGTCAGATGTACAAAAATAAGCCTACATACTCCTTTACTATCAAAGTCCAAATCTAGACCTAAGGTGAACAGTTTTGGTAATGGACAATTTAATCTAAAAACAAAACAAAATTGGACTTGTGTCCTTGTTATTTGTTCTTCAAAATACATTAGTAAATACCTTGTGAAGTATTCACAATCTAACCAACCCTCTCTAGGATATGAAATCCATTAATCTTTAACCAGATACTATTTCCCTATATATCTTTAGTTCATGATAACAATGGTATAAAAACCACACGTTTTACTCATAGCTAGTTTCTATGTCAAGATTATCCTGTGTGACATAATAATCAGGTGTCTTGTTTGCTACACAAGAATAATAAACTTTAATCTTTTCAGTATTCCAAACCATCTTTTAAACAAGCAGCCTCCTATCTAAACACTAAGCATATTGTTCTACACCACCTTCTGGAAAACTCCAGCATAGTTATGCTGTCAAATCATCGCATCATTTCTTCAGAGTCTGAACAGTCTGAGACAAGCCTGTCTCAAGATCTTGTCATAATGTGAACAGTCAGTGATGTGTTGTCTTCTGCAGCTGTAGTCAGTTGGATCAATGAAACTCTTGTTTGGCACTGGGATGTTCTGAGGGGGAAGGAACCTCTGGATCAATGTGCAACTATCAGCATACACATGTTGTCCTCTGCACAGTAGAAATCCCCAAACACTTGCAGTTCCTCTTCACACCACTGTTGCCATGACAATGAGGCACAAGCAAAATGTCAAAACCTTCTCAGAGAAGCGTTCTTTGCACAGTTCTTCTGTTTCTGTAGTGAGCAACTTTTCACTTAACACACTGATTCAGAGTACAACCCAAAGGTGGCGCACAACTACCCAGTGCTGCTGTAATCACAGCAAATCAGCTACTGAGAAAAACTCAATTTAAATCTCTCCCCCAAAGGGTTACAAAATAAAACGGCTGAGTGTCTATATGGTCAGAAATGCTGAAACATCCATCCATCCATCCATCCATCTTCTTCCGCTTATCCGTGGTCGGGTCGCGGGGGTAGCAGTTCCAGCAGAGAGCCCCAAACTTCCTTTTCCCTGGCGACATCAACCAGCTCTGACTGGGGGATCCCAAGGTGCTCCCAGGCCAGCGAAGAGATATAATCCCTCCACCTGGTCCTAGGTCTGCCCCTTGGTCTCTTCCCAGCTGGACGTGCCTGGAACACCTCCCTAGGGAGGCGCCCAGGTGGCATCCTAACTAGGTGCCCGAACCACCTCAACTGGCTCCTTTCGACGCGAAGGAGGAGCGGCTCAACTCCGAGTCCCTCCCGGATGACCGAACTTCTCACCTTATCCCTAAGGGAGACACCAGCCACCCTGCGGAGAAAACCCATCTCGGCCGCTTGTATCCGCGATCTTGTTCTTTCGGTCATGACCCATCCTTCATGACCATAGGTGAGGGTAGGAACGAAAATGGCCCGGTAGACAGAGAGCTTTGCCTTCTGGCTCAGCTCCCTTTTCGTCACAACGGTGCGGTAAAGCGACTGCAGTACCGCTCCCGCTGCTCCGATTCTCCGGCCCATCTCACGCTCCATTGTTCCCTCACTCGAGAACAAAACCCCGAGATACTTGAACTCCTTCACTTGGGGTAAGGACTCATTCCCTACTTGGAGTGGACAATCCATCGGTTTCCTGCTGAGAACCATGGCCTCAGATTTGGAGGTGCTGATCCTCATCCCAGCCGCTTCACACTCGGTTGCGAACCGATCCAGTGAGTGCTGAAGGTCGCAGACCGATGAAGCCATCAGAACCACATCATCTGCAAAAAGCAGTGGTGCAATCCTTAGCCCACCGAACTGCAGACCCCCCCCCCCCATGACTACGCCTCGAAATCCGATCCATGTATATTACAAACAGGATTGGTGACAAAGCGCAGCCCTGGCGGAGGCCAACCCTCACCGGAAATGGGTCCGACTTACTGCCGAGGAGCCGGACACAGCTCTCGCTTTGGGAGTACAGAGATTGGATGGCCCTGAGTAGAGACCCCCTCACCCCATACTCCCGCAGCACCTCCCACAGTAACTCCCTGGGAACCCGGTCATACGCCTTCTCCAAGTCCACAAAACACATGTAGACCGGATAAGCGTACTCCCAAGCCCCCTCCAGGATCCTTGCGAGAGTAAAAGCTGATCCGTCGTTCCACGACCAGGACGGAATCCGCATTGTTCCTCCTCAATCTGAGGTTCGACAATCGGCCCTGACCCTCCTTTCGAGTACCTTAGAGTAAACTTTCCCGGGGAGGCTGAGTAGTGTGATGCCTCTGTAATTGGCACACACCCTCTGGTCCCCCTTTTTAAAAAGGGGAACCACCACCCCGGTCTGCCACTCCTTCGGTACCGTTTCCGACTTCCACGCAATGTTGATGAGACGTGTCAACCAAGACAGTCTCTCAACACCCAGAGCCTTCAGCATTTCTGGGCGGATCTCATCCACCCCCGGGGCTTTGCCACTGTGGAGTTGTTTAACAACCTCAGTGACCTCCCCCCGGGAGATTGGTGTCGATCCCCCGTCATACTCCAGCTCTGCCTCTAACATAGAGGACGGAGTTGTCGGGTTCAGGAGTTCCTCAAAGTGCTCCTTCCAACGCCCTAACACTCCATCAGTTGAGGTCAACAACGTCCCATCCTTACTGTACACAGCTTGGATGGTTCCCTGCTTCCCCCTCCTGAGGTGTCGGACAGTTTTCCAGAACAACTTTGGTGCCGCCCGAAAGTCCTTTTCCATGTCCTCTCCGAACTTCTCCCACACCCGCTGCTTTGCCTCGGCCACGGCTGAGGCTGCTGCCCTTCGGGCCTGTCGGTACCTTGCAACTGCCTCGGGAGTCCCCCGGGATAACAAATCCCTGAAGGCCTCCTTCTTCAGTCGGACGGCTTCCCTGACCACCGGTGTCCACCAGGAGGTTCGAGGGTTACCGCCCCTTGAGGCACCTAGGACCTTGAGACCACAGCTCCCCGCCGCGGCTTCGGCAATAGAGGCTTTGAACACCGACCACTCTGGTTCAATGTCCCCAACCTCCACAGGAATGCCCGAAAAGCTCTGCCGGAGGTGTGAGTTGAAGGCCTCCTGAACCTGGGCCTCCTCCAGACGTTCCCAGTTCACCCGAACTACACGTTTGGGCTTACCAGGTCTATCCAGAAGCTTCCCCCGCCACTCGGCCCAACTCACCACCAGATGGTGATCAGTTGACAACTCCGCCCCTCTCTTTACCCGAGTGTCCAAAACATACGGCCTCAGGTCCGATGATACGATAACGAAATCGATCATGGACCTTCTGCCTAGGGTGCTCTGGTACCACGTACACTTATGAGCATCCCTATGTTCGAACATGGTGTTTGTTATGGCCAATCCATGACTAGCACAGAAGTCCAGTAACAAACCACCACTCCGGTTCAGATCAGGGGGGGCCGTTCCTCCCAATCACTCCCCTCCAAGTGTCTCCATCATTGCCCACATGTGCGTTGAAGTCTCCCAGCAAGATTAAAGAGTCCCCTTCAGGAGCCCCATACAGGACTCTTTCCAGGGTCTCCACAGAATACAAAACTAACTGTATTTAGTGCTATATTTGAAAAACAAGTAATCTGATTACAGTTAATGAATATATTTTTGGAACACTTAAAGGAATTATTGGTGGAAAAGTTTCCTCACAAAATGTAATCTTCATTACCAAAGCTAAAACCTAAAGAAATCATCACGGAACAGTTTTCTGTCCTTACCACTTAATTGTTTCAATAAAAACTAAAAAGCATTGTGAAAACTGCCACTCTTGAGAACATTCCAACACTTTATTCCATCTAAGCGCTAATGTTTATGACAGCCATGCCCTATTAATCCAAAACGGTCTTTAATGGTATCAATTGTGAACTTTCTTAATATGAATTGTAAATGCAACGTATGTTCTCTTTAGAACACAGATAGGATAGTTGCAGCTGAAACTGGTTAACAGCAGCGTTCTGTCAACCTAGATAAGCATGGTGTTCTTATATCTAGTAATATATTTTATTTCATGTTTTACTCATAAAACAATATGACATTTTCCAGAATAGTAGTTAACTTTATATAACTTTTACTCTTTCTAATCTTTTCAAACATCTTAATTATCTTATCTCTTTCTCTCTCCTTCCTTACTGTGCCCAGGGGCTGCCTGCTCCTGCACAAGCTTCTCTCATCAATCACCTCTGTGTTTTAACATTTAACAGCTTCTCTCTGACTGACAAACTTACAAAACCTTCTGTTTACTTTCTACTCTTTCTTCACAAACTTAAAAACACAATTGTGGTGAATTGTTTGGGATTTCAGTTTCCTATCTACATTAAACAACCACCAACTCAGAGTCACTGTGGCATGATCAATACAACTCCTAAATAACATTACAATGTATATTTCTTACAGTGAGTTTGTTATTTAATGTTTAACAAATTGTCCTCTTTTTACTTTCCCTCAACGTTACTGTATGTAATATAATTTTTTCTTTGAAATATAATCAGTTATCAAAACTTCTCATAAAAACCACAATGTGACGTAACTGTATCCTACAAAAGCGCCGTCGTGCAAGACTACAACAACAGGCTATTTGTTTCATGGAGGTAAGCATCACTAGTCTGGTGCAGTATGAATGGTTTCACCAACAACAGCAATTTAATGTAGATCAATTAATTGTCGGAGTTTAGTAAAAGCTAGTGTTAGAAATTAAAATCAATGTTTAATAGCATAATGTAGCTTAAACATACCGTCAGTTTAAATGCTATTTTATTCTGGAAAAAAACGGAAGTTCTCAATACCAAGCTTTTATTCTAAAAATCCTTCATGACGACATCCGGGACTACCGTCCATTAGTATCATTAAAGTGGCTATTGACGCCGTTAACATGTATTACATATAAAGTTATGAAAGAGATAAGGAGGAGAAAAGGCATGTGGAAGTAAGCAATGAATGTAAAATGTCGAAATCCTCTGTTTAACGCGATATCGGACACAGAAGACAGAGGGGAAGTCTCCTACGTCACTACAGCTCCCAGAGAGGAGGAGCAAACAGCCAGCAAGCGGGAAGGATGAATGCTTGTGAGGTCTCTTCTGCACGGCCACACCAGGGAGAGGAAGGCTGCAGCCTTTCTCTTCTGACTGAACAATAGAGAACCGCAGTGACGCGTCCTAAAACCCGGATGTAAACTCCTTCCGGTTCCTTCGTCAAAAACACCATGGGAGCCTGCCTGCAGACCTCCACTCTCAGGACAGTTCCGGTGCAGACATCCAGTCTCAGGACACCTCCACTGTCAGTACAGGAAGTGACGATTCTGACACGTTTTTTTCCCGCCCACCGAAGGACTCGTTTGATGGAAGTTTTCAAATCACAATGGAGACTCATCACGGAGGTGATGAGTCCACCCACCATGCACTTTGGGTCCTTTTGACCCCCCCAACCTGGTTCTTGTCAAAGTTTTTAGCTCAAATGACACCATGGAGGAATGTAACGGGAGTTGACAGGGGACTCTGCCTGCCTCACGAGTGCCTTTTTTTCACTTTTCCCCGGTTTTATTATTTTTTTGGCTATTTCACCCGGTATCTACCGGGGACATTGCCCGGTCTCGGGTGTCCCCCCATGGCCCTTCGCGCCGGCCCGGCCTAGTGCCGGTGCTCTGGCGGTCGGTTCCTCCGAACTGCGGGTTCTACTCTGATGGCCGGGAGGGTGTGCTGCGTTGGGGTGGGGGACTTCCCCTACTCTGCGTGTCTCTTCCTTCCCGGGTCGGCCGATATGAAGCGTGACCAAGACGCACCGTACAGGGGTCCCACGGGTCCCGCAGCGGGGTGAAGGTTTCCAGCTGGAACCTCCCCACCTCCGCCGCGGTGCACCCGGCAAACACGGTTGTTTCTCGAACCTTCCACTGTTATCTAGCGGGTGTAACTAAAATACAAGATGTCGTATTTATATATATATCAATAAATATCTATATAGATAATAAGTGTCAGTACATTTTTATTTTGTACTTGCGTGCATTTCCTGTTCGGAAAGTGGCGCTGCGGCTGTACTGATAGTAACAACAATACAAGGTGTCCGTATATATCTATATATATATATATATATATATAGATATATACCCGTCTTTCTCAAAGAGAAACTTGGGGTCCGCGAGCGACCCCAAGTGGTCCGCGAGTATATTAGTAAAATGCCACATTTGAAATTCATATATATTATAAGTTTAAAGTGTTTCTCAAACTGTTAAAAAATTACTAGTATAGAGTGTATCATAGATGTAGCGTATGTACGTAGGTACGTAGGTACGTACGTTTGTTTTACGTCTTATGTCATAAATGATCTGCGCGGTCAATTTGAGCGGTCAACTAAAAAAAATAAACAAAAGAACGGTCAACTGACAAGATGGATCGATGGCTAAAGACAGGGTCAGTTAAAAGAAAATTAAATGAAAAATCTGATGCGACAGTCAAGGTGCATTGTCCTGATGCAGGCGATTCAGCAGCAACGAGTGCTTTTGTGTGCATTACTGAGTCCCAGGAGAGTGGTTCGCTGTCTAACAACCACCCGGCTGAAAGCTGTGAAACTCGGCTTGAATGCAGAAAGTCCAGCGCTAAAGTGAAGAGAAAATATCACAGCGACTACATCAAATTTGGATTTTAGATGAAGAGGATCCCAATCCACAATGTGTTTTGTGCTACGAGTCGTTGGCGAACGAGGCTATGAAACCTCCCAAGCTCAAGCGATATTTTGAAAGTAAACACAAGGATTACATTGGGAAATCTTTGGGAGTTTTTGAGAGAAAACTTGATGAATTTAAGAAACACATGACAAAGGCGCCCTCACAGTTTTTTGTACCGGGGGAAAATGCGAAGGCTACAGAAGCATCATACAGGGTTTCCCTACTAATTGCAAAAGCAGGAAAACCTCATTCGATAGGTGAGAATTTAGTCAAATCAGCTGCCAAAGTTATGAGTAACATATTGTTTGGGGAGACCGCAAGTGACGAAATTAACAGGGTCCCACTCTCTAATGACACTGTCCAGCGGCGAATAACAGCCATGGCTGAAGATGTGAAAAATCAGCTGATCACACGTTTATGCCAAAGCCAGTTTTTCACACTGCAGCTGGATGAGTCAACTGATATCGGTAATGAGGCAAATCTGCTGTGTTTTGTAAAGTATATTCATGCTGGCGGTGTGCAGGATGAATTTCTTTTTTGTCGTTCCCTGCCGACCAACACCACAGGGGAAGCCATTTTTGACTCGGTCAACAATTTCATCGTGCAGAATCATATCGACTGGACACGATGTGTTGGTATTTGCACAGATGGTGCGACTGCAATGACTGGAAAACATAAGGGACTGGCAGCGCGCATACGCGCAGTTGCACCGTGTGTCACAGTCTGCTTTCTCAGTCACCTATTTTCTGCATTAACATTCCTTAGTCACCTGGTAGTCACACCCTGTCTCTCTCTCACTCTGTTACACCCATCAGCTCCATTAGTATTTAGGCCCACTTCACCTTCACCTCAGTGCCAGATCGTACTTTGCAGCATGCCAGTCTTTCCCGCATTACCCTTCAGATTGCTCTCCCGGTTTCGACCCTGCCTGTCCCTGACCAGCCTGCCTCGCCTGCTCCCTGACCCGTTCTGTACCTGCGACTCCCGTCCTGCTGTCTCCTGGAACCCTCGCCTGTCCCCGACCAGCCCTTTGCCTACTATCTGCCGTGTTGTCTCCTACCAGCCTATTGCCTTCAATAAAGCTGGTTACCGACTATCTCTGGTTTCCCGTGTTCTGCATTTTGGTCCTCAGCTCGTTTGTGACACCTTGCGCCACAGCAACACACTGTTGCATTCACAGAGAACAGCTGGCTGTGAAGAAAATGCCACCATGCCTCAAATCAGTACTAGACCAGTCTGTGAAAATTGTGAATACAATAAAAACCAAAGCAATGAACACACGTCTTTTTAAAGCTCTGTGTGAAGAAATGGGAAGTGAACACACAAAACTGCTTTTTCATACTGAAGTTCGCTGGCTGTCGCGTGGGAAAGTTCTCACCCGTCTATTTGAACTGCGCGATGAGGTGATGTTATTCTTGCATCATACTGATGAACTGTATGACAGACTGCATGATTTCCAGTGGCTCTCACAATTGGCATACCTGGCCGATGTCTTTAGCGTTCTCAATGCTCTGAACTTAGCGCTGCAGGGGAAAGCTGTTACTGTTTTCAATGTGCAGGACAAAATTAAAGCTGCACGCCTCAAGATGGAATTGTGGTGTGTCCGTCTGGATCGCCAGGAGTTTGACTGTTTTCCGACACTGGCGGATTTTCTCCTCGCTGCAGATGAAGAGCTGGACGGCGGCACAGTTGCAGCCTTCAAGGAACATCTGCAAGGCCTTCACTTTCAGCTGGGAAGATATTTCCCAGAACTAGATGCAGGCTTTGAGTGGATCAGGAATCCATTTGGGGACAAAACACACATTGAACACGTCAGTTCCAAGCTCCCACCGAGACAGGTTGACAACCTTGTGGACATCGCATCTGATGGGACACTGAGGACGACTTTCAGAGAGAAAAGCTTGACAGACTTTTGGGTCCACGTCCAGCCTGAGCACCCAGAGCTGGCTGACGCTCTGAAACAGTTGATGCCGTTTCCAACCACCTACAACTGTGAAGCTGGTTTTTCTGCACTTGTTGATCTGGAAACAAAGCAGCGTAACAGGATCAATGTGGACTGTGATATGAGACTAAAACTCTCCAGTTTGGATCCCGACATTGTTTCACTGATGTCTCAGCACAAGCAGCACCATTCCTCCCATTAGTTGGCAACAGAGACACGCAGTGTATGAGTGAGTAAACAATGCTATTTGTAAATGTAACAGTGTAAATAATTATCTTGTGTTTATTGTTAAATTCCTATTTAACTTGGGACTGCAACCATAGTTTTTCTGTATTTTATTTTGAAAATCCGCAGCGGAAGTTTGTCGTACTAAATGCGGTGTATTTTGCATATCTCTCAGTAGCAAACGATCTTGCTGTCAGTAAATTGTTCGCACGGACATTAACTCCATAATAAATGTAGTCTACGTTTCATATGATGTGTCAAATCTATCAGCATTTACCGTTTAAATCGCATATGAACAAAATGCTTGTAGAATATGTAGTTGTTTTGTATTGTCGATTTAATGTGTGAACGAGCGATAGAGAAGTTCACACAAAGTTGTCATTATTAGGCTGTAATTTTTAATATACTGTTGGAGTGGTAAACAGGCTTAATTTATTTTGGATATTTGGGGAGTTAGGTGGTCCGCGAGTGTTTTATTATTGGCTAAGTGGTCCGCGGTCTGAAAAAGTTTGAGAAACACTGATATATACATATGTATATAATAAGTGTCACGATCCGTCAAGATCCGATTTTATTTTGTGTTTGGAAAGTGGCACTGTACTGATAGTGGTGATTTTATTTTGGAATTCTTAGCGTGCACTTCCTGTCCTGAGAGTGGAGGTGTCCTGAGAGTGGAGGTCTGCACCGGAACTGTCCTGAGAGTGGAGGTCTGCAGGCAGACCCCTCTCGAAAACGCAATGCAAATTCTCCATAGGATTTTGGAAAATAACTCGAAATAAGGTCTGTGGTTGACACACATTTAAGAGACAGATCACGTTTTGTTCAGCCGGATAATCTCCACATGTCTCCCCTACTTTTATAATTTTTGAATCTTAAATCTAGTCGCCAGAAGCAAAATGCTAACGTTATGCTATAAACAAACTACAAGCTAGTACAGCAGCAGGGTCGCACGACTTCAACGTCACGCCAACTTAAGATCGTTTCAACTGACTTGCACTGAAACTGCACTTTGAACACTATAAATATATTAACATTTTAAACTGTATACTCCAGTTATCTAGGCCCTTTTTTGTATGTTTAATGTATACCACGTTTATCTAGGCCCTTTTTGTTTTGTTTTATGTATACATGTCACACTGTGGGAAACGATATTTCTGGATGTATAACACATGTAGAATTTTTGACAATAAAGCTGACTTTAACTTTCGTGCGCTTGCATATTTTAACAAAGCTTTTCATTTTAGCCACACTGAATTTAACTAGAAGTCATGGCTGTCAATTACCAGTCTGATATCATTTTACAAAGATGACAAGAAGAGTGTAGATAGAGGAGAGAACCACTACAAGTCAGGACACGTACAACAGTGCAGCCTAGATGAAGGTGTGCTTACCGGTGTTGTCAGGGCTAGCATGAGGGACAAGGTTTATAGTGTCGGTGAGTAGTGATAGCAAGAGTACCGTTAACCTAGAGTTAATTTATTCACATTAGTGACATTAATTCCCATCAACAAATCCATGTTATGTGTCACATGAAATCTTTATTACAAATATTACACACCAGAAAACACAGAAATATCCATGAAATAAACATACAGCTATAAACAATTAAAGGGATAATTGGGAAGGCATTACAAATGTAAATATATTTTAAATAATAAGACAATCCCACCACCACAGGTATCTACAGGAGAAGAGGGAATTCTCTCCACAAAATGTGAATGCCCACGTGGAGAATGGAAATGCAGTCATGCGGCTGCATTAGCCATCTTTGCCATCCACAATTTCAGCTGCACTGGCTTCCTGTGTTTCAAAGAATATATTTCAAAAATACTGCTGCTGGTTTATAAAGCTTTGAATGGTTTAGGCCCAAAATACATTTCTGACCTCCTGCTAAATTATGAACCATCCAGATCTCTCAGGTCTTCAGGGACTGGTCAGCTTTCTGTCCCCAGAGTCAGAACTAAACATGGTAAAGCAGCGTTCAGTTATTATGCTCCAAATATCTGGAACAAACTCCCAGAAACCTGCAGGTCTGCTGCAACTCTGACTACTTTTAAATCCAGCAAGAAGACTTTTCTTTTTGTCGCTGCTTTTAATTGAACTATTCATATCTTAGACTGCACTGTAACTTTTATCCATGTATTTTTTCTTTTAATGTTTATTTTATTAGCTTTTCTTTTTAATGACTGATTTTAAATGCCATTTTCTTAATGTCTTTCATTTTTGTAAAGCACTTTGAATTGCCTTGTGTTGAAAAGTGCTATATAAATAAACTTGCCTTGCCTTGCACTGACACCCCCTGTCAGTGGAAGAAGCCAAAGGCAGCTAAACGTACGCATTCAGTGGAGGAGCTATTTCCTCCAACCAATAACTCATTCAACCCGCTGACAAGAGAGCCCACCTCCGAAGATCGTGACTGGCTGAGGGACAGACTCGGGGCAGGTTCTCAGGAATTTCTTGGCTTCTCTCCCCCGAGCCAGAAGAGGAACACTACAGCTTGGAAACATTTACTGTTCTTACTTACTGTTCCTGAAATTCTCAAATCTGTTGGGCATCAGGGACCTGAGGCAATTGTGGCAAGCATGGCATTGTCTGAGGAGCAACAGAGGGCAATTCATGTGACTACCACTGGTCAGCGAACCAACCCAAACTGGCATTTGTTCAGGAAAGGAAGGTTGACTGCCAGCAACTTTGGAGCTGTCCTGAGGTCAAAGTGTGTGGCTGCTTCCCTTATTGCCAGGGTGCTAGGGCAACAACAGGCCCTTGATGGTGTTTTGTCTGTACAGTGGGGGACTATGAATGAATGTGAGGGCGTCAGGGCATTCACCACTGCAACCCAGATGCAGGTCCATGAGTCAGGTTTGTGGCTCTCCCAATCAGGAGTGTTGGGGTCATCTCCAGATGGTCTGGTAGGGTCTTCCGCTGTGCTGGAGGTAAAGTGTCCCTACGGAGCCAGGGAAATGACAATTAATGAAGCATTGCAAATCAAGGGCTTCTGTGTCAGTAAGGAGGGAGAAACATTCAGCCTGCGTGAGGAACATCCTTACTGGCACCAAGTGCAAGGTCAGCTTCACCTCACTGCAAGAAAGAAGAAGAAATTAAGAAATTGTTTTTAATTTACATTTACTCGCCTTTGCAATGTTGTGGTTGTTAGAGTGTTAGGCTTCCTGTCAGCTCGTCTGTTGGGAAGATATAAAATATTAGTTTCATGGAAGTCACACCGTCACATATAAGAGCATTAAGACATACAGTACATAGGCTAAAACAAAACATCTAAAGATATAACCTTGCACTTTGATAAGTCTCATGAACATTTTCACTATTTTGACATTTTTATAGATCAAAATTGAACTAAAGAAATAAATGGTAGATTAATCCATATTGAAAATAGGTGTCAGCTGCTACACTAATTATAATAGTTATATTTCTTAATTAATTAAGATAAGATATTACTGTAGTGATCCCAATTTGGGAAATGTTTGTGTTGCAGCAGCATAACAAGAAAAACTAAATATAAGTTATTATATATACAAACGTATGTGAGGGATGGAATATTAAATTGAATATAAATGTAAAATGTACATGTGATTTTACATCCAAGAGAAGCTATGGAGCAGAGAGTTCTCTGCCAGCCAGAGGTGATTTGTTATTAGTTCAATATGTCAAACTGATTTCCCTGACTACAATCTTTAGTCACATGGTGAAACGTTATGCTGCTTGTACTAATTAGACTTATCATATAAGCCACACAGGTTTTAATAGGATGTATTCAGTATCTTTACTTATGTTGCGGTCTTTTCAGCAGCGCCATCTCTAAAACGGCGATACAGTCAGTACCCATCATTTACATTTCACCGTGACATGGACAAAAATGTAACGTCAGCTTACCTCATAGCACGAATCCAGACTCTCCTTTGGAAAACATTGGCCCGGAAACGATAGAACGAGCACGTTTCATAAGAAGACCTGTGGCTGCAACCCGGAGCAAAGCAACAAACCATTGCGTAGCTAACTAGTAGTGCTAGCTTTAGCTAACGTTAGCCAACAAAACGAACTGCCGAGTAAAATTGGAAAACACTGGTAATTAATTGTTCTATCATTTGTAAAACTACAGTGTTAAAAACGACAATTTCAAAAATACAGATTCTAATGGTCAGATATATATATACAGATACTACAGATACTAAAGGATAGGCAGGTACTTGCTTTCACGGGGGAAAACAAACTTAGCGGGAGTGTTTACGTGTTCGGCGTAATGACGTACAACGGCCTCGACAATTTCTGTAGTCCTATTCAGCCACTCGGTAACAACCATCGTTTTTTCAGACACGTAAACTCTTCAAAAATCACCAGTGGGGTCACTGCTGATGGATTTAATGTCGTAGAATAAAACGTGATTTATCTCTTAAATTTGTGTCAAACAGACCTTATTTCGACCTATTTTCCAAAAAAAGGAGAAAATGCATTGCTTTTTGACGAAGGAACCGGAAGTGCTAAAAATGCTAACTTACTTCCGGGTTTTAGGACGCGTCACTGCGGTTCTCTATATCCTGTTTGTAACATTACCGTGCCATATTTTTAATTAAAGTAACAATTTGAACCTTCTCAAAGACTCCATTTAGTCTCCTTTTAAAGCTTCTCTCCTGGACGCGAGAATAACGATCAATGTATAACAATTGGAATAACCCCGACGTGATCTTGTTGCACTGGGAGAGTAGTTGCAGTTTTCAAAGGAGCTTGAACAATGCTGGCAGACATACACTCGGGCCCATAAAGAAAGGTAAAGAAGTACCAGTTTATTCAAAATCTTCAATAGATGACATAGTGAACAATAGGAGTGTGTGTCTGTCTGGTAAGTTAGACTCCTGAGAAAGACTGCCTAAATTAATGTTAAAACAACCAAATTTATAACAATAAGAATTATATACCACGTGGCGTTGCTTTGTCACAAGCAGGGTGAGTTCAAATTTCTTCTTTTTCATACATTTAATGCATGCTATTAATTTGTGTGTGTTTTTTATTATTTTTTATATTATTGTGTGTGTACTCAGTTTAAGGCTGATCATACTTCTCATACTTCAAGGAGGTGTCTCTTCTTACGTTTTTCGGTTTAAGGCCTATAACGTAAATGATTTAAGGTCATTAAACAGTTTAAGGCTGTTAGAATAAAGAAGACATCTTCTGTTTATGTGGATAATTATGTAAATGATGCTGTATGATGTCCTTTTGTTGTTCTATTTATGTTTTTATGTTTCATGTGGAACTACTTGAGCAGGTCTCTGTGGAAGCAATTAAAGAGCAGGAAAACGCTGGAAAAAAGATGTGACAACAGGAACAAAACCACCTTAAGGTACTGCTCTCGACAAAGCATCAGCCATCACATTTTCGGAACCTTTGAGATGTCGGATGTCCAAATGGAAAGGCTGTAGAAATAGGGACCATCTCATTAACCGCTGGTTTGGGTTCTGCAAAGACTGTAGAAAGGTCAGGGTATTGTGATCTGTGTATATCACTATTGGCCTATAACCACTCCCTATATACACTTCGAAGTGCTGCAATGCCCAGATCAATGCCAGTGCCTCCTTCTCTACAATCGAGTAGTTCAACTGGTAGGAGTTAAACTTGTGTGAGAACTAACTGACCGGGAGCTCCATACCAGAGGCATCTTGCTGTAAATACACGGCACCAGCACCCGTATTACATGCATCCACTTTAAGATGAAAAGGTTCCTCAATACGTGGGGCTCTCAGCACTGGAGCGCCAATTAGAAGATCCTTAACGTCCTTGAAAGCCTTCTGACACTGAACTGACCAGTTAAACTTCATCCTTAGACTTATCAGGTCAGTCAAGGGAGCAACAACCGAGGAGAAGTTTTCACAAAAACAACGGTAATAACCTACCATGCCAAGAAAACGAGCCAACTCCTTCCTGGTGGTAGGCGGAGGAAACCTCTCAACGGCTTCCACTTTTGCCCTTACTGGACGCACAGTACCCTGACCAACGACCTTACCCAGATATGTCACTGTAGCCTTAGCAAACTCACACTTGGCCAAGTTCACAGTGAGATTTGCCCAGACCAGGCGATCAAACAGGGCCTGGATGCGCTGTAGGTCCCCTGACCATGTGTCACTGTACACCACCAAATCATCTAAATACACGACACACCCTTGTAACCCAGAAACCACATGGTTCATCAAGCGCTGGAATGTAGCCGGTGCGTTTTTAAGACCAAATGGCATGACCGTGTAAGAGTATAACCCTGTAGGCGTTATAAAGGATGCAATTTCCCTGGCTCGTGGGGTCAGTGATACTTTCCAGTAACCTTTAAGAAGCTCAAACTTGGAAGGAAAGAGACCCTGCCACGTTTAAAGGAACTGCCACAGCGGCCGGTTTAACGTCTGCTTCGTTTCCTGAAACAACACGAGAGAAATATGGCTTTAACAGGTTTATGTGGCACAACTGGGTGGACCTCTTCCTATCTGGCGTGGAGATGACATAATTCTGATCTGACACCTGACGCACCACAGAGTAGGGTCCCGCAAATTTTGCTTGAAAAGGGGAAGCAACTAAAGGCAACAAGGCCAGCACTGGATCCCTAGGGCTAAAAGTGCGGTTCTCGGTTTTCCTGTCATACAAGGTCTTCATTGTCTGTTGACTTTTCTCCAACTTCACCTGGGCCTGCCTAACCGCTTCAAAGAGACGCCGTTTGAAATCATTTACATACTCCCGCAGGTTGGCTGGTGGATCAGGAATCTCCCAATCCTCTTTTAGTACTGCTAGCGGGCCCCTAACATGGTGACCAAAAACCAGGTTGTTGGGGCTGAAACCAGTGCTAGACTGTACGACCTCCCTTGCCGCCAACAACAACCAAGGAAAACCTTCTTCCCAGTCACGATTCAACTCATTGCAGTATGAACGTAACAAGGACTTCAGTGTTTGGTGGAACCTCTCAAGTGCCCCCTGGCTCTGTGGATGGTAAGCGCTCGAGGTTACATGTTTCACATGAAGTTGTCTCATAATCTGCTTAAATACATGTGAAGTGAAGTTAGTACCTTGGTCACTCTGAATAACTTTCGGGATACCAAAGATGGAAATAAACTGACTCAGTTTTTTCACCACAGACTTAGCTGTAATGTTCCTCAATGGATAAACCGCAGGATAACGTGTGGACTGACACATCACCGTCAGCAAATATGACCTTCCAGCCTTAGACTTGGGCAATGGGCCAACACAGTCAATCAGCAGACGATCAAATGGGGAGGACACTGCCGGAATAGGAGACAGAGGTTTAATAGTTTGGTTAGGTTTACCCGTTAATTGACAAGTATGACAAGTCTTAATAAAGACAGAAACAGTCTTCTTCAATCTGGACCAGTAGAAATACCGCAGCACTCTGTTGTATGTCTTCTGCACTCCCAAGTGACCCGCAACATCATCATGAGCTGTTTTCAATACCGCTTCTCTCAGCTTGTCTGGTATGACAAATTGAAATATTGCTTCCCCAACAAAACCCTCACCGTGCGGCGACCATTTCCTTACCAATACCCCCTCTTGTAAGAAATACCCATGGGCTGCACTGAAGATTTCCTCAACGGGCGAACCTGGGACAAGAGCTCCTGCAAAGTTGGATCCTCCTGCTGCTGCTTCGCCAATTCACTACGAGAGACTGACAATGGAACAACAGGTAGCGCCAAAACAATATTCTCAGAAATGACTTTTTTATCTTGTGCATTATAGGTCTGGGCTCGTGTTACTGCACAAGCTGGAACTACCTTTGTCAGCTTCTTCACAGGGTCAGCAAGCTCGCCCCTCACTGGCTTAGAGGACACCACTGGTGAAAGAGGCACATCAGGCCACACTCTGCCGCCAGCCAAATAATTTCCGAGGAAGACTGCCACTCCCGGAACAGGCAAGGTGGCCGGACTCCCATGGCAACCTCACCCTGCCGTAAATCACAGGACAACACCAACCGATGCTTTGGAGCAGACAACAACTGCATCCCCATTCCCTTGAACAATACACCACTTCCAGTGTCCGTTACCGAGGAAAATGGAAGAACACCCTCAGTTATGTATGAATCGATAGCACCTGTGTCTCTCAGTATTTTAACAAGGAATTTTTTTTCACTTCCTTGCAAAGACACATAACCCTCTCGTATGAAAGGGGCATACCCTGGATCAATTTCATCTGCCAACTGGAAGGGGCGAGGTTTCACCTCTTGCAGGGCTGGTCCGTAGTTAGAAACCGCAGCAGCAACTGGTTGCGGGGTAGTATAGAGTTTAACCGCAGCTATAGCCTCATCCCTAGCTACCTTGTGGGGAAAAGCTGCAAGGGCAACAGGCCTGGGAAACTGAACATTTTGGAGTCCCTTGGTTTTTGCAAGTACTGGGCATTCCTTTTTCTGGTGTCCTTTACCCAAACAAAAGTAGCAAGTACTTAGATCTACTTTACATCTGGGGTCACCAGACCAGTTATTTCTGCTCCCCCAGTCAAATCTCTCCGCTGAATGAATCTTGTGTGTTAACGTGTATTCATCAGCTAACACCCCGGCGTCTGTTACATTTGTAACCTTATGCTCATTCAGGTACGTAGCAACGCGTTCTGGAAGGATATCTTTGAATTGTTCAAGAAGGAACAATTTCCTCAAATCATTAAGATTTACTACTTCGGAAGCCGTGACCCACCGATTAAATGTCATCGTCAGCTCCCGAACAAGTTCCACATAGGTCTGTCCTTCTGACTTCCTTAGCTTCCTGAACTGCTGACGGTAGGCCTCAGGCACCAACTCATAAGCTTTTAGCACTGCAGTCTTTAGCCTTAAGTAATCTTCACTGTCAGCCATACTTAATGCAGAAAATGCTTCTTGAGCCCTACCAGTTAACACACACTGTAATAGCAATGTTTTCTCTGCATCAGACCACTGTCGTCTTTGGCTAAGTCGCTCAAAAAGTCAAAAAAAAAAATCTACAGTCTTCTCCTCGAATTTCGGTAACAACCTCAAGTTATAAGCTACATCAAAAGTAGCTGGGGACACCCCAGAAGAAAGCTTACCCTCTTGGATGAGGTCCAACTTGTAACGCTCTAGTTGCAATTCAGCTTCCAGTTTCCTGTTCACGAGCTCTAGCCGGGTCCTCACGAGCACTTGCTCGCTCCTCACGTTCACTGTCTTGTTGGAACTGCAGCAGCATTATTTCCTTTCTCTGTTCAAATGTAATTTCACCAAAGTCAAACAAAGAAAAACCTGCACTTCTCTGCCGCTCTGGATTTATAGCTGCCTTCACCAACTCCTCCTCAGAGTCATCATCGACAGCCCCTGCTGGCAGAACTTCTTGTAGTATCAACTGGGCCTGTAACATAGTCACTATGGTGTCTTTACGACCCTGCTTTGGAACGTCTACCTCAAAATGCTCTGCAATTTTTAACAGTTGGTCTTTAGTACATTTTTCCAGTAGTTCCACACTGGGACACTTCACAAAATCTGTCAATGTAGCCATGATTATGCAAACTCCATTGAACCCGGTGCACAGACACCTAAAAATATATAAATATTTTTGTTTCACTCTGGAATACCTCTCCCCTAGCTAACTGCCTACCCAATACTAGCTATCTTGTCTCACCCTTGTCTTCATGCATGCCACGACAGGTGTTTTAAACACTTACCCAATAACCCGGTAAAGCCCCAGCGAAGCTGTTACTCACCAAGACAGCCACGGACGTGTACCCATGACAAAAAAATGTCGAATCATGTTTATGCACAAAAATAACAAACAACAATAACAAACCAACAAGCTCCCCTGAAGGAGATGTTGCTTATGCCTATCAGGAAAGGTAATTCCAAAGCTACTCCTTAATGCCCCACACCAGGAACAAACTGTCTACACAATCAAGGCAAACAAATCAAGTAAACAACTATCACCTGGTTCTTGGATCGGACGAGCCCCCATATGTTACAAGCTGGCTCTGCTTGTAAACAATCATTTATTTTATCCAACACAGTGGTTACAACCTACAATAAAACCGAATAAAGGAGCGGTGTCCTGCTGCACCGAGCAGGGCAGCTGAGAGAGAGCGAGAGCCTGTTCTGCAGCCCTCTTATATCGTGGAATCAAGTGCCACAGGTGGGTCCCATCACTGCTGATTACAACAAACACACAGGTTACAGCAGCACCACCTGGTGGACAACCACAGGGTTGTCACAACACATACACACAGAAAGTCAGACAGAAAGAAGAAACGAAGTCAGGATGGAAGGAGAATTTGAACGAGAGGAACGAGAGTTAGGGGTCCCCATGCCGGGGAGTCTCCGACAGCAATGGTGTCAGGCAGAGAGATTGCTCCTTAGCGGGGTTAAGCCGAGCGACAGTAAGAAGGTCGCCGCCGACCTCCGCTTCCTACATAATAAAATGCTAAACGAAGATAGGGTGGGCAGAGACGAGACATTTGGGAATCTCGCATTGGCTCTAAACACATATGAGAGACAATTGGTAAAAAAGTTAGAGGACTTAATTAAACAGAAACCTGGGTTGTTTGGCTTTGCTAAACTAAACAAAGAAAAGGATTCAGTAGATAAACTAAGGAGGATCTGCCATAATGCGGCTCTAGCTATGAACGGAGTAACCATAGCAGATCCTCCGGAGAGTACTCTCGCGGTAAATTGTGCTCCAGTAAAACCTCCCTCGGGCACTAGAATTACCCCAGCCACGGTGGCGGTGCAGACCACACCTACAATCACAAGTAAAGAGGAAAAGTCCCAACCCGGACCTACCCCAGACCCTTATGTCCCTATCCTTTCCCCGCTTATCTACCCCAGTCTATTCAACTGGGGTAGAAAAGACAAGAGCAAGTAGACAGTTGGGATTGGACAGAATGGCAGTCCCTACAAGGACGGGCGCAAGGAAAAGGGAGCAGGGAAAGAAATAGAAGGCACAGCGAAGGGGGTGATAACCAAAAAGGAGAAAGGCCAGGGGAAAGACAGCTTTCCCCTTTAAGATATAAAGAGAACGGTAGCAATGATTCTCCGTTCCATGATCGAAAGACACAGACCGATGTCCCCCTTCCTGTGGGAAGGGGGCGTCAAGTGATCACGACGATAAGGGAGCCACAGGGGGAGAAAGGGACACAGGGTACCCTGGCAGTGAACGGGGTAGATCCTCACCCGTGAGAGAGGGCCAAGACCCATGCAGGCCCCGAAAAAATTAAATAAAGAGTATAACCCTCACAGGGGTCATTACGGAACTTAGCGACAGTGAAGTCGCCGACATGCCCCGTAGAATATTGCGGTCCCAACGGGACCCAGAGAATCCTTTTGTTATGCTCCCCCAAATACAGGCTCCACTGTTAATGAACCAGGCATGACATCAGGCATACCACCCTTTCACACTAGGAGACCTACACGCACTAGTTGACAAAATGCCACTGCCTACTGAGGGAGGAAGACATTGGATGAGGAAGTTTGCAGACCTCACGACAGGTCAGAGTATCTGCATTGGAGATTTTAGACGAATATTAGCCCAACAGACATCTAGTTACGAGCTCCAGAGGGTAGAGCAGAGAGCTGGCACTTACGCCTATACAGATGACGAATCTATTGCGGCCCACAACATACACAATAAGGTTAGCCAGGCCATGAGAGACCATTTCCCGCAGACAGGGGGAGGCTACGGCTCACTGTCATTCACACCAGGCGAGGCCGCAGCAACTATGCTGCTCAGGTCTCGCCAGCAATATACTGTAACCACTGATTATAGTCCGGACAATAATGACCAACATAAACAGATGTTCCGCAAGGCAGTCCTTGCCGCAGTTCCCCCGGAAGTTAAGTCCCTTATGGAAGATAACCCAGATGGGGAAGGAATGGCTATACCAATTTGGGAGAGGCACTTGGCCCACCACTTAGGAAAATCCAACAACAAATTGAACAAAAGCAAAACAGAGGAGGACACATTAAGGGTGCAACTGCTCCGCACTCAATTGGAGGTAGCACAAAAAGCAGTTCAAATTGATAAGAAAAGCGCCAAACAGTTGATTGTTCACCCGGTAGTGACTCCTGCATCACCTTCAGCCCCAACTTAACCTCAGAGAGGCCCTGTCCAGGTACAACCGCCCTACTGGTCAGGCCCTATAGGTTATCAAGGCCCCCCGCCGCCATATAACCATCCCCAATATGGCTATAATACTGGTTTTCAACAGCAGAGGGGAGGGTTTGGGGGAAGGGGAGGTTCAGGAGGTTTCCAGGGACAAAACCAAGGTCAATCCAGGGTGTGCTACACCTGTGGGCAGAGTGGCCATTTTTTCAGACAGTGCCCGCAAGGCCCACCACCACAAAGGGGAAGAGGACAAGGGGGACAGAGAGGCTATGGACAAGGGAATATGCAGGCATTTCACAACACCCACGAACCAGCTCCCCAAGCACATCATCTGCCACCACAAAGCGGGCATGTGGCTCCAAACGCTATGGCAGCACCGTATGGACAGTTCGTCCATAACGAACAGCAGTATTATGAAGATTGAGGACGCCCGGGGAACCCTAAATGTACGGGCCTGGCGGATCCCTACATGAACATGACTGTAACAGACATTAAACTGCCTTTCCTTGTTGACTCAGGTGCTAGATATTCCACCATCAAGGCCCCCAGTTTTAGCACCTCCACCTCGTCACAGGCAGTCTCAGTCATAGGGTTTTCGGGGACAAACGGAGCAAGTACCGCTTTCCACGCCACTAACTACGAAAATCGCTGGGGATATATTGTTCCATCAGTACATTCTGGCTCCCCAAAGCCCGGCTAATCTCACGGGCCGGGACATCCTGATAAAAGCAAACGCCTCCATACTCTGTTCCCCCGACAGGTTAATCATCTCGTTTCCGGGCGGTACACATATCAACTGCTCCCAGCTTCAATACGTTCAACCCAATCTACCGATGCAGAAGCCACCCAATATGCCACCATTTATTGGGGGTTACTAGATCGCCCGCCAGAGGGTTCGGACTTTTCTCCATATACCAACAATGGAAGCCATGGATTAACCTCCTCCGACCTTATGGCCCCCCTCCAGATCCACCTCACTTAACGCTGTTTTATGACAGACAAGATAACCAAACCTATGCGTATGCATATGATGAAGAGTTGGGCATGTCCATGTGGGATGTAGCAACCACTAATCTCTTTGTGGGACAGGCGGGGGTTGCGGCGGCGGTTGATCTAACGGATGAACAACTCTATTGGTATTGAATGTCGGCAGAGGCAGCTCCGCACATCTCACTTGCCATTCGCAAAGGTTATGAAGCTAAAGAACTGGGGCGAATGGTCAAAGCGTTGTTGGCAACGGACGACTGGGAATGCTCCAAGGCAGCACCTATAACATTTGAAGTTAGCAGCCCGATATCTATCAACCAAACCCAATACCCCATTAAGCCACAAGCACAAGGGGGTATTGCAAAGGCCATTGAAGGCCTGAAAAAATCGGGGGTATTAGAGCTTTCACATAGTGATTGGAATACTCCCATCTTACCAATGTCCAAACCTAACGGTGAGTACAGAATGGCCCATGATCTTAGGTCCATTAATGCTATCACTACCACTGCACTGTTACCCGTTCCTAATCCATATACGGCTATCTGCAACATCACTCCCGAACACACATGGTTCACATGTATTGATCTGGCCAATGCATTTTTTTGCATTCCACTTGCCAAAGAAGTCAGACCCATTTTTTCGTTTAGACTGTGCCAAGAACGATTGCAGTACACTAGGCTACCACAAGGGTTCAGTCTGTCCCCAGGCATTTTTAACAAAATCCTGAGGGAACAGCTGGAAGGTATCCAATTGCCAGAAGGAGTGGTGCTCATACAGTATGTGGACGACCTCCTCATTGCAGCACCTACAGCACTGTCATGCCTTGAATCCACCAGAAACCTACTGTTACGGCTCCACGCACAGGGTTTTAAAGTCTCCAAAAAGAAGTTACAATGCACTCGTAAAGAGGTGACCTTTTTGGGCCGAGTAATCTCCCCAGCAGGTACTGGCATGTCAGCAGCACATCAGGAACAGATACTTAACCACCTCAGACCAGTGATGGTCAAGGACATGTTGTCTTTCCTAGGCCTTACAGGCTACAGCCGCAACTATATTCCCGAGTACAATCGCAGAAAAGCTGAACTCAGGGCCCTAATCAATGCGAAAGGCATGCACAATCTCACAGCACCCCTTAATTGGACCCAGGCTGCTGAAGCAGCATTCATCTCCCTCAAACGGTCCATGTCCCAGGTTACAGCATTGGCATCAGCATCCTAGAACTGCCGTTTTTCCTGGATGTTTCTGAAAATGAGAATACCGGTACAACTACAACTTGTTGTTACTCCACAGGTGAGCCGTGTGCAATGGTGTACAGAAAGCTTTCAAAAGTGATACCTTGACATCTACAGAGCACTTTCCGCATTAATATGTTTGCCTGGGCATACAGTTTGCAGCGTTGTCTATGGATGTCTTTGTTATCTGTGATGATCATCAGAGATATAATGACCTAGGTACTTCATCTCACTGCACACAAGAATTATGTTGCAACTGAGAATACAATTAGGAAATACAGCCTTTTTATCCTCTTTACTTCGCACAATTATGATGCTACTCTTCTTGGCGTTATACTTAATATTAAAATCAATGCCATACTGGGAACAAATCCTCAGAAGCTGTTGTAAGCCTGCATTGCACGGGGAGAAGATGATTAAATCATCTGCGTACATAAGGTGGTTGACAACAGTAGCACCGATGACACAGCCAGTTTTACACAAATTCAGTTTCCTAGACAGATCATCCATGTACAGATTAAATAACAAAGGAGAAAATCCCACCTTGCTTGACCCCATTACCAACATAAAAATGTTCAGACACAGTATTGCCCCACTTCACCTGCATAGTCTGATGTGCACACCAGAAGGCTAAGATCCTTATTATGTACTTGGATACCCCTCTCTGGCACATTTTGTCAAATAATTTGAAATGATTCAGTCTATCAAATGCCTTGGAAGCATCAATAAAACACAGAAACATGGTGGAATTGTGGCTTCTATATTTTGCTATAATGTATTTTAATGCAAAAATACACATACAGTGGGGCAAAAAAGTATTTAGTCAGCCACCAATTGTGCAAGTTCTCCCTCTTAAAAAGATGAGAGGCCTGTAATTTTCATCCTAGGTACACTTCAACTATGAGAGACAGAATGGGGGGAAAGAATCCAGGAAATCACATTGTAGGATTTTTAATGAATTAATTGGTAAATTCCTCGGTACAATAAGTATTTGGTCACCTACAAACTCCACTATGGCCAAGACCAAAGAGCTGTCAAAGGACACCAGAAACTAAATTGTAGACCTGCACCAGGCTGGGAAGACTGAATCTGCAATAGGTAAGCAACTTGGTGTGAAGAAATCAACTGTGGGAGCAATTATTAGAAAATGGAAGACATACAAGACCACTGATAATCTCCCTCGATCTGGGGCTCCATGCAAGATCTCACCCCGTGGGGTCAAAATGATCACAAGAATGGTGAGCACAAATCCCAGAACCACACGGGGGGACCTAGTCAATGACCTGCAGAGAGCTGGGACCAAAGTAACAAAGGCTACCATCAGTAACACACTACGCCGCCAGGAACTCAAATCCTGCAGTGCCAGATGTGTCCCCCTGCTTAAGCTAGTACATGTCCAGGCCCGTCTGAAGTTTGCTAGAGAGAATTTAGATGATCCAGAAGAGGATTGGGAGAATGTCATATGGTCAGATGAAACCAAAATAGAACTTTTCGGTAAAAATTCAACTAGGGTGTTTGGAGGAGAAAGAATGCTGAGTTGCATCCAAAGAACACCATACCTACTGTGAAACATGGGGGTGGAAACATCATGCTTTGGGGCTGTTTTTCTGCAAAGGGACCAGGATGACTGATCCGTGTAAAGGAAAGAATGAATGGGGCCATGTATCGTGAGATTTTGAGTGACAACCTCCTTCCATCAGCAAGGGCATTGAAGATGAAAGTGGCTGGGTCTTTCAGCATGACAATGATCCCAAACACACCGCCCGGGCAACGAAGGAGTGGCTTCGTAAGAAGCATTTCAAGGTCCTGGAGTGGCCTAGCCAGTCTCCAGATCTCAACCCCATAGAAAATCTTTGGAGGGAGTTGAAAGTCTGTGTTGCCCAGCAACAACCCCAAAACATCACTGCTCTAGAGGAGATCTGCATGGAGGAATGGGCCAAAATACCAGCAACAGTGTGTGAAAACCTTGTGAAGACTTACAGAAAACGTTTGACCTCTGTCATTGCCAACAAAGGGTATATAACAAAGTATTGAGATGAACGTTTGTTATTGACCAAATACTTATTTTCCACCATAATTTGCAAATAAATTCTTTAAAAATCAGACAATGTGATTTTCTGGATTTTTTTTTTCTTCTCATTTTGTCTCTCATAGTTGAGGTATACCTAGGATGAAAATTACAGACCTCTCTCATCTTTTTAAGTGGGAGAACTTGCACAATTGGTGGCTGACTAAATACTTTTTTGCCCCACTGTATCTGTGCCATGTTTTCTTTTAAAACCAAACTGGTCGTCAGCTGTGGTAATATACCTTTCGAGCCTATCCAACAGAATTTTCTCCAACACTTTGGAGAGAATGCTAGCTAAAGCAATTGGTCTGTAATTATCAATGCCATTCATCTTCCCAGCTTTATCCTTGATGACTGGCACAAGTAGCACAGATAACATGGAATCTGGTAAGACACCATGATTAAGGAAACCAGTAGAGCAAGAAGAGGAGCAAGCTTAAGACTAGCATATTTGAAGTGTTCAGCTGAGATGAGATCTGGGCCACAAGCGTTGTTACACCGCCCCCCCCCCCCCCCCCCCCCGTTGACAGTTCACGAGCGTGCTCTCTCGTGAACAGTACATGCTATGTTATAAAACCGTGGAGGGCGGGAGTTTATAAACCAAAGAGTAACCGCCCTTACAGGACGCTGTAATAAATAAAGCGAACGCACCCGCAAGGACACCTGGCTTCCTATTGGTTGAGGGATTTTGACAGGATTGTCACACAAAAGTTTCGAGCGCGCACATAATACATCTGAGAGCAGAACAAATCTGTAAGCAGCAATATATCTGAGTGCAAGCGTACAGTTTGAGCAGAAGCAGAGCAAATCTAAGTGCAAACAGGCACTATTTGAGTGCAAGGACAGGGTTTGAGGGAAATAAATACATAAAGTATGCTCTCAAATTTAAATACCACGCTCTTGAATAAAGATAGGGAATAACCCCCATATAAATACGATGTCCTTTTGTGTTCTGTTGTTTTATGTTCATGTTGTAACCTACTTGCTGCCATGTTGGACAGGTTTCTCTTGAAAAAGAGATCGATGATCTCAATGGGACCATCTGGTTAAATAAAGGTTTAAAACAAAAAAAAATGTTTAAAAAAAATTAATTTTTTTTTAAAAAACTTTTTTTTTTTTTTTATCGCGGTAGATTTTGTCAGTCTCACGACGGTATTGGGACGTTTATTTACCGCGATACCGCGATGTTCGGTATATCGTTACATCCCTAGTAGATATCACTGTTAAGAGTAGTTATCTGCCAATAGGACAGAATCATTCCTATACAAATGCAGTTTGAGTAATTCACTTAACACTTAATATAATAATATAGTCATTTTCACTTAATACTCTAATATAGTCATCTTTCTGCATTCAACACTAAGGAAAGCTGTACAATTTGACATGATAATGAGGAAAAACGGCCTCCGACAACAGTGGCGGCGCCGGAGATTTTCTCTAGGGGGTGCTGTGGGGTAGCTTGAGGTTTCATAGAGGGTGCTCAAACATTAAGGGTTTCCCATTAATGCACCAGCGCTACAGTTGAATGTTACACCACACACACACACACACACACACACACACACACACACACACACACACACACACACACACACACCACACACACACACACACACACACACACCACACACACACACACACACACACACACACACACACCACACACACACACACACACACACCACACACACACACACACACACACACACACCACACACACACACACACACACACACACACACACACACACAGGTTTTTTATGCAATAGCCAGACTATTCCCCTGAACCGGCTCGGTGGTGGTTTAGATGGGCTACCCTTGCCTGAGGTCCTTCAGCTATGGGAGTTGGGTCAAAGTACTCTAAAAAATCAGCTCACTTTAGATAGCTGATACACCCTTTAGAACAGTTAAACACACCACCTACTTATATTGTGGTATATACAGACAT
Organism: Harpagifer antarcticus; assembly: GCA_902827135.1. Classification (NCBI taxonomy): domain Eukaryota; kingdom Metazoa; phylum Chordata; class Actinopteri; order Perciformes; family Harpagiferidae; genus Harpagifer; species Harpagifer antarcticus. The sequence continues at coordinate 416,632 of CADEHL010001142.1, read as the reverse complement.
TTGTCTTTTGACAAAAGTGTGACTTATATGGACCAAAAAAACACTATGGGGTCTTTAAAGGGTCTTTAAAGGGACGATAAGGCCACTCCCACAACCCTCCAAATGTACATACATACACAACCTGACAGGACACAGCATTATGTGAGCAGTCATTTTAATTGTAAAATAAAGTAGTATTAACCAATACATTTGTTTAAACACATTAAAGTCAAACAGCTACACAGGCAGAGACATACAGATAAACAGACAGACAATTTACAGACAGACAAACAGCTACACAGACAGCTTACAGACAGAGAGACAGCTTACAGACAGAGAGACAGCTTACAGACAGAGAGACAGCTTACAGACAGAGAGACAGCTTACAGACAGACAGCTACACAGACAGATCGACAGACAGAAAGACAGCTTACAGACAGACAGCTACACAGACAGAGAGACAGCTTACAGACAGACAGCTACACAGACAGAGAGACATACAGATCGACAGAGAGACAGCTTACAGACAGACAGCTACACAGACAGCTTACAGACAGAGAGACAGCTTACAGACAGAGAGACAGCTACACAGACAGAGAGACAGCTTACAGACAGACAGCTACACAGACAGAGACAGCTTACAGACAGACAGCTACACAGACAGAGAGACAGCTTACAGACAGACAGCTACACAGACAGCTTACAGACAGAGAGACAGCTTACAGACAGAGAGACAGCTACACAGACAGAGAGACAGCTTACAGACAGACAGCTACACAGACAGAGACAGCTTACAGACAGACAGCTACACAGACAGAGAGACAGCTTACAGACAGACAGCTACACAGACAGAGAGACAGACAGAGAGACAGCTTACAGACAGACAGCTACACAGACAGAGAGACAGCTTACAGACAGACAGCTACACAGACAGAGAGACAGCTTACAGACAGACAGCTACACAGACAGATCGACAGACAGAAAGACAGCTTACAGACAGACAGCTACACAGACAGAGAGACAGCTTACAGACAGACAGCTACACAGACAGAGAGACATACAGATCGACAGAGAGACAGCTTACAGACAGACAGCTACACAGACAGCTTACAGACAGAGAGACAGCTTACAGACAGAGAGACAGCTACACAGACAGAGAGACAGCTTACAGACAGACAGCTACACAGACAGAGACAGCTTACAGACAGACAGCTACACAGACAGAGAGACAGCTTACAGACAGACAGCTACACAGACAGAGAGACAGACAGAGAGACAGCTTACAGACAGACAGCTACACAGACAGAGAGACAGCTTACAGACAGACAGCTACACAGACAGAGAGACATACAGATCGACAGAGAGACAGCTTACAGACAGACAGCTACACAGACAGCTTACAGACAGAGAGACAGCTTACAGACAGAGAGACAGCTACACAGACAGAGAGACAGCTTACAGACAGACAGCTACACAGACAGAGAGACAGCTTACAGACAGACAGCTACACAGACAGAGAGACAGCTTACAGACAGACAGTTACACAGACAGAGAGACAGACAGAGAGACAGCTTACAGACAGACAGCTACACAGACAGAGAGACAGCTTACAGACAGACAGCTACACAGACAGAGAGACAGACAGAGAGACAGCTTACAGACAGACAGCTACACAGACAGAGAGACAGCTTACAGACAGACAGCTACACAGACAGAGAGACAGACAGAGAGACAGCTTACAGACAGACAAACAGCTACACAGACAGAGACATACAGATTGACAGACAGCTACACAGACAGAGAGACAGACAGAGAGACAGCTTACAGACAGACAGCTACACAGACAGAGAGACAGCTTACAGACAGACAGCTACACAGACAGAGAGACAGACAGAGAGACAGCTTACAGACAGACAAACAGCTACACAGACAGAGACATACAGAGAGACAGACAGCTTACCACAATAGTTTTTTCGGCCACAAAACTGGATAACATCCAAAATGCAATTTGTATCCAACTTACCACAACATTATAACACAGGACACATCTGAATAGCATACAATTAAAAACAATGTCTCAAAAAACACATTGGATACAAATAAGAGCATGAAATCCTTGGTTGAACACAAAATAAAATTGGTAAATAACCCAAATCAAAGGCTTTCATTAACAGCTTTTTTAGTTTTCTGGCCACAAAACAAAATGAACAGGAATATAACCTATATGCTTTGCTTTCACTTAACAGCATAATCTCTGTCAACCCGTATGTTGAACATAGGTGCAGTATAAAACATTAAGTCATCAGGATAACCTCAACATAATACACAACTGATGGTTTCACTGTGACTGTGACTGCCTCTTTCGAGCAATTCCGCGATTGCGAACAAAGTCTCTTACATTTTGGACTGTTCGTTCATCAAGCACTTCGCCTTCAACCAGCTTGCAGTGCTGGCACTCAGATTTGGTTGCCAGAATTCCTTTGGCAATATGACACTTAAAATGCCGCATTACTGCGGCAACCTCATCCTTGGCCCACGGTTTCTTAATTGTTCTTTTGGCATTTTCATGATCCTTTCCTGAAAGATATACAAGTAAAACAAAAATGGAATCAAATGTGAAATGTACTCGGCAGTCATATTTTAGTTGGAAATAACTGTAATAACATCTGCTTTTTATCTGAAAATTGGATACGAGTAGCACATACATGCCATCCTCTTCCTGCCTGCCTCCTAGCCTTAGCTTTAGGACAGCAATCCAATAAGTAAAGTGACTATTGAGAAATCTTTATAAAAAGGTCGTGTACATGTGCTGTATTGTTTATATCAGAAAAAAGGTTACTGTTCCAAACAGAAGTGATACTCTTTTTTTAATTAATTGAGGGTCATATATTCATACCTCCTATCCTTTTGGACAGCAGGGGTAGAATGATGGGTTAGACATTTAAAAAGTCCTAGGCTGGAAATGCATTCTAGTAATAATTGACCACTCCCAAAAAGGAAACTAATCAATCAATTTTTGATGATCAAAACTGTCTCGGCTAGGTCTTAACACTGTTTTGTATCTTATTTATAAGCTTATTTCAATGCCTTTTCCAAGTTCAACAACCAAACTGGCCTTACCTTCATAGGGAGGAGCAGTCTCACTCACTGTGGATGACACAGTTTCTGCTTAACACACAAATGTTTTTGTTGTTAAATATATAATTAGTATTCTCTATTCTGTCAGACACAACTATAAGTCAGGTAAGTGAGGCAACCTACCCAAATGGTCAATGTCTTGCTCTGTGATAACAGATGTGGATGCAGCAGTCACAGGTTGGCTAGTTCCACACTCTGTTGCTGGTGCTGCTGTCTCATCATCATCATCATCATCATCAGAGTCACTGTTTACATCTTCAGCATCACTGAATGAAATTTCATCTAGGAAAAAGTACAAGCAAAACGTGCATTAATATCTAGACATACATAAATAAAACATACCTGAATTATTTTAGCTTTAGATATATACAATTCTGTAATAGTTTAAACAATGCAAACTCAAGAAGCTTATTCGATGTAAGTGCACACTTTAAGAATCAAAAGCCAAAGTCAACCTCACTCACAATGCATTTCATTTGATTGGTTAATGTTGTTTGTGATCTCAACGTTTTCCTAGACCATTCCAGGCTGGTAAGGATGAGTGCAAGTATATTTTTGTTTACATTTTTTTAAATTAAATTCTGTACAAACCTTCAATATCAATCTCGTCCAGTGATTTCCCCTGAATGCTGGAAAGCTGTCCTTTCTCCATAGTTAACAGCAGTTTGGAAATCTTGGCCAGTTGTGTGGTTGGAACTGGTAATCTGTAGAAATCCCGGTGTACCCGGATATCATGACCCAGGAAATCAGCTACCTGGTCCAGTTCATTGTTTTTTAAATTAAGCACCTGGGAGAGTGTTGCGACATGTTTTCTAAGGTGTGTCGACTTGAGGTGTTCAGGGTGCTTTGCACCACACTTGCTTGCATGAAGACGCAAGCAGTCCTGTCCTCGGTAGTAGCTCATACATTTGGGTCTTGCAAACAGGAACACATTGGTGGAATAAACACCACATTCAGTTCTTTTACTCACAAGAAGGGACAGGGCATCCAACATGCTTGGTGAGGGCAGAACTGCAACCTTTCTGCCCCTCTTTCCCGGGATTTCAACTCGGCTGAAATAGTTGCAGAGCCTCTGTTCAGTCTTTGACAACCCCTTGGCAACATCTTGATGCAGTTCTGCGTTGTCTCTTTCATTCAAATGTTTGAGTCGCATTTTTGAAACCTCCCCAGTACGTCTTCGATTAAACACTATGATTTGTGCAAGTGCAACTTTTGCAAGTTCAGCATAGTTCTGAGGCGTCGCCTCCTCTTTTAAGTTGCAAATGGCACTTTCTGCAGATTTGTCAAGGTGCCGATGAAGGATCTGAACATCTTCGGTGAAGGGTAATGTTGATGGTTTGTTGTATTTTGCACTGCTCAGAGTGTTCAGTGCACTGTGAGACACAAATTCAGACCACTTGGAGGTGTAGAGTTTCTGGAACATTTTAGTCGATTTGATCAGTTCATCATCTTCTGCCATAAGGGCCCGACAATGAACAATGTCACTTATTTTGAGTAGCGTATGTCCAAGTTTCAACGCCAGGCTTGGTGTTGAATATGTGTGGTGTTTATCATCAAATCCTGACACTATCTTCACCGCTTGCACCACTCTTTGGAAGTTAGCAGGTTTAACAGCCTCCTCAAGGTTATAAACCGAGAATTCTGTTCGCAGACAAAGCAACAAACGTCCAACTTCACGTAGCTTCTGACGTATGTATTCATACTTAGTAGTGTCTTGACCGTGTTTGTTGTAGAGTGACTGGGCAAACTGAATAATAGAATGGTCATTTCGGACAACTGAGGCAACCTCATCCTGTCTCATCGCATTGAGTAGCTTCCACACTCCACTTGAGATCTGCTGACAAAAAACTGACTATTGAGCTGAGGCCAAACCCAGTACTTTGGTTCTTCCAGGTTTTTCTTCTTCTTCTTCTTCTTCTTCATCATTTTTTGGCTTACAGGGACATCTGCGGACATGTCTCCAAAGGTCCTTGCGGATGTACAATCCTTGACAGTGCATGCAGTGGATGAATTTTCCTGCTGGTGCTTCAGCCTTTGGTCTTCTCTTTACTTTTAGTGTCCCTGTTCCACTCTTTAAAACTTCAGTGTTGTTTTTAAAATGTCCTTTATTCCTCATTTTTTCTATTAATATCTTTCGCTCTTTCGAGTGTTCGGGAAGGGAAAATGCATGTATAATTTCAGCATGTGTTTTGTGAATTCTCAAATGGCGGGAAATTTTGCTTTGTGGTTTTCCACAAATAAAACAGTAATTTTTAGTGCTCAATGTCAGAGGTTTGGGAAGCTCAGCTTTAGCCTTTGGCTTTTTCTTGTACGAGTCTTTGTTAGAAATCGATGGACCAGATGTTGTAGCATCGATAGCCATATCAAGAGGGGGCCAATCCTTTGATGTACTGGCCAATACTGGGAGGCTTGTGTCCGATGGATAATTTTTTCCGACATCAGTTAGTGTTTCAAATTGAATCCGTCCAGCTTTTGACTGACTAGGCATTAAGGGGATACTTGCATCTGAATAATCATCATCATCCCCTTGTGAGTCAGGTATGTATTCCTCATCAGACATGCACTCATCTGATATTTGATCCTTTTCTGAATCTGATTGGTTTGACTGCAGTTCATCTCTGAAACTGTTTTCAGAAAGCTGTTGGAAATGAAAAAAAAAAAAATGACATTTGGTTTTGACGTATAGTTATAGACAGCTAAAAGTTCAACAAAACCTTAAGCTCATACTCACCTTAGGTAGATAATGGAGGTTATCATCTTGAATTTTTCTGAAGCAGGATTTATGCCAGACTTGTGAACACTCTGCAACACATTTTTTGTACATTATTGTACATAGTACGGGTCTATTGAAAAAGCTTTGTTTGCACAATGAAATACAAAAGTGGGGTCAAAAAGATCTTCAGCATTAAATCATAACAGATAAGAAAGAAAAATATAACATTTGTAAGTAATCTAAACAATATACTGGAGTCTACAACTATTATAATTCAATAATGACCTCTTTTTACGCATCATTACACTAATACAGTTGAGATATATATATATATATATATATATAGCCAATGGTGTAAACCAGGAATAACTGCAAATTAATACATGACTATCTCACCTCTGCATTCATATCCAAGCCACTTGAAGGAGGACACAGGTCCCACACAGGAAACACACCTGTCCAATGAGGATGCAGTTGCGATCCTCAAGCAATGCTGTTGGCAAAATGTAACAATTTTGATTTTAAGCGGCAACAATTTCACATTGATATGTTGATATCTACTAGCAAATCCTTTAATAGCAAAGATCAATGTTTAATTACATTTGCTTTTACAAGTCTCAAAACATTACATGAAAGCATTTATGGTTATGTTACTGAAATCCAATGCAGTTCTGCATTCACTCGACAGCCCAAATGATTACAGGTCTCAGGTTATGAAAAGTATAATCCTTAAACCTACTTTTCACTTAGGAATTCAGGATATACTACATTTAGTTTACATTATATCTCGTCATAGATGACATGAATCATTACTTAGTGGGTCGCTTTTCACCACATGTTACTGAACAACTTAACATACATGTAATCTAACATACAGATCACATGCAGGCAGTGCAAGTACGAGTTAAACTCAGATGAACGCCACTATCAACGCCACCTGACGACATGACCCCTTAAACAGCCAGGACCTCCTAAACCATGTCCCTGTTGTTCTCAGATTGATACACATACACTCAAGATACTGACTTACACTTTGAAAAGCGTTTGAAGACAATGTCCTGCCCAACACAGCCCAAAGAAACATGTGGGTATGTAAATAGATCAAATCAAGTAGTATTTAAATGTAAAGTACCTTTTCAGCTCTGCTGAGGGGAGAAAGCACTGGACCTGTCGTCTTCATGTAGCTCTCAGTGCAGTCGCTGTTCTTCACCATCTGTAGCAGATAAAACACAAAGAGAAGGATCAATAAACAAAGTCAAAAATGTACTAGAAGAGAATATTTGGAATTGAATAAAAGAATGGTCCTACTGATGACCGAAAGAAGGAAAGGAAAACTTAGTTTAAAACCTTACTGGATCCTTTTGTAAGCCACAAAACATCAATTTGAGATATTACATTTAGTTTACATTATATCTTGTCATTGATGACATGAATCATTACTTAGTGGGTCGCTTTTCACCACATGTTACTGAACAACTTAACATACATGTAATCTAACATACAGATCCCATGCAGGCAGTGCAAGTACGAGTTAAACTCAGATGAACGCCACCTGACGACAGTTTAAAACCTTACTGGATCCTTTTGTAAGCCACAACACATCAATTTGAGATATTAAATCTATGTTAAATGTAAAAATACCTCTTCAATGTTCTCATTTGGAGATGTGGCCTGTGTGGCCCCACAGGTTTCCAGAGGCATCACTTCATCAAGACCCTGCAAGACGCAAACACACACACAAAAAAACATTACATGAAAGCATTTATGGTTGTGTTTCTGAAATCCAATGCAGTTCTGCATTCACTCGACAGCCCAAATGATTACAGGTCTCAGGTTATGAAAAGTATAATCCTTAAACCTACTTTTCACTTAGGAATTCAGGATATACTACATTTAGTTTACATTATATCTTGTCATAGATGACATGAATCATTACTTAGTGGGTCGCTTTTCATCACATGTTACTGAACAACTTAACATACATGTAATCTAACATACAGATCACACGCAGGCAGTGCAAGTACGAGTTAAACTCAGATGAACGCCACTATCAACGCCACCTGACGACATGACCCCTTAAACAGCCAGGACCTCCTAAACCATGTCCCTGTTGTTCTCAGATTGATACACATACACTCAAGATACTGACTTACACTTTGAAAAGCGTTTGAAGACAATGTCCTCACATACCATTGTCTCTATAAACCATATGATAGTCAGACTACTGCATACACACACACACAGCCCAAAGAAACATGTGGGTATGTAAATAGATCAAATCAAGTAGTATTTAAATGTAAAGTACCTTTTCAGCTCTGCTGAGGGGAGAAAGCACTGGACCTGTCGTCTTCATGTAGCTCTCAGTGCAGTCGCTGTTCTTCACCATCTGTAGCAGATAAAACACAAAGAGAAGGATCAATAAACAAAGTCAAAAATGTACTAGAAGAGAATATACTGATGAGCGAAAGAAGGAAAGGAAAACTTAGTTTAAAACCTTACTGGATCCTTTTGTAAGCCACAAAACATCAATTTGAGATATTACATTTAGTTTACATTATATCTTGTCATTGATGACATGAATCATTACTTAGTGGGTCGCTTTTCACCACATGTTACTGAACAACTTAACATACATGTAATCTAACATACAGATCCCATGCAGGCAGTGCAAGCACGAGTTCAACTCAGATGAACGCCACCTGACGACAGTTTAAAACCTTACTGGATCCTTTTGTAAGCCACAACACATCAATTTGAGATATTAAATCTATGTTAAATGTAAAAATACCTCTTCAATGTTCTCATTTGGAGATGTGGCCTGTGTGGCCCCACAGGTTTCCAGAGGCATCACTTCATCGAGACCCTGCAAGATGCAAAAAAAAAAAAACATTATTATTATTATTATTGGATGGTGCTTTCCCATGTACCTAAAGATTCTAAACCATTCATAGCTTGTAGTAACATGAAATTAAATGTATTTAGATATACATTTCAATAAACACCCTGTAGTTAAGTTTCACTATATCAGAAGTAAAAGAAATAATTATATTTATAATATTTATACTGAAATAATCATGACTCAGAATAATCATAATCAAAACTAATGCATTGGACAATATGTAGCATTTACGTATGTGGTGTGATGGTTAGAGCATTCCCTTAAGAAAAGATATGGAGTTCACAAAGTAAAATGTTGACCACCTTGCATCTCCACGGCCAGTCTGAATCACCATAATTATAGGTGATCTCCTCTCCTGGACTTATGTCTCGGTCAGCGAACAAACAAAGATGGGGCTTCCCTTGCACGGATAGTTGTCTCATCTTTGCAGTCGGGTTTCTGTGATCGTCATTTACAAGTCTTCCAAGAGACTCATCCTCTTTTGCTGCATCGACGCTATGAAAACACAAGCAAAACCTCATTGCAAAACAGTCAATTAAAATACTCCGTGAAAACAGCTGTGAAAATAAATCCAACTTCATTCTGCTCAGACTTATCATTGACATAATACGCACCACCACAGTTTTCCATCAAAATGGAAATCGAACATGAACACCTTGAGCCTGACAGGATAACGTTTCAGTCTCCTCTCACATTCTTGTTTGCTTATGAGTTCACCTCTATATTCTATCAAAAAGTCTCCTTTTTGAAATGGAATAGAGGTGAAGATGCCGCGACCTACAAGGAACACAAATAACAAATAAGTGAGCAAAATAGCACACTAAAGTCACATATTTTATGTTTATACTTTAAGTTAAATCATGGTTAAACAGTCAGAAGCAGGGATGCAAACTCATCGGTCCCCCGAACCCACGGAATGGCTGCTTCAAAATTAGGAATAACAGATGATTTTAGCAGTCAGAACAACTAAAGCAGCAGTGATAATAACAGCAATGCCATAGAGTCACATCTAATAGAAATATATAAAAGCATTTATTTTAATTGTGTAAGTGTGTCTAACAGCTGTTCACCAGGGGTCCAGTCTGTGCCACAGTGACTCCGCACAGTTACTGTTAACAAACGCTTTACTCTGGATCAACTCACCTTTGATGGCATTGATGTATTGGACATCAAGTCCTGCTTTGTCCCCTCCAGTGTCAATATAAAATGTGGCATCATCTTTTGGATTGATGCGTCTCCGCCTTTGCATCTTGACTTTGATGGTTTATTATAGCTGTGAAAAAGAGTAAGGGTTCATACGTCCTGTCCTCAGCTCCAGTTAAATACAATGTGTACATCACATAAATAAACCGGAGGCTCCTAAACAGCTCATACCTCCATTTAAGTAAAACGTTCCAATCAATTACTGGGACAGTCCATTCTTCATTCACATCACCTAAGATTACCGGGAGCCTCCGGAGGCTCCAGTTCAATGCACCGGAGGCTCCGGTTCAATGCACCGGAGGCTCCGGTTCAATGCACCGGAGGCTCCGGTTCAATGCACCGGAGGCTCCGGTTCAATGCACCGGAGGCTCCGGTTCAATACACCGGAGGCTCCTTATAAGCTACAGTTCATACCTTCTGTCCTCAGCTATGGTGATTGAAATATCATACATTACTAAAAAAGACAGGAGTCTAATCTTGCCTTGTTTTTTCCCAAACCAGGCTGCTTTCTACATTAATTAATCTTCAATCAAAAAATAAAACAACTGCCGACATTATTTCTTTAGCATTACTCTTAGCTAACATTTACACATGCGGCGCGATTACATCAGCTGTTAGCTGTTAGCTCTTAGCACTCAGAGCACACAGCTCCTCATATCTGTTCAGAAACTAGACAAAAGTTAAACAAGTACAAACCACAGACTGCCTGTGTCATGGAGAATACAGTCGCTGCTTTATTTATGTCTGTATAGGCCGTTGTTGTGAGTGTGGACGGTCGGAGCATATATAACGTTAGCTTAGCCAAGCTCCATTTAGACAATACCCATTTTAAAGGGTTTTTCGCCTGCCGTCTGTCTGCAGACTTGTCAAGCATGAATTCATGGTTTTTACTAACCGGTATCAGTATGTTGTTACTTCGGCATAATTTAGAAACGTGTATTACAATTTAATCACGGTAAAATATGTTCATTTTGTTGTAGTTGTACACAGCTGACAGCCGCGGTGAAACTCGAGCGATTAGAGCGAAGCGAATATTCGCATCGTGTCCGGTGTGAACGCAGCATTAATCATGTAAAATAAGCAATATCTACAAGTATGCAAGCTTACCTGTTTGTGTTTAATTGAGTAGGCTATTGTAGCTCCGTAGTCTTCTGTCTTTCCATGAGCTGAGTGAACGCAGCTGCAAGCATGCGTCTTGCACGTGACTTGTTTAAGGACCGCCCACGCAATTGTGTATGGAACTGCAAAAATGTGTATAGACCTGCAATCTAAAAACCACCTGAGTGACGCTGTTCTATACACTGAGATACATTACAAAAACACGAGTAGTGGTATAAACTGACTTTTCAGAAAATGAGGATTTAAGTTAGTTAGACACTAACAAACATGGATACACTCTTTTTTTTTTTTTATATATATATATATATATATATTTTTTTATTGAAGACACATAAAAAAGACATTTGGTACAACAAGATAATAATAGCAATAATAATAATAAAATAATAATACTAAAACAATACAAAGACAAATACATAAATACGTAATAAAGAGGAAGGGGGGGGGGGGGTGTACATCAATCAGTAACCAAAAATGCAAGAGATTGGAAGAAGGTTAAGAAGGGTTGCCACTTAGTGTAAAACATAGAGGTTCTGCCTCTTAATGAATACTTAATTTTCTCCAATTTTAGAAAAGACATGACATCGCTGCGCCACTTAGCATTGGAAGGAGCTTTTTTGGATTTCCAGTGAAGAAGAAGAACTCGTCTTGCCAATAACGAAGTAAATGCCAAAATATCTAATTGCCCCGAGCTGTATCTGTTGTAATCTTCTGGGCACCCAAATATGGCAATATGGGGACAGACTTTCACAGTGAGTGAGAGTATTTTTGAGATATCCTCAAAAAACTTCTGCCAAAAGGAAAACACTAATGGGCAGGAGAAGAACATATGGGATAGGTTGCAGGGAGATGCTTGACATTTGTCACAGATGTCAATAACAGTGGGATATATTTGTGACAATCGTGCCTTTGAGAAATGAACCCTGTACAGCACCTTGAACTGTATGAGAGTGAGACGAGCACAGGATGAACTCGTATGAATCCTGTTAAGAGCAGTGTCCCACCAGTGATCACCCAAGTTCACACCTAGCTCAGCCTCCCAGGCAGCCTTGATTTTAGTGGTGTGTGAGCTGTCATCGGTGAGGAGTTTGTTATATATTTTTGAAATAAGTGACTTTTGAAGGGGATCGGAACAAAGAAACTCATCCCATATTTGATTAGGGGGTAGAGAGGGAAAGGATGGAAACAGGGATTTGGTACAGTGTCTAATTTGGAAATAACGAAAAAGGTGAGATGTTGGGAGTTCAAATTCCCTTGATATATCAGTAAAACTACGAAAGGTATTATCCTTATAAAGCTCTCTAAAAGTCCTCAGGCCCTTCTCATGCCATACAGAGAAAGTGGGGTCAGATAAGGCAGGTCGGAATAAATGGTTTCCCAATAAAGGAGCTAAAGTGGATGCAGAAGTAAACTTAAAATGCCTCCTAAATTGGTACCATATTTTAAGAGTAGAACTCACAACAGGATTATTTGTATGTCCAGAGAGGTTGGTGGGAATGGGAGAGGTAAGTAGTGCCATAGCGGAGGATGAGCCACAAGACTGTGCCTCAAATCTAGACCACGGAGGATGCACTGATTTTGACCAAAATGAAATCTTGTGTATGTGTGAAGCCCAATAATATAATTGGAAGTTCGGGAGAGACAGTCCAGCGTTAAGTCTACATCTTTGAAGAATAGATTTGCTTATTCTGGGTGCCTTTCCATTCCATAAAAAGCCAGAAATAACCTGATCAAGAGTCTTAAAAAATTGTTTAGGTAGGAATAGAGGGAGACATTGGAAATAAATAGGTACTTAGGAAGAATGTTCATTTTAACAGTGTTAATTTTACCTATAAGCGACAGAGGTAAACTCTTCCATCTTTGAAGGTCTGACTTGATTTTAGACATCAAAGGGGAGATATTGGCAGCGAAAAGGGAACTTAGTGTTCTTGTTACATTGATTCCTAGATACTTAAAGCCAGAGGGGCTCAATCTGAAGGGGACATCGGACTGGTTCAATTGTGATGCCAGAGCGTTAACAGGATAACATTCACTTTTGGAAATATTCACTTTGTAACCTGAGAATGAACCAAATTTCGTAAGAAAAGATAAAATTGCTGGTATAGAGTTACTGTGGCTTGAGACATACAACAATAAATCATCCGCGTACAGGGACAATTTAAATTCCATCCCCAGCCGCGATATCCCAGTGAAAGTGGTTGAGGTCCTCAGATATATTGACAAAGGCTCTATGGCTAACGCAAAAAGCAAAGGAGATAGTGGACATCCCTGACGGGTTCCTCTGGATAAAGTAAAATAAGGAGATTGAACGCCATTAGTGGAAACACTAGCCTGTGGGGATGTATAAAGAAGGCGTATCCATGAAATAAATATATCACCTAGCCCAAATTTACTCAGTACAGTAAGTAAATAGTCCCACTCAACCCTATCGAATGCTTTTTCTGCATCAAGTGAGATCAATACTTCAGGGGTCGTAGCGGTGTTTTTGGAGTAGATAATATTTAAAAGGGTGCGGACATTGTAAAATAGTTGACGTCCCTTTATAAATCCTGTTTGTTCTTCAGAAACTATGGTTGGGAGAATATTTTCTAATCGACGTGCCAAAGCCTTAGCAAGTATTTTCGCATCCACATTTATTAAGGAAAGTGGCCTATAAGAGCTGCAGAGATCCGGATCTTTGTCTTCAGTAGTTGTTATGAGATCAAATTCCGTCTGTAATTCAACTCGATCTTTGTGTAAATTGGGAGAGAGACAAATGGCTAATTGCTGATCTATTTTTTTTATCTTGCACGATATATCTTTAATTTTGGCAGAACGAGTTTTATTTAACTGCGCAGAATAAGAGATGATTTGGCCCCGTAGGTAGGCTTTTAATGATTCCCACAGCAGAGAACAAGAGATGGGTTCATTGTCGTTTTGATTGTTTGTAATAAAATCATCAATTGAAGTTGCAATAAATGTATTAAATTTGTCATCTGACAACAGCAAAGTATTAAACCTCCACGGCGTTGAGTATCGTGGTTGCGGTGAAATCCAAATATCCAGAGAAAGAGGAGCGTGGTCGGAAATTACAATAGGATGATATTTAACTGACGACACTTTGGTAATAAGTTTGGCATCGATGAAGAAATAATCAATTCGAGAAAAGGCTTTGTGCATATGAGAAAAGAAGGAATATTCCTTAATGTGGGGGTTATAGAATCTCCAGGGGTCAACGCAGCCGTTCTTGGACATGAAGTCAGAAAGAGTTTTTGACATGAGTGATGCGGTCAGCGTTTTAGGAGAAGAACGATCTAGACTGGGATCGACAACGAGGTTCATATCCCCTCCAAATATAAGCAGGTTATTATGCAGTGACGGAAGACATTCAAAAAGCTTGTTCATGAAGTGTGGGTTATCAAAATTTGGGGCATAAATATTGACTAACAATACAGGAACATGAAACAGCGTGCCTGAGATAATTAAATATCTGCCATTGTCATCAGCTATACACTTGGAAGATGTGAAATTAACAGACTTGCCAATTAAAATGGCAACCCCTCTGGACTTAGAGTTGAAGTTTGAATGGAACACCTCAGAAACCCATGGACACTTAAGCCTGACCTGGTCTGTGGAGCGCATATGGGTTTCTTGTAGAAACATTATGTCTGCATTAAGTCGTTTCAGATGAGCAAATACCCTGGATCTCTTCAAGGGGCTCCCCATACCTTTAATGTTCCAGCTTACAAACTTCACTGGTGAGCCAGGAGCGATTCCTAAATTGCTAGTATTGGTAGACATTTACTGAGGACTTTCTATAAAGAGACAACTGACTATGAAGCACCACCCCGAAAGAGACATAGAGGGAAACAAAGCAATAGAAAAAATAAATGAAATAAAATAAAAAAACACACAGTAAACAATCCCAACCCCTCCCACCCATCCCATAGCACTTACATCGACCCCATCCCCAAACGATGGAGAACCCAGTGCTAACTCCACAAGGAGTCAAATTCCTATGGCTAACAGCTTGTGACCTAATAGTGAAAGCTAAACTTAGGTAAACTTAGGTTAAGCTCCTGCAAACTTGAGATTGATATAGAGCAAGGCACTTATAACCAGATCAACTTCCACATACAGAGAACTTGGTGTATGGATTTAAGTAAAATAAAGAGTAAATAATTGTTCCAGAGGTGTTCATAATGGTGTGTTAAGAGATCCCTTACTTGACCAGTGTCTTAATGAATGTCTCGGCGTCATCCGGTGAATTAAACTGCCTCTCGTTACCGCCATGGGTAATGCGGAGTCGCGCTGGGTAAAGCAGACCAAAACGTATCCCCGGTATCTCACGGAGCTGACGGCGGACGTCATTGAAGGCAGCACGGGCACGGGCTGTCCTCGAGGTGTGGTCAGGGAATATGAAGACGACAAAGTCACCGATCTTGATCCGTTGTTGGACTCTGGCTCTCCGCAAGATATCAGCACAGTCCGCATGGTAGTGAAGTCGGGCAATTATGGTGCGGGGGCGCTCGCCAGGTCTCGGCTTCGGCTGGAGGGTGCGGTGGGCGCGGTCCAGAAGTGGCTCTTTCTCCAGCTTAAAAGCCTCTTTAAGCAGAGTGGAAATAGCAGCAGTTGTGTTAGTGATGGTTATTTCTTCCGGTACACCCACGATCCTTACGTTGTTACGTCGTGATCTGGCCTCGAGATCTTCGCACTTATTATCCACTCTCTCCAGTTCAGCGGACAGGTGCTCCACTTTAGCCTGCATTGTAGAGATATCATCCGTGCAGGTCGAGAGCGAAGTTTCCATTTCCGCTACGGTAGATTTCAGGGCACTCACATCAGTCTTGATATTCGTAATACTGACACTTAAATCCGCCATCACTGTTTGTAGCTCTGCCTTGATGGATGATAAGTTGTCCTTCAGGGCCTCATGGAGCTCAGTTTTGAAAACAGCCGCCATCTCAATACGGAGTGAAGCGAGCTTCTCCTCCTTGAAATCGGGGGAGACAGCGGGCCCCGCAGCTCCGCTGCGAAGGGAGGAGGGATCACTCGGAGGCGAGGATGCAGCATGGGGAGCAGGCCTCTGAGACGGGGCGGACGAATTATTCGTACTTTTGCCTTTAAAAGGCATTTTGGTCATCAAAAAGTCGAGAATAAACTGTTAAATACTCTTACACCAAGAACTATCTCATAAATAATGTGCCTGTAATCACATTTCAGAGCATATTGCAGGAGCTCCTAAAAGTTGCGTCTTACTCCATCGATCACTCAGCCGGAAGTTTCATGGATACACTCTTAAGTTGTAAGCGGACTTCGGCATAGGTACAAAAGGACGTTGTCAAAAATGAGGATTTATGTTAGTTAGACACTAAAAAACATGGATACACTCTAAGTTTTAAGCGGACTTCAGCATAGTCCACATATACCACTAAGGTTCGCGTAACGCTGGTGGGTAGTCAGGTAAAATGGTAGGGTATACCACATTGACCAACACACACACACACACACACACACACACACACACACACACACACACACACACACACACACACACACACACACACACACACACACACAACACACACACACACACACACACACACACACACACACACACACCACACACACACACACACACACACACACACACACACACACACACACACACACACACACACACCACACACACACCACACACACACACACACACACACACCACACACACACACACACACACACACACACACACACACACACACCACACACACACACACACCACACACACACACTGTAATGAAGGCTCGGTAATCAGCTCACGGCATATAGGTGTAAGCAGGGGTAAAGTGCTATTTTTACAAGTGGGGAGTTGGACCTCACACCTCCTCTAGTGGGGTCCGGGGAGATTTTTTTTTAAATATTGAAGTTAAAAGCATCAATCTGGTGCACTTTGAGAGCCAAAATGAAGAGATCTATGGATATACAGTATCTCTCAACATACATATGAAACAGAACTGTAAACAGATTTTCTATTTCTTTATAGATATTTTACAAATCACTCCCCTTTTAAAACAAACCGTTTGGGACCCACTGAGATAACTAGACTAAAGTTAACTATCTAAATACTGAGAGTCCTTTACTTCACCTGAGCTGAGGTTATCTGAGACTCTCAGTCTGACAGGAGAGAGTTCTCCCTCCACCTTGTTGTTGAAAAAGCTCCTTATATCCATTAGCTTGGCTAGCTAGTACCAGATGCTAACCACAACGAGATCTCCGATAGATACCCACCGGTGCGTGAGCTCTCTCTCTCTCGCTCGCTTGCACACGCACACAAAATGGCTCGTGCCACACACACACAGAGCAGAGCTTGAATGAAACAGACCCAGAAGTAAGCTACTTGTACTCACGAGGCCTATTATGTGCAGAATCCCTCTCGCTTTCAGGTGGTTTTGATTGAGTGTCCACACGTGGACGTTTAAGGACTAAAAAACGATCCATTTGTCACTTTGCTGTTAGCAAATCATTTGAGGCTCCAGCTAACAGGAAGTCACTCAAGTGTCACAAAGTAATTTAGCCTATGGGTATGGTCAAAAATCGAATGGGTGCTGGCCATTGGCCTAATCATATCACCTATGTTGGCTTTATGTTTTTGGTCAAACATTAATTTGTTTCATATTTGCATTGATGTAATCAATATTTTTTCTGATTTAATTTAATAAAAATAAAAATAATCTTCGAAAAGAAAAAAAACAAAACACATATTTCTTGGGGGTGCTTAGGGGGTGCTTTGGCAATCCTGGGGGGTGCTTCAGCATCCCCTAGCTCCCCCCTGGCGCCGCCCCTGTCCGACAATGCAGATCATTTTTTGATCATATCAATTTTAAGATGGGGGTCAAGGCTTAATATTTGGGAGCATAGTGTCCCTTGCCCCCTTTCAGGAGCCCCACTGGATTAGCTTTGATCTGAAATATTTGTATATAAAGCTTGTTAGCTGGCTGTCCATCTCATAATGTTCACATAGAAACTAGCTGTCAATAGAAAATATCAATCAGAAGAATTATAATTTCATGCAAAAATCTGTCACAAAAAGAGGTTGCACATTTAAATGCAGGTGTTGTTATGGCAACGTCAGTGGCCAAACAGCCACATTTACTGCTGCAAATACGTTCAAACATGCTGTCACACTAAAGCAGTGGCAACTATGCCACCATTGCAGCTGACTTTTTCTCAGAAATACTGTCGCATAACATCCATATATGTCAGTGCTAGGTTGATGCTTAGCTAAGCTAACTATGAAACACTTTAACTGACAGGACTCAGGATCAACTGTGTAATGTAAGGTAGCTTATAGCTTCATGTCGAACACTGACAGACAGTAAGTCAACATTTCTCAGAGAGCTTTCTTTGAAATCACCAGGTAACGCTAAAAAACACAACATTTAGATTGTATGACAAAGTGTTTATTTAATATATCTAGCTAGCTAAAGCTACTTGCTAACGGTTTAGCTTACCCGCGCGATTCAAAGGAACATCAACGTAGCTATAATTTATGCTTTGATTACATGTTGACATAACTTGTAAGTTTACTGACATTTACATACCTTGTTCACCTGGCTCAGATGGTGGCTCTGGGGTTGTTCTGTGAGCCACCACTTGAGAATTGCCGTCTGTTTTATTAAAAAAATGTCTAATGTCCATCTTCAGAAACTCCGCATCCGCGGCTGAAAGTGTAAACACTGTCACAGAGTAGGGGTACGTACCTGTCAGCCAATAAAACACGTTTATTTCCATGCAACTCTCTGATTGGTCTGGTGGTGTCTTGCCTCTGTTGCATTCACTGAACACGGGAAATTACATTCCTGCCGTCCTCTAGGTAAAGTACGGTTAATGTATTATATTATTGAGGGAGAATTTGTCCGAGGCTAAAGAAAAAACATCCGGGGCTAAAGCCTCCTGACTGCTTTTCTGTTTTGTTTTGTTTCTTTCTTTGTTTTGTTTTTGTTTTGTTTGTCTACCCTCCCTCCCAAATGTAAAGCGTCTTTGGGTTCAAGAAAAGCGCTATAGAAATATAATTTATTATTATTATTACCATGCTGCGCATTTTTACAGTTGGTGTCACTGCACAGCATTGCTTCACTTGGAATTACAACCGAGTCTAATGATTTGTCAGTGAGTGAGGGATAGTGTTTAATATCCTTCTCACTTAACTTTGACCAATCCAGCCTCCCTGTGTATGTTTTATTGTCATCAACAGATAGCACCGGAATATTTTCAACATTTAGGGTCAATACAAAAGGAATGTGATCTGTCGTGGCCAACTCATAACAAATGTCAATGTTGTCCAGAGAAGCGTGTGCATCAGCTGTGCACATACAGTGATCTAGCCATGACACAGTATGCCATGCTTCACTAATATATGTAAAGCTTTTCTCAGGTAGTAGAGATTTACTTGACAATATGAGATTATTATCATTACAAAAATGCAGTAAACATTTGCCAAACAGAGATGTATCATCCGAAATGTCAGCATTCAAGTCCCCCACTACATACACACAGGTTGTGGCATTATCCTTAATGAATGCGTTAACAAATGCCATTCTATTGCGATTTTCATCTTCAATTTCATATGATTCATAAGGTGTGTAAATACTTACGATAATAAATGACCTATTTTCATACTTGATCTCTACACCAATGGCCCAGTCGACGTCCAATCTTACCACTGTAACCAAAGGATCATATTTACTGTTCCAGAGAATCGCCACATCACCCGGTATCCTACCATGAGCTATTTTATCACAGAGATCAGTAGTTGACTCTCCAACTCCATGAAAATTAGCATGTAGTGTATTCAGCCTTTCCAGATCTTGCTTAGGTAACCATGTCTCTTGTAAGCACAGAATATCACATTCCTCCAACAGTTTATCAACAACCAGCCGCCTCGCTTTATTACCAGCACTGTGCCCCACACGTAGGCCACGCATGTTATATGACACCACCCGCATCCTATTGTTTATGTACTACAGTCATTTACATCAGCAGATGCATGATTCCGTGTTGTACAG
>CADEHL010001142.1:0-396414 GCA_902827135.1 Harpagifer antarcticus | reverse complement strand
TACAGGAGCGACCACATTGTTTGTAGCAGTGCTATCACTCGCAAGCAACCCACTAGCAGGCCGTCTTGGCTCATAATAGCGTCGGACATAGGTGCCAGCTGGCCACAGCTCTGGGTCATAAATTTCTGCCACTTCCTTGCATTCGGTAGTGATGTGAAATAAGCTTAACCTACTCTGTGCCGACTCGATCTTCCGACAAGTAACTGCTCGGCCAAGTTTCTCTCTCAGATACTCAGTCAGCATGTTAGCTTCCAGTTGAGGGGCAAACTTAGTGGCAAACACACTCACCATCTTTGTGATCACAACTTGTACAGATATAGCACTCCAGATAGGACTCACATGGGTGTGTCCCAGTCAAAAGCACAGCGGATCCCAGTGGCTGGGGGTGTTGCCAAATTGCTAGAGGGCGTTGCCAAATTTCCCCATTTGTTCAATTACAGGATTTAACCATGAGATGGCGCTTCATTCACACAAACACAAAGACAACTGGGTGTTGTAGAACTTAGTCTGTTTGCAATGTTTGCAGCTCTGCAGTTATGTTGTGTGAATACTGTAGCATTTAATCACTTATTTGTTATGGTTTTCACAGGCTACTATAATAAAAACATCAGTTTTAGATCAAATAAAGTATATAGTTTGCTTTATGCAGTATATTTTTTGTAATATTGTTGGGGTTTTTTACACAGTACAGTAGATTGAAGTAAATCAACTTATACATTAAGATAAGATAAGATAAGATGGACCTTTATTAATCCCCGTGGGATAGCACAGATTCACACAGATTAATAAAATCAAAATAAGATGAGCGATAAAAATAATAATAATGAGAAACTATGTAATAAGAAATGAATAAAACTAAAGTATAATTATCATATCATAATGTATTGTATTATTAAGTAATATCATACATTAACCCCATTATAGCAGATGCCACATTGAATGGATGAACACATTTATGCATCAACAGAGTATTTCTAAATACAAGTTGTAAAAATACTTATATGTATTTAATATTAATAACATAATGATTAATTTCAGATGATAATACTTTTCAGGGTTAGGTCCGGTCTGACAGCGCTTAGCTCTCTGCTGCAGAGAAGATCACTGCTCTAAACAAAGTCAAAAATCCTACAATAAAACTAATTAATTAGGATGAATACGTTAAGTCTTGTTCATTGTTTTTCACTTTTATTAAATGTTTGATATTTCTGGCACAGACCCTTTCATACCGGCAATGCGCGATAGAAACAACAGAAAGTGCGACAGTTTAAATATGCCAGTGTTAATTTCGTCATGGAAAACTATGACGAAAAATGTTCGTCAACAACCTTTTTGACATGACTAAGACGAGAGGATGACGAGCTAAAAGATTCTTGATAACGAAACTATGACGAAATGTATATTTAGTTTTCGTTGACGAGACGAGACGGGACTAAGGTGTTAATGGTGGACTATCGGACATTCAAAATGCAACATATTTTCCCCCAAGTGTCCATCTTGTCTGTCAAAATGCATCTTACGTTTCTAACTTGCAATATCATTATTTCCGCTCTCTTCACTCCAGAAGAGCAATCTCCCTGTGTCTCTCTGTGTGCAGGGGGCGGGGCCTAACAGACATGCTGCAGCGGACACAGAGATCTGCCGGGGACGGAGCGTTCAGAGAGTATAGAGACACATTTTGACTAAAAGTTGACTAAAATGTAATTTTTCATCGACTAAAAGTTGACTAAAACGTTTTGAGTTTTCGTCGACTAAAACTAGACCAGGGGTCGGCAACCTTTTGAGGAGCCTGACACTCGTGAACTATCAGCAGGAGGGCGGGGGGCCTCGCTGCGGGGAAGCATTGTGTGGACCTGTCAGCACAACTTATGATGCCGAATTTAACAAACACATTTAAATAATTGGTAATAATAAACGGCATAATAATAATAAGGACGATCGTCCGTTCTGTGATTCTCCAGAACACACATGTTATGATATTAGGGTGATGCAGAGTGAGATGAGATCGCTGTCCCTTTAAGAGAGAGAGAGAGAGGGGTGGCTTGTGCAAGTGTGTTTGGTGTGTGTGTATGGTAGAGCGACAGTGAGGGAACGTGTGTATGTTTCTGGAAGTGAAACGAGGAAGCAGAAAAACAGGTCTGTGATGTATTTTGTGAAACAGAAGAACAGCTAAATAAACGGCCTCCCAAGAAGAGCTCGCCTCTCTCCAGTCATTGAAGCTAAAGTGGGTTATTGAACCTGAAGCTGCTTCTGCCCTCCTCGACTACGGTCTGGGAGCCGACAGGAAAGTTCAACACACAGATGGCCAGTCCGCCCCTTTGTAGCATATTATTTCGATGAGAGATGAGCAGATCGCCACTGGGCTTTCAACTAAAGACACAGCCACGCAAAAACTGCGGCATGTGTACAGCTCCTTATGGGTAGGCCTACTGCAATTTGTGAAGTGCTTTCCTCGGTGGTGAAACGATCTGCACTGCACCAC
The DNA here is from genome assembly GCA_902827135.1 of Harpagifer antarcticus. Taxonomy (NCBI): domain Eukaryota; kingdom Metazoa; phylum Chordata; class Actinopteri; order Perciformes; family Harpagiferidae; genus Harpagifer; species Harpagifer antarcticus. The sequence goes on along the minus strand of CADEHL010001142.1, from coordinate 393,932 downwards.
GGAGGAAAGCGGCAGAAAGTCGCCTGGAGTTAAAGAGAGCGGGGCTGCATAGAGAACCGCAGTGACGCGTCCTAAACCCCGGATGTAAACTCCTTCCGGTTCCTTCGTCAAAAACGCAATGCAATTTCTCCATAGGATTTTGGAAAATAGCTCGAAATAAGGTCTGTGGTTGACACACATTTAAGAGACGGATCACGTTTTGTTCAGCCGGATAATCTCCACATGTCTACCCTACTTTTATAATTTTTGAATCATAAATCTAGTCACCAAAAGCGAAATGCTAACGTTATGCTATACACGAACTACAAGCCAGTACAGCAGCACGGTCGCACGATTTCAACGTCACGCCAATTTAAGATCGTTTCAACTGACTTGCACTGAAACTGCACTTTGAACACTTTAAATATATTAACATTTTAAACTGTATACCCCGGTTATCTAGGCCCTTTTTGTTTTGTTTAATGTATACCACGTTTATCTAGGCCCTTTTTGTTTGTTTTATGTATACATGTCACACTGTGGGAAACGATATTTCGATATTTCTGGATGGATAACACATGTATAATTTTTGACAATAAAGATGACTTTGACTTTCACGTGCTTGCAAATTTTAACAAATCTTTTCATTTTAGCCACACTTAATTTAACTAGAAGTCATGGCTCTGTCAATTACCAGTCTGATATCGTTTTACAAAGATGACAAGAAGAGTGTAGCTAGAGGAGAGAACCACTACAAGTCAGGACACTCAGTAAAACAATGCAGCCTAGATGAAGGTGTGCTTACCGGTGTTGTCAGGGCTAGCATGAGGGACAAGGTTTATAGTGTCGGTGAGTAGTGATAGCAAGAATACCGTTAACCTAGAGTTCATTAATTCCCATCAATAAATCCATTTGATGTGTCACATGAAATCTTTATTTGGCAAGGCAAGTTTATTTATATAGCACTTTTCAACACAAGGCAATTCAAAGTGCTTTACAAAAAATGAAAGACATTTAAGAAAATGACATTTAAAATCAGTCATTAAAAAGAAAAGCTAATAAAATAAACATTAAAAGAAAAAATACATGGATAAAAGTTACAGTGCAGTCTAAGATATTAATGTATCAATTAAAAGCAGCGGCAAAAAGAAAAGTCTTCTCTGGATTTAAATGTAGTCAGAGTTGCAGCGGACCGGCAGGTCTCTGGGAGTTTGTTCCAGATATTTGGAGCATAATAACTAAAAGCTGACCAGTCCCTGGTCAGCTTACTGTTCCTGAACACTTACTGTTCCTGAACACTTACTGTTCCTGAATTCTCAAATCTGTTGGGCATCAGGGACCTGAGGCAATTGTGGCAAGCATTTACATTACTCCGCCCTTGCAATGTTGTGGTTGTTAGAGTGTTAGGTTTCCTGTCAGCTCGTCTGTTGGGAAGATATAAAATATTAGTTTCATGGAAGTCACACCATCACATATAAGAGCATTAAGACATACAGTACATAGGCTAAAACAAAACATCTAAAGATATAACCTTGCACTTTGTCTCGTGAACATTTTCACTATTTTGACATTTTTATAGATGAAAATTGAACTAAAGAAATAAATGGTAGATTAATCCATATTGAAAATAGGTGTCAGCTGCTACACTAATTATAATAGTTATATTTCTTAATTAATTAAGATAAGATATTACTGTATTGATCCCAATTTGGAAAATGTTTGTTGCAGCAGCATAACAACAACAACAAAATATAAGTTATTATATATACAAAAGTATGTGAGGGATGGAATATTAAATTGAATATAAATGTAAAATGTACATGTGATTTTACGTCCAAGAGAAGCTATGGAGCAGAGAGTTCTCTGCCAGCCAGAGGTGATTTGTTATTAGTTCAATATGTCAAACTGATTTCCCTGACTACAATCTTTAGTTACATGGTGAAACGTTATGCTGCTTGTACTAATTAGACTTATCATATAAGCCACACAGGTTTTATAGGATGTATTCAGTATCTTTACTTATGTTGCGGTCTTTTCAGCAGCGCCATCTCTAAACGGCGATACAGTCAGTACCCATCATTACATTTCATTTCACCGTGACATGGACAAAAATGTAACGTCAGCTTACCTCATGGCACGAATCCAGACTCTCCTTTGGAAAACATTGGCCGGGAAACGATAGAACGAGCACGTTTCATGCGAAGACCTGTGGCTGCAACCCAGAGCAAAGCAACAAAGCATTGCGTAGCTAACTAGTAGCGCTAGCTTTAGCTAACGTTAGCTAACGAAACAAACTGCCGAGTAAAATTGGAAAACACGAGTAATTAATTATTCTATAATTTGTAAAACTACGGTGTTAAAAACGACAATTTCAAAAATACAGATTCTAATGGTCAGATATAGATATACAGATACTAAAGATAGGCAGGTACTTGCTTTCAAGCACAACACAGGGGAAAACAAACTTAGCGGGAGTGTTTACGTGTTAGGCGTAATGACGTACAACGGCCTCGACAATTTCTGTAGTCCTATTCAGCCACTCGGTAACAACCAACGTTTTTCAGACACGTAAACTCTTCAAAAATCACCAGTGGGGTCACTGCTGATGTATTTAATGTCGTAGAACAAAACGTGATTTATCTCTTAAATTTGTGTCAACCACAGACCTTATTTCGAGCTATTTTCCAAAACCCTATGGAAAAAATGCATTGCTTTTTGACGAAGGAACCGGAAGTGCTAAAAATGCTAACTTACTTCCGGGTTTTACGACGCGTCACTGCGGTTCTCTATTGCATGCTTCCTTCTGCAGGTAACGGGGAGACACGCTCTCGGCGGGGTCTCGTTCAGGATCCGAAAATACAATTCAAATATACTGGTTACGGTGCCGCGTGCCAATGCTGGCACGCGTGCCAGGGGTTGCCGACCCCTGAACTAGACTAACCCTTTAGAGTTTTCGTCGACTAAAACTAGACTAAAACTACGAAGGATAGGAATGACTAAAATGTGACTAAAACTAATAACCATTTTCGTCTAAAGACTAAATCAAAAACAGCTGCCAAAATTAACACTGAAATATGCGAACACAAACCTACAGACTGGGGTTGGGAGATCACAGGAGGGGGGGGGGCTGTGGAATGTGACCACCCCCCTTGGGAGACTTACTCCACACATTCCGATGGCCAATTAGTTTTAAACAAAGAGTTTGCAGCATACAGCATAGGCAACATGGGGGGTGGGGGCTTCTCAAAAGATTTTTGTTTGTTGTTGTTTTGTGTCAGTTTTACGTCGCCACTTCCATTCACATTTTTCATCATTGTTCCACAATGTTTATCACGAAATTAATATCCATATATTTTATACTTTACTTGCACTGCTTACCGTTTTCATACTTTATATATCTTAGCATATTCATACACACTGTTAATACTGCTCACAGGCTACTAGTGTATTCATACCCCTCACTGTTTATTCATCATTCAATTCATTCTATATTTTATTCTGTAGATTGTGTACATTACTTTTCACTTTACTGCTTGTTGCACCGTTAGAAGCTAAACTGCATTTCGTTGTCTCAGTACCTGTAATCTGTGCAATAAAGCAGGGATCTTTATTGTAGCCTCAACAATCAAGTTCTAAGTAGTGCAATATGAAATAAAAACAACTACACTCTTTTGGCAGTGTCGTGGTGCCGAGAGATGGGAGTCGGAGGCGGGGTATCAAAGGTACAAGCTAGACTTGTATTTAGCATCTGAAAACCATTGTGAACAACTTCATTCTCGGGAAGCGAAGACCGGCGGAAACAGGAAGTCCGGTTCACTAAAATGTCCGTGCAGAACAATACCCCAACCCATAGATCCGTGGGTGAATAATGTCAATCACCACAGTGTACACATTAACAACAACTACACTATTTTGGCAGTGTAACAATTAAACAAGAACTACACTCTTCTGGCAGTAACAATTAGATAAATAATAAACTGTCAGACTGACACTGAAGACAAACAAACTATTTTCAGCAATCAATCTGTTTAGTTGACTCTGGGTGACATGTGGCGATTTAAAAAAATCGTTTTTTGGCTGTTTAGATGGTGTTGCTCCATCTGGGTCACTGCCGGTGGTTGAGACGGTGGGGTCTTTGGCGACTAGTTTTATAGCCTCATGTACATTAGTTAGGTGCTTCAGGAGATTGATTGCTGTTATTCGATGTGGACAATGCTTTTTGTCCTGCACACAGTTTACATTTGACCATAATATTTTGTGCGTCCTTTATCCCCACAAATTGAAAATAGTGGTTATATCTCCAAGTTGTAAATGCGCTGCTGCTCTCGCTGAAACTTGCATCTGCCATAGTGTGTGTGTGCTGGTGGTGAGCGTTGCCGTGTATGTGTGTGTGTTAGCAAGTGTTTGTGTGTCTGTGTATTTTCCCCATAAGGCAAGACCCGCCCAACTCTGTCTCTGATTGGCTTACCCTGAAATGTTACCCCCGTTAACCAATCATCACTCCTCTCTGGTTACTTTCACTTTTCCATGGTGCTGTGAGAGGACATCACTGTATTCGCCTGTAAACTACATCCGCAGGGAGATTTGGTTCAGTTCCATCACATAATGTAACGCAGTAACGCACCCATTTAAATCACAGTAACTATAACGGCGTTACTGAATGGGAATAGGTAACTAGTAACGTTATTAGTTACCGCAAAAGGTAGTTGCGTTACAGTAATGCGTTAGTTTGTAACACGTTAGTCCCAACACTGGTAAACACACACCTGATCACCTGAGAGCTGCCGTTTCATTCAGACTGTTTAAAAAAAACAACGGTCTGATTTTAACAACTCAATGTGTGATTGTTATAGCAGTAATATTAGACACTAATAATACAGTAAACTATTAACACTGTACATATTATTGTTTGCCCGTGGGATTAGGATGATCGGTAGTGAGAGCCGTGCTGCATTTTCCTCCGGTCGGATGTGATATAAAAACTCACGTGGATGAAACTACATGTATTAGTGCATTCATTTCAATTCGCGAACATATGATACATTAAATGATCGTGAGGATGATGATTGAAAATCGTTTGTTTGAGCCGGGCTGCATTTCCTGATGAAAAAACATAGCGATGGTTTTGTACTTACACCTACGTGAATTAAACAACATTATTTTGTTAAATAAAAACATGGTGATGTTTTGTAAATGATTACATGTCTCTTATTTAGCACAGAATATGATCCTATCCGTGACATATGGATCTTAACAAATATCCGATCAGATACCTGTAGATCAGCTGTTTATTTCACATGAGTTCCAGTGTGGCAGCTTTTCACGGCTCCCCCTGGTGGATCCATGATCCATTGCACTGGTTTCATTCAAATTATATTTATTTATCAAGGGGCGTATCAAGTTCTGCGGGGGGGTTTTCCTTTTCAGCAGGGGCCCACCCCGTGCAGATCACGGACCCGCACGGGTAGGCGTCTGAAATGAAGCGCTACATCTGTACGTTAGAACTCACTGGGCCAGTTCCAACTATACCCGTTTTCTTCCTCTCCCGTTTCAGTGGCGCTTGCATTCCCCGTTGTCTTGCTGCTGGCTTATGCTCTGGTGTCGCCTTGCTTCGGTGTCCTTCCTTCACAACACAGGACCATAAAGGAGACTTTGGTGGCTGTGGTGTGGACACAAATCCCACAGAGCTGCTGGAGCCTAAACTGTGGGTTTTCTCTGGAAGTTTTTCCTTGTACGATGTGAGGGTCTAAGGACAGAGGGTGTCGTTTTTTCTCATACTGATATTCTGAACAATCTGTGCTGTTGTATTTGCTGTAAAGTGTCTCTACTGTAGGCTATTTTTATTATATGTACAGCACTTTGGCTCCACCAAAAAGTCGTTTATAAATGTGCTATATAAATAAAACTTGATTTGATTTGCATCCAGCTAGCCTTTCTAACTATCCTGCTGTTTCATGACAATATCAGGTTGATCTGGGCCCAGGTCTTTCACCTGAAGTTTGTCCGCCGAACTTCCTCTCTCAAACGGCTCTTGGATGAGAGATTTCACCGAGTTAGGGTTGAGTCTTGGGATAGAGTTCACGCTCGCCATTGTCTTTGTTGTTAAAATGGCGCCCGAAGAGACTGATCCTGGTTATATCAGGACGCTGATTGGCTACATTTTATGACACTCCTTCATATATTGAATCAACAATTGGCTAACCTGCTACAGAGACCCACCTCCATGGGGCGATTTCTCCATCGCCCCAGCACAGTACTTCAGTCATTGTCACAGTTCTGTCTAGGTTTGGGTGTTTTCACTGTTCTCTGTCATGTTTTCCTCCTGTCGTTAGTGTCCCTGTGTGTTCTCCTCCCTCCTCACCTGTGTCTCGTTAGCTAATTGTGTTCACCTGTGTCTCGTAATTATCCCTCCCCGTATTTAGTCTTGTCTCGTGCTGTGTTCAGTGTCGGTGCTTCTTTTGTTGGTGACGGACTCCACCGGTGAGTGTTCTGTGTTTTCTGTATTCGTTCCATTTTAGCCTTGAAATAAAGGTTTATCAAAGTTATCTGCGCTTGGGTCCTGCTTCCTTCACTCAACCGTGACAGAAAGCACCGACCAGAGAGGACCCAGCAGATGACCCATTTGAAGTGGAATTACAGCATTTTTCATTTGCTTGGCTTGCTGCGATGATGGGTGGAGGGGAGCGTCCAGTGTTTCGGCAGAAGGAGGCCGCTCTGGTAGAGGCGCACCCGGTTGGCTATGGAGAAACCGGACTTGGTGAAGTTCTTACCTGACTGGATGATTGAACTTCATCTGGGCGTGTTGATTTCCAGCCTGCGGACTATAAAAGTCTCGGTGTGTTCCGTCTGGAGTCAACCAGTGCTTCCGCCCCAGTTCCTGCTCCTGTCCAAGAGGCGTTTTCTGGAACTCGGCTGGCTTTTGGAGGTCCACGGAGCCTTCAGGCGGCTTCTAGGAGAAGGAGTCGCAAGTCCAGGCTAGCAATCCGAGCCCCAAGAGTCATGGTTCCCGGCTACAGAACCGGCCCACACAGCCATAGTTCCGGCCCCAGTACAGGCCCCAAGCAGCCATGGTTCCAGCCCCAGTTTCTGGCCCCAGCAGCCCATGGTTCCAGCCCCTTAGCTCTGGCCCCAGCTGTCCTAGTCCCTTCTCTAGTCCCTTCTCCAGTCCCACCTCTAGTCACTTCTCAAGTCCCTCCTCGAGTCACTTCTCTAGTCCCTTCCCTCATCCCATCTCAAGTTCCCTCTCGAGTCTTTTCCTCGAGTCCCCTCTCAAGTCAACTCCCCAGTGTCCTCTCGAGTCAACCTCCCAAGTCAACTCTCCAGTGTTCCTCTCGAGTCACCTCTCAAGTTTCCCCTCAGGTCTCCTCTCGAGTTCCCTCTCAAGTCCCCTCTCTAGTCCCCTCTCGAGTTCCCTCTCGAGTCACCTCTCAGGTTTCCCCCCTCAGGTCTCCTCTCGAGTTCCCTCTCAAGTCCCCTACTCATGTCCAGTTGGAGGTCCCGCAGACTAGTCTTCTGCCGGGGGTCCTGCCAAACCCCCATGTCCTGTACCGTTGGAGGTTCCGCTGGTGGTCCTGCCAACCTCATGTCCTGTCCAGTTGGAGGTCCCCGCAGACTAGCTTCTGCCGGGGGTCCTGCCAACCCCATGTCCTGTCCAGTTGGAGGTCCCGCAGACTAGCCCTCTGCCGGGGGTCCTGCCAACCCCATGTCTTGTCCCGTTGGAGGCCCCGCCGACTACTCTCCTGCCGGGGGTCCTGCCAACCCTGTGTCCTGTCCCGTTGGAGGCCCCGCCGACTACTCTCCTGCCGGGGGTCCTGCCAACCCCCATGTCCTGTCCCAGTTGGAGGTCCCGCAGACTAGCCCTCTGCCGGGGGTCCTGCCAACCCCATGTCTTGTCCAGTTTGAGGTCCCGCCCGACTAGCCCTTCTGCCGGGGGTCCTGCCAACCCTGTGTCCTGTCCCGTTGGAGGCCCCGCCGACTACTATCCTGGCCGGGGGTCCTGCCAACCCTGTGTCCTGTCCGTTGGAGGTCCCGCAGACTAGCCCTCTGGCCGGGGGTCCTGCCAACCCCATGTCTTGTCCAGTTGGAGGTCCCGCAGACTAGCCCTCTGCCGGGGTCTGCCAACCCCATGTCTTGTCCAGTTGGAGGTCCCGCCGACTAGCCCTCTGCCGGGGTCCTGCCAACCCTGTGTCCTGTCCCGTTGGAGGCCCCGCCGACTACTCTCCTGCCGGGGTCCTGCCAACCCTGTGTCCTGTCCCGTTGGAGGCCCCGCCAACTACTCTCCTGCCGGGGGTCCTGCCAACCCTGTGTCCTGTCCCGTTGGAGGCCCCGCCGACTACTCTCCTGCCGGGGGTCCTGCCAACCCTATGTCCTGTTCCGTTGGAGGCCCCGGCGACTACTCTCCTGCCGGGGGTCCTGCCAACCCTTGTGTCCTGTCCCGTTGGAGGCCCCGCCGACTACTCTCCTGCCGGGGGTCCTGCCAACCCTATGTCCTGTTCCGTTGGAGGCCCCGCCGACTACTCTCCTGCCGGGGGTCCTGCCAACCCTGTGTCCTGTCCCGTTGGAGGCCCCGGCAGGAGAGTAGTCGGCGGGGCCTCCAACGGAACAGGACATAGGGTTGGCAGGACCCCCGGCAGGAGAGTAGTCGGCGGGGCCTCCAACGGGACAGGACACAGGGTTGGCAGGACCCCCGGCAGGAGAGTAGTCGGCGGGGCCTCAACGGAACAGGACATAGGGTTGGCAGGACCCCCGGCAGGAGAGTAGTCGGCGGGGCCTCCAACGGGACAGGACACAGGGTTGGCAGGACCCCCGGCAGGAGAGTAGTCGGCGGGGCCTCCAACCCTGTGTCCTGTCCCGTTGGAGGCCCCGCCGACTACTCTCCTGCCGGGGGTCCTGCCAACCCTATGTCCTGTTCCGTTGGAGGCCCCGCCGACTACTCTCCTGCCGGGGGTCCTGCCAACCCTGTGTCCTGTCCCGTTGGAGGCCCCGCCGACTACTCTCCTGCCGGGGGTCCTGCCAACCCTATGTCCTGTTCCGTTGGAGGCCCCGCCGACTACTCTCCTGCCGGGGGTCCTGCCAACCCTGTGTCCTGTCCGTTGGAGGCCCCGCCGATACTCTCCTGCCGGGGGTCCTGCCAACCCTGTGTCCTGTCCCGTTGGAGGCCCCGCCGACTACTCTCCTGCCGGGGGTCCTGCCAACCCTATGTCCCTGTCCCGTTGGAGGCCCCGCCGACTACTCTCCTGCCGGGGGTCCTGCCAACCCCATGTCCTGTCCCGTTGGAGGGCCCCCGCGACTACTCTCCTGCCGGGGTTCCTGCCAACCCCATGTCCTGTCCCGTTGGGAGGTCCCGCCGACTACTCTCCTGCCGGGGGTCCTGCCAACCCTATGTCCTGTTCCGTTGGAGGTCCCGCCGACTACTCTCCTGCCGGGGGTCCTGCCCACCCCATGTCCTGTCCCGTTGGAGGCCCCGCCGACTACTATCCTGCCGGGGTTCCTGCCAACCCTGTGTCCTGTCCCGTTGGAGGTCCCGCAGACTAGCCCTCTGCCGGGGGTCCTGCCAACCCCATGTCTTGTCCAGTTGGAGGTCCCGCAGACTAGCCCTCTGCCGGGGGTCCTGCCAACCCCATGTTCTTGTCCAGTTGGAGGTTCCCGCCGACTAGCCCTCTGCCGGGGGTCCTGCCAAACCCTGTGTCCTGTCCCGTTGGAGGGCCCCGCCGACTACTCTCCTGCCGGGGGTCCTGCCAACCCTATGTCCTGTTCCGTTGGAGGCCCCGCCGACTACTCTCCTGCCGGGGGTCCTGCCAACCCTGTGTCCTGTCCCGTTGGAGGCCCCGCCGACTACTCTCCTGCCGGGGGTCCTGCCAACCCTGTGTCCTGTCCCGTTGGAGGCCCCGCCGACTACTCTCCTGCCGGGGTCCTGCCAACCCTATGTCCTGTTCCGTTGGAGGCCCCGCCGACTACTCTCCTGCCGGGGGTCCTGCCAACCCTGTGTCCTGTCCCGTTGGAGGCCCCGCCGACTACTCTCCTGCCGGGGTTCCTGCCAACCCCATGTCCCTGTCCCGTTGGAGGTCCCGCCGACTACTCTCCTGCCGGGGGTCCTGCCAACCCTATGTCCTGTTCCGTTGGAGGTCCCGCCGACTACTCTCCTGCCGGGGGTCCTGCCAACCCTATGTCCTGTCTCGTCGGAGGTCCCGCCAACCGCTCTCCTGCTGGGGGTCCTGCCAACTCCTGGTCCTCTTCCGTGGGGGATCCTGCCGAAGCCTGTCCCGCCGGCTCCGGTTCCTTTCCGGCCGACACCGGGTCCTGCCCGGCCTCCGGAGCTGTCTGGTCTTCGCCCTCGATCCCGACCCTCTGTGAGCCGCGGTCTCGTCCGCGGGCCCGGCCTCCTGACTCTTCCTGCCGCTGCCCTCGTCCCTCGGGCCCGGCCCCCTGACTCTTCCTGCCGCTGCCCTCGTCCTCGAGCCCGGCCCCCTGACTCTTCCTGCCGCTGCCCTCGTCCTCGAGCCCGGCCCCCTGACTCTTCCTGCCGCTGCCTTCGCCCTCATGCTCGGCCCCCTGAGTTCGCCCGCTGTGGCCTTCGCCCCACCATGGACTCTGCCTTGCCCTCGGGCCGTCCGCCCGAGACCCCCACCATGGACTCTGCCTTGCCCCAGGCCGTCCGCCCGAGTCCCCCTTCTCGGCTTCTGCCGTGCCCCCAGGGCCGTCCGCCCGAGATCCCTTCCTGGTCCCCTACTGGGCTCCTGGGCGGTCAGCTTAGTCCCGTCCTCCGGACCCCCTCCACCCACCCTGGTGGCCTAGGGATACGTCCCTCCTCCGGACCCCCTCCACCCACCCTGCTGGATTTTTTTGGATTTTTGTGTTGGGGTTTAGGGACGTCTGGAATCCGTCCCTTGAGGGGGGGGTTCTGTCACAGTTCTGTCTAGGTTTGGGTGTTTTCACTGTTCTCTGTCATGTTTTCCTCCTGTCGTTAGTGTCCCTGTGTGTTCTCCTCCCTCCTCACCTGTGTCTCGTTAGCTAATTGTGTTCACCTGTGTCTCGTAATTATCCCTCCCTGTATTTAGTCTTGTCTCGTGCTGTGTTCAGTGTCGGTGCTTCTTTTGTTGGTGACGGACTCCACCGGTGAGTGTTCTGTGTTTTTCTGTATTCGTTCCATTTTAGCCTTGAAATAAAGGTTTATCAAAGTTATCTGCGCTTGGGTCCTGCTTCCTTCACTCAACCGTGACAGTCATACTCATAAAGTGCATAGGAAAAGCAATTTAAATAAAGTTTAAATAAACAATATATAAAAGCATTTCCTTCTGTGTGTGGTTTAGGGAGGGCAGCACCCTATGTGCCAGCAGCGCCCTATTTGCCAGCTGCCACTGATTATGTTCCAAACCACATCAAGGATTATTTCTGAAACCGTATGGAGCTCAAATGCTTTTTCTCTCGTGGGTTTACCCACAAGGTGAGTACCTTTTTTATAACCATTTTTACACATACAAAAATAATAAGTTAACCCTAAATTTGAATAAAACTAAGTTTATGGTTTTTGCTAATAGAATAAAAGATGAAAACATTTCACTGTCCATTGATGGAGTTTTTATTGAAAGGGTTTCTGAATTTCGATTCTTAGGTGTGACACTGGATGATAACCTGACATGGAAATCACAAATAGCACATGTTAAAACCAAAGTGTCCAGGAATATTTCTGTTCTAAACAAGGCAAAGTATTTGCTAGATTACAAGTCACTAATTTTGCCATTTTTTATTTATTGTATAGAAGTGAGTAGTACAACACGTATATGAGCAACATAAAGCCATTGTCAATATTACAGAAAAGAGCAGTAATAATAATTCATAAAGCTGATTCAAGAGAACACACCAACAGACTGTTTTTTAAGTCAGGACTCTTGAAACTCAAAGACATTATCAGTAATGCACAGGGCAAAAAGCAGAATGTTACCAGTATATTTACAACAGTTGTTTGTTTTTGGATCAGACAAGGAAGACCACAGAAGGAAATTACATTTTAAGCATCCTTATGCAAGAACTACTCTTAAGCAAATGTGTATTTCGGTGGTTGGTGTACAATTGTGGAATTCTCAACAAAAGGATCTAAATAATTGTATATGTTTAGTTTAGTTTATTTATTTATAGTGTCGTGGACAGTCCCCATCGAATAACTGTCACAAAAACAGTAAATGGTGCAGCTTTAGCTGACATGGCTAATTTCCAGCTGTTGTCCCCGGCCAGATGGTAATAGACACCCTTAAAATTACAATATATCAACAGCATTAGTTATATGTACTTTTCAGTTAAAGAAATTGTATAAATTAAGAAAGATGGGACTATATGAAGCAGAATGTGAATAAGTCTATGTACTCTGGTCCTGCATTGCTAAATATTTTTGATGTGATGTCTGTTCTATATCGTATAAGGCTTCACCCTCTAAGGCTATCGCTATTGGGTAATCCCACTGCACGTGTGCAGCACTGACAGACTTAATCCACGCCCACCTATGACGTGGGCCCCACCTACAGACTCACTTCCATATAAATAGGAAGTAGGCCCTACAATCTGCTCACACTTTTCTTCAGCACTTTTCGTTGCAGAAGCATTGTCAGGCTAAACAAGTTATTTTCAGAGCTACTTACTAGAAAGCAAAAATGTCTCTGTAAGCTTTGTTTCTGGTAAGATGGAGACTGGGCAGGAAAATCAAGGTTGCGTCAGGGATTGCCTTTCATGCGGGTCGGGCTACATTATGAGCTTTGACAGGCACTCACAGTGTGAGTCCTGCCTGGGAGTAGAGCATGCGAACGCTGCTCTCACTCCCGGGGTGTCATGCTCACATTGTGCCCGTCTCCCTCTGGCCCTCAGACAGCAGGGAGCGGACGCTCTCGCTGCTGCTGCGGCCGAGGATGAATGGCCCGTCCAGGAGGCTTACTCCGTGGACAAAGCCCTTGATTTACTGGATCCGAATGGCGGGCACGAGTCGGATGACTACGTCCCCTCCATTCATGGAACACCAGGTGATTTCCCCCATCATCTCTCCCCTTCCGGACGGAGGGGACAGATATGGGTCCCGGCGTAGGTCCGGCGTATGAACCAGTGATCCCTCTCTCTGCCGCCACGGCGCTGCAGTCGATCGGCAGAATTATCCTGGAACTCCCGGAGATTATTTCTAAGGCGGCCGCCTGGAGAAATCTCCACGTTCCCCTAGCTCAGGAGAGCTCGCCTCCGGATGACATGTCCCGGGTGTTCTCCCAGGTACACAGGGTCCGGAGTGACCCAATCTGGCCACGCTTCCCGGCCATTAGGAAGTACCAAGAGGGGGGGCGACGGCAGGACACTGGGGCAATGAAGGCTCCGGTAGGAACATACGTTCCCCTCACGAGGGTGGAGGGGTTCACGGATGTGGGTTTTACGACCGTGCCTCCTCTAGAGCCGAACCTCACGGCGTTCTTTGGGGCTAAGCAGGCCAGCACGGTTACCAGACGGCGACCCATGTTGGATGCCCACAATGATCAGTTTGTCGCCCGACCGACCGACCGACCGCATACACCAGTGTGCGTTCCAGGTGTCAGCGGCGGTGAACAACATAGCGTTGCTGTCCAATTCCATGGTGGAAATGTCCTCAGTGGAGGCTGATGAGATCGGTAAGGCGGCCAGCACTGCATTTACCCTGTGCGCGTCAGTCACAGTCTTGCAGGCGCGGATTGCGGCGTGGGCAACGCAGTTCCACCGGTACCTCTGGCTACAGCAGGGGTCTATACCGGAAGGTGCAGGGAAGGATCTACTAGAGGCTCCAATCAGTCCGGACGGACTGTTCGGTCCCCAGTTTCACACCATGGTGGAGGCTATGAAGTCTGCGTCAGAACAGGCAGACGACATAAGGCGTCACGCTAGCTGGCTTCAGGACAAACATCCTCAGCGACAGCAACGACAGCACCCGCAACAGTCTCAGCGGGGGCATCGCGGGCAGCGGCGAGATCAGCAACGGAATGAAGAACCCCCGCTCCTGATCTGCTGCTCCGAGAGAGCCTCCGAGGAAGCAGAACAGAATGTGGGAAGAAAAAAATTCCAACAGTGTGTCTGTAGCAACTGTTTCTCACATGTCCCCCACACTAGTCAGGCCGGCTGCCATTAATCTATCGGTTAATAGGCAGCAGGACTTGTTGCACAACCCATCTGTTTTTAACTTGTCGGTTAACAGACAGAGGGGCTCGCCGTTTGAGCCGGCTGTTTCTAATCTGTCGGTTAGCAAGCAGCAAGGCTCACTGTATAAACCAGCGGTATTTAACCAGTCGGTTAACAGACAGCAGGGCTTGACATTTAAATCGTCTGCTTCTATCCTTTTGGGTAGCAGGCAGCGCGGTTTTTCCTCTGTCCCAGTTGTGCCTACGCACGGTGGGAATAGCACTGCACACACCTCCGCGAGTTTGAGCGTGAACACGCCTCAGGGTCCTGTTTATGAGCCTTCTCCTAAACAGAGACAGGATGAGAGCCGGTGTGAGATGCAGCGTGGAGACCCCTTCACAGCCCTTTCGGGCGGGGCCCCCCTTGGGTTGCTTCACAGGCAACAGCGGCAAGGGCTCTGGCATGGCTTGTCACCATGACTACCACAGCACAACAAGAACAGGTACGCCCGCTCAGAGCGGTGCTCAGAGTGGCGGCGACTATGTTTGATGGACGGATGGATGAGCAGGCTGATTAGCAGAGGGTACTCTCTGCAGTTTGCCTTACACACACACACCCCAGTGTGTGGAGACGGCGCTGGAGCCGCTACACCGAGGAGGTATGAGAGTGTTATTTTATCTGGACGACCTGCTGTTGCTGGCTCGCTCCAGGGAGGAAGCTGCTTTACAGACGGTACAACTCGTATCTCATCTGTCAAGCCTGGGTTTTATCATCAATTGGAAGAAGAGCTGTCCTCTTCCCTCCCAGGTTATCAATTATCTGGGAGTGGAATTCAACTCAGTCCGCATGAGAGCACAACTCACACAGCGGAGATTGGAGAATCTGACAGCTCTCCTCCAGCGTGTCACACCCCGCAGGGTGGTGACAGCCCTCTCCGTGATGCAGCTGTTGGGCATGATGTCAGCTGGTCACGTGGTGATCCCCCTGGGTCTCCTTCACATGAGGAGACTTCAGAGCGGGGAAAGGACAGAATTAGTTGGGTGTCGTCAGCGTAGCAGTGGTATGAAAAACCATGCGGGCTAATGACAGATCCGAGCGAGTTTGTGTACAAGGAGAAGAGGAGGGGACCAAGAACAGAGCCCTGAGGGACCCCTGTAGTTAATTGACAAGGGTCGGACTCCGACCCTCTCCAAGTAACCCTGTAGGTGCGGTCTTTGAGGTATGAGGTGATGAGGGAAAGTGCAGAGCCTGAAACTCCAAGTTCTTGGAGAGTGCGAAGGAGGATCTGATGATTCACCGTGTCGAATGCAGCAGACAGGTCCAACAGGATGATGACAGAGGAGAGGGAGGCTGCTTTAGCAGTGTGCAGTTCCTCAGTGACAGCAAGGAGGGCAGTTTCTGTGGAGTGACCTGCCTTGAAACCAGACTGGTGCGGATCCAGAAGGTTGTTCTGATGGAGATAACAGGAGAGTTGTTTAAAGTCAGCGCGTTCAAGTGTTTTAGACAGGAACGGGAGGAGAGAGACAGGCCTGTAGTTTATAACATCAGACGGGTTGAGAGTGGGTTTCTTTAGGAGAGGGTTTACTCTTGCCTCCTTGAGACTGTTTGGAAAGTGACCAGAAGTTAGAGAAGTGTTGATGAAATGGGTGAGAAATGGTAGAATATCAGGAGCGATAGTCTGAAGGAGGTTTGAAGGGATAGGGTCCAGAGGACAGACGGTAGGGCGGGCAGAGGTAATGAGGGTAAGAACCTCACTTGGAGAGAGAGGGGAAAAGGAGGTCAGTGTGTGGGTGAAAGGAGGGTATGGTGACCCAGCGGTGAGTAAAGGTGAGTCAGAAAAAGAAGAGCGAATATCATCAACCTTTTTTTCAAAGTGGTTAACAAAGTCGCCTGACAGTAGGGAGGAGGGGGAAGGGGCTTTGGGGGGTCCAGGAGGGGGGAGAAGATGGAAAATAGTTTTTTGGGATTGGAATAGGAAGATTGGATCTTATCTTGAAAGAAAGTGCTTTATGCCTGAGAGATGGAAGCAGAGAAAGAGGAGAGGAGAGCCCGATAGGTTTGGATTTCCACCGTTTCCACTCTGCTGCCCGAAGGACGGTTCTATTAGCACGCAGTGCATAATTTAGCCAGGGAGCAGGAGGGGACTGACGAGCCTACCGAGATGTGAGAGGACAGAGAGAGTCCAGAGAGGATGAGAGAGTAGAGAGGAGAGTTTCTGCAGCAGAGTTTGGAGGTAGGATTAGGAACGAGTCAGAGGAAGGGAGGGCTGAGAGCACCGATGAGGCGAAGGTAGAGGGGGAGAGGGAACGAAGGTTACGGCGGACAGGTGCAGGATGAGAAGAGATTAGTTTGTTATGTTTGGAAAGGGGTAGAGAGAATGAAATGAAGAAGTGATCGGATGTGTATGGGAGGCGTGTGGTGCAGTGGATAGAACCTTAGTGTTGAGATCACGGGGGTCACAGGTTCAAACCCCACTGCAGTCAGCATGTCGTTGTGTCCCTGGGCAAGACACTTCACCCCAAATTGCTCCTGTGGGGATTGCCCACAGTATTGAGTATGTAAGTCACTTTGGATAAAAGCGTCTAATAAGTAGCATGTAATGTGTGGAGCGGGTTTACAGAGAGGTTAGAAGTAGTGCAGTTCCTTGACAATATGAGATCAAGGACATTGCCAGCTTTATGAGTTGGTGGGGATGGAGACAGTGAGAAAGCAAAGGCGGTTAACAGAGATGTTAGTTCGTCTATCTTCCCTGTCTGGAGGTTGAAGTCTCCGAGAAGTACAGCGGGAGGGCCAGTTTCAGGGATGTGTGAGAGGAGATTATCTAATTCCTCCAAGAAGTCCCCCAAGGCGCCTGGTGGACGGTAAAGAACAACAATGGTTAATTGTATAGGATGGGTTACTGTGACGACATGGAATTCAAAGGTGGAAGGAGTGAAGTTAGGTAGCTTGTAGAGGGAAAAGCTCCATTTGGGAGAGAGCAGGAGACCAGTGCCACCTCCTCTGCCAGTGGGTCTGGGTCTATGGGAGGAATATGCTGTGGAGAGAGCTGCTGGGGTGGATGTGTTGGATGGAGTAATCCATGTCTCAGTGAGAGCAAGGAAATTCAGAGACTGCAGGGAAGCGTAGCCAGAGATGAAGTCAGCCTTAGGACACATGAACAGGAATGGAGAAAATACACATGATTATAGCATGAGGGGCTAAACAACCAAATAAAATAAAACACCAGCGATACTTAGCTCAATCAAAGTAGGATTTGCCTCCTCTTTGCCACCCTCTTGACTCCAGCAGGACTCTATTGTCTGACGCTGAGGCTCCAGGATAGTGCTACCTAAAATGGACACCTGATTGCTGAGTTCTCACAGATGTGGGGCCACGCCCCTTTAATTAGTTAACTCTCTGCAGCTGGTGGCCCTCAAAAGGAAATCTAGACTGGCTCCCTCCTGAGTTGCTATTGTGTCTTTTCAGTGGCCCAATGGTTTTACAATTACATTAAACCCTAAGTTATAAAGTTATGAGTTTAACCCTTAATACAGTTACACCTACTCAATAAAGCTCTTAGTATTCTACAAATGTTTAAATCGTTAGTTCAGTTTAAGGTTTCAGTCAAATTACTTGTCCCAGGTTTCTGCCTGACAGATGCTGTAGCGGTTTTGAGATTTAAAATCACAATTTCAGTCAGATCAACTACAGAGCATTTATACAGAGTACACACACTGAAACAGAGAAGTCTAAAAACAGAATGTTACTCACACAATTCTAGAAGTCACCAGTTGTTATCCTGTCAAAATCGAGTTGCACACTGGCAGGTCAGTGATCAGGATGAGATTTAAATACAGTTTCTGGGGGGGAAGTGGCCCGCAGATCAGATCTGATGGGCCTCAATCGAGACTGGCTCCCTCCTGAGTTGCTATTGTGTCTTTTCAGTGGCCCAATGGTTTTACAATTACATTAAACCTTAAGTTATAAAGTTATGAGTTCAACCCTTAATACAGTTACACCTACTCAATAAAGCTCTTAGTATTCTACAAATGTTTAAATCAAAGTTAACCCTAGCAGTCAGTTAGTTCAGTTTTAAGGTTTCAGTCAAAACTGACTTGTCCCAAGTTTCTGCCTGACAGATACTGTAGCGGTTTTGAGATTTAAAATCACAATTTCAGTCAGATCTTATGGAGAATATTAAATTTAATGCTATATTCCCTGGGAATGTGATGCTCCATTACGCATGGCGAAATGGACATGGGTTATTAATTGAGTAGTTGTGTTTTGTGCTTCTGGTAACGGACGGACCAGTGGGGCGTAGACTACATCCTGCTTTGCCCTTAACCCAATAGCGATAGCCTTAGAGGGCGAAGCCATATACGATATAGAACTGGGGTATCGTATTGTTGACAATTATTATGAGCGGGATAAATAAAAATGAATTGAAATGAGAAGTAAAGGTCCCACAGCCAACTGAAAACAAGACAAGGAAATTAAAGCTAAGAAAAGGTTAAGCATGAATTTCAAATGAATAGAAGTCTAGACTGACCTTCCGCTGTGATTACTAATTGAATAAAAAATTATAAAATTACTAAACAGAAATAAGAAATAGAAGGTTAGAAAACATAGAGGATCATTAAATAGAAATATGATTAGTGTTCAATTAAACCAGGAATCAATGTATGACAGATTATAGTCTGATAACCATTTAATAAACATGAATGATGCATGAGCATTTGATCCTAGTTTTAAATAATAAAAGGTCTGATTTAGAAATATGGTCAGACGACCAAACAGAAATGAATTTCATGAATGACAACAGAATTATGTGACCCCTAAGTTATACTTCTGATTAAAAAAGGTAAATAAAAAAAATTGTCTGGTAACCAATTATTTTGAAAGGGAAAAGATTCAATGTTATCAACCTGAACCCAGAGTCCGATTACAAGAGTGTTTGAAGATTATGGTACATTCATAGGTTAGATATTTTAAAGGTGAGAGGATTTTTTTTTTTTGTCCAAAAGGAAGACATCTAAGCGGCAGATTACATTTCTGTGCACAGCTATAAAAGAATACTGATAATGTATTCATGTATCTATGAAGCATTAAAACCATGGTCTATGCATTCACTTTTTAGTCTTATACTCGAAGAGAAGTAGGTGAAACTCTTGAGTTATTTTTATAACTTGGGTGCATTCTTCTGCAGCACTTCAGCAGTTTGCAGCCTTGTTCTGGACTGCTGAGTGAATCTTTCTCAGGTTCTGTCGTACTCTAACAAACTCCATCAACTGGGCTTCATCTCTTTCTTTGTCGTCTTGTTGTTTGTCCCTCTGAAAAGAAAGAAGCAGAATCATTGGCACTCTGGACCAAAAGGAAAATCTTCTTCTTTTCTTTCGCTCACTCTTTCTACCTCTGTTTTCTGTGTATAGCACAGCAACACCTCGGATGTGTGTGAACCAAACGTCATTACCTACCCCACCTTTAATATAGATAGACAAAGCTAAACCAGGAGAGTATCCACAACTTTTACAGCTCTTCACTAAAGTTTATTTAAGGAAGTGAATGACTCTCGTCAACGAAAAGGGGCTTGCTTTTAAGTGCAGTTCGCTAGATTGCGAGGGCATTCCTCTGGCTCAGCCATTTCAGAGTTAGACGGTTTGAGATTGGTGGAGCCCTTATAAACAGGATGATACCTCAAGTTGTTTCTGTTGACGTCTGAATAGCACATCTTCCAGAGGAGTCCTGCTCTGTTCATCCTCTTCTGAGTCCGTCTGCACTCTCTTCCTCCTCTCCAGCACTTGCTGAAGTTCTGACCTGCTGCTCAGCGCCAGACCCCTAAACCCATAGAGAAAAAGACAGAACAGGCATTAGATAAGGTGGATAATTAAAGGACAATAGAGGCTTCTCAATTCTTAAATTTCCCCTCCTCGAGACTTAATCCCGCCCACAGGAGATGCGAGCAGAGGACCGAGGAGAGAGGAGGGGAAGCAGCAGACGTTTAAAGAAATGAGAACTCCTCTCCTCTGAGCGGTCATATTAAAGCGACGTCCGTTCATTATTACGTGGCAACAGCTGCATCAGCTGTCGAGTGTTTTGTCATAGCGTTGTATTTTATAATCTCTGTTACATCAGCTGAACATTGTTCCCCCACATATTTACTTTGAATTCATTGAGAGTGCGGTATAATGAGACAATAACAGGCTACAGATGCGGACACACACACACAAATATATTTATATAAATATATACAATTTAAAGTATGAGAGTTCAGCACTCTAATAACGTAACACAATCAGAGACTGGATATATCCCCCCCCCCCCCTCTCTCTCTGGTCGCTGAAATGGGGAATTGAAATTACGGGCCAAAAGTTGTATTTACAAGTATTAAAAGTAAGCAGAGGACACCAAACCAACTGAGACCGTCTGTCCGCCGCATCTACGCACAGTACAACACACACTGTACCACACACACACCTACACACTGTACCACACACACCTACAGGTCCTAAAGCATATCAGGCTACAGCCGTTGTGTATTTTATTATGTGAAGCACTAGATGGTCTTAGAAAAATATCGACTCTTTGTTTGTAGTTATCTACTAAACTAAAGCAAATAAAGAGAGTAGGCCTGTTATACTGAGTGATATAAATTGTACACACTGCTCTGCTTTCTGCACGGACCTCACAGCTGTTCTCTCTGGAAACATCGCAACGCGATGAGAGCAGTTTCTAAAATAATATCCAGGGGATGCATGCAGAGCTGTCATTGGCTGAGATAAGTCCGGCCGTGCGCCACGCCTCCACCGTTCCCGGAAATGCATCCGCGGAGGAGCCGTGGAGGAACCATCAGTGTATCCTCGGTTATAGCTCCTCCAGAGAGCCTCCTCGATGCTCGATCCTCGGTGTGCATTTAGAGAAATTAGATGTCCTTCCAAATGGCGCGCTGAAATTCATTTCCGGGTCACTACCGGAGGACCGAGGAGTCGAGGAGGGGACATTTTTGTATTGAGAAGCCTCTAATGTGACAGGATCTCCTATCCGGTAACCATCACCTTATTGTGATTGAGAGGTTTGTGTCCCCCGCTGAGCCTGAGGGATGTGTTGTCTGGAACCTTGTGTTCCTGGTAGGATCTCCCATGTCAAATTGGTCTCGGGGACCAGATTAATGAAAGCTAATCAGCAAGGGCCTGATAAGCAAGTTTGCCACAGAGGCTGGTTGGGAACGGCCCGAAAAGCTACGTGGACACTACCTCCACTTGTCCGGGTTCACCTACCACGCAAAGAACCAAAGGCTCGCTGGGAAGGTAGAGGGTCTTGCCAGACGAGACCCCAGCCATAGAGGCTTGTCTTGGGGACGTGGAACATCATCTCTCTGGTGGGAACGATCTGGAGGTGGTGCGTAACAGTTGGATTTGGTGGGGCTCACCTCTTCGTACAGCCTCAGCTCTGGAACCTTACTCTTGGATATAGGGGTTGGACTTTCTTCTTCTTCAGTGGCCATGGTGTAATGCACCGAGTGGGTGTGGAGATAATTACAAGTCCCCCTGCTGAATGCCGCTTTGTTGGAGTTTACCCCAGTACACTAGAGTGTCGCCTCCCTGTGCCTGCAGGTTATGGGGCCAGAAACTCTGACTGTTCACTGTAGGGTTGGGAACCGAAACTTGGTTCCAGATGAGAACCGATAACAAAATGCCGGTGACCGGGTACCCATACAAAATACACGATTTCGGTTCTGCGTAACGTATCCTAAACACGGTAGACCCTGTATTCCACCGGGTCCGTCTGCCCCGCGGTGACCCGGTGGAATACAGAGTAAGGGCGGACTGGCCATCTGTGTATTCTGGAGAATCACAGAATAGCCGGTCGTCATTTTTTTAAACGGTGTTGTGGAATATTTTCCAAGGCCCATAACTTTGACCCAGTTTATCAGTTCAAACTGTTTTGACTGAGCACACGCACCTCGTAACCTTGGCTGCTGTGCTCTCAGTGTTCTGTCCCCCTGTTCCTGCCTGTTGGCGTCAGCTGATAGAGGTGTTATGATTCTATCTTGTTATGCAGCATGTTGATGATGCTCTCAGTAGAGTTCTTTAGAATTGACGTGGCAACTCTCCCGTGCAGTCTCACCGTGACTGATGTGACTTGTGATGTGAATCTCTCCGGCCGTAACTCCAAATAAATCATCAGTGTTTGACATCGAAGTTCCAGCTCTTCCCGTGTCTCTTTCCTGTGTCGGTGACTCCCACTGCATTGCTACACAGAAGTTTCCCTTACAAACGGCATTATGTAAGTTGCGCAGACAGGCGACAGAGGTCCACAGTTGCCCCGCAGCGAGGCTCCCCCCGCCCTCCCGTAGACAGTTTAGGAGCTCAGTCACTTCATAACACCAAAGATGGATCGCGTTAAACACTCTAAAGTGAGGCTCCACTACACTAAAAAATAATAATAATAATAATAATGGGTTCCATTTATAAAGCACTTTATATCTGATCTCAGATCCCAAAGTGCTACAAGTAGTCAGCATGAACAGTATAAATAAACATTACACAACACAGTAGAATTTAATAAAAAGCAATACAAAAATAAAAAATAAATAAAAGGGATATAAAAGGGTCTAGGCAAAGGCTCTTTTGAAGAGAAGGGTCTTGAGGCCTTTTTTAAAAGCCTCCACGGTCTGTGGTGCTCTCATTTGGTCGGGGAGAGCATTCCACAGACTGGGAGCAGCCGAGCAGAAGGCCCGGTCTCCCATAGTACGGAGCTTAGTCCTGGGGGGTTTGAGGAAGTTGGAGTTGCTGGAGCGGGTGGTCCGTAAGGAGGTATGGGGGGTGAGGAGTTCCTTGAGGTAGGGAGGGGCAGTTCCATGGACACACTGGTGGGTGAGGACGGAGACCTTGAATTCAATCCTTAGATTCACGGGTAGCCAGTGTAGTGCTTTGAGGATGTGGGTGATGTGATCATACTTGCGCACTCTCATCAGGATCCTAGCAGCGCTGTTCTGAATGTATTAATAAATACAAATAAACAAATAAAAAGACAAGGCACAGAGTAATGCCTGTTAATAGCTTAATAGCTGTTAATGGCTAGTCCGCCCCTGAAAAATATCTATGCACACGTTATTATTAATAATAATAAATAAAAAAAAGGATTCATTTTTTTTTATTTACAATTTTTATTTTGTAATCATCTCGCGACCCCCACTTTGGGAACCCCTGCTCTAGAGTACACTTTAGAAAGGAGGTTCTGGCCGACAGTCAAACCTCAGATTGAAGAGGAACATTGAGGATTCCAGAACAGTATTTTTACTTTTGAGGGGGCTAGACCAGGGGTCGGCAACCCGCGGCTCTCGAGCCGCATGCGGCTCTTTAAGCCCTCTGCGCTGGCTCCCTTGAGCTTAGACAAAAATAAGAAGGAAATAAAATAAAAGTATTTGTAGGACTATTTATATTTTATTGCATGGTTGAAAATGTTTCCTATCTTGTATTTTGAGGTGATACATAAATAAAAAACAAAACGGTTTTAATTAGGTCAACTAAAATATGCGTCACATCCTGCTACGGTCTCGCGCCAGCGCCTTTTCTTGCAGGTGAATAACCAGACCCCGGCTCGATGAACGAACTATGGACAAATCAAAGAAAAGTACTGGAGGAACACAGGATTTAATACTGCGTGGACAGAGTTATCTGCTTTCACAGCAAACGATGCTGGCTTACCGGTATGTTTGATATGTAGAGAGAAGTTGTCAAAGGTGCTGCAGCCTTTACGTATTGAGGAGAAAAACGGAAGAGGAAGACAGCTGATGATCTTCAGTCATTATTCAATGGGGTATGTCATTTATTTCAGAAAACACTTAGATACACTGTTATATTCCATGGAATGCTCTTAACGTCCCGATAGCAATGAATATATTAAATGCTTTGACAATAAATACATGTATCTGTGGAAGCTGTAGCACTGTAGAAAGCACGACCAATAGCCGATTAGCCAATTAGCCGGCCCGGCTCAAATAACTGGATGGCCTACCTGCCTGTCAGCCTTCCATCTGTGCACAAACTTATCTCGTGCCCTCATTGGTCTCGTGCCCTCATTGGTCATGTGCGTGTTCGTGTGTGTTGGAGGAGGGGCTCTGTAAGGAAGTCTGAAGGAAGAGGCAGATTTTTTCCGGTTGTTTATTTTCAAATTCTAGCGCACTCGAGCTGGTTTCTCCGTTCTTACCTACCCTACCTTTAACTCTTTTTAGGGTGCAGCTATATGTTTTATTTATTTCAAAGTGGGCCCATTTTAATTATATATTTTTTCCTTCAAATGTGCAGAGGACTCTAAGTGCTGTGTTTAATTTATTTTAAAGCAAGGCAAGGCAAGTTTATTTATATAACACCTTTCAACACAAGGCAATTGAAAGTGCTTTACAAAAAACGAAATACATTAAAACAATGGCATTTAAAATCAGTCATTAAAAAGATAAAAAAGATAAGATAATAAAATAAAATAAATAAAAAAAATACATGGATAAAAGTTACAGAGCAGTTTAAGATGTGAATAGTTCAATTAAAAGCAGCGGCAAAAAGAAAAGTCTTTAGTCTGGATTTAAAAGTAGTCAGAGTTGCAGCGGACCTGCAGGTTTCTGGGAGTTTGTTCCAGATATTTGGAGCATAATAACTGAACGCTGCATTACCATGTTTAGTTCTGACTCTGGGGACAGAAAGCTGACCAGTCCCTGAAGACCTGAGAGATCTGGATGGTTCATAATTTAGCAGGAGGTCCGAAATGTATTTTGGGCCTAAACCATTCAAAGCTTTATAAACCAGCAGCAGTATTTTGAAATCTATTCTTTGACACACAAGAAGCCAGTGTAAAGACTTCAGAACAGGAGTGATGTGATCCACTTTCTTAGTGTTAGTGAGGACTCGAGCAGCAGCGTTCTGAATTAGCTGCAGCTTTCTAATAGATTTTTTAGTGAGACCTGTGAAGACACCATTGCAGTAGTCCAGTCTACTGAAGATAAAAGCATGGACAAGTTTTTCCAAATTCTGCTGTGACATTAGTCTTTTAATCCTAGATATATTCTTTAGGTGATAATAGGCTGATTTAGTAACTGTTTTAATGTGACTGTTGAAACTCAGGTCAGAGTCCATGACTACACCTAGATTTCTGGCTTTATCTGTTGTTTTGAACATTGCAGACTGAAGCTCAGCGCTAACTTTTATACGTTCTGCCTTGGCTCCAAAAACCATTACCTCAGTTTTATCTTTGTTTAATTGGAGAAAGTTCTGACACATCCAGTCATTGATTTGTTCAATGCATTTACTCAGTGTTTGAATTGGAGCATAGTCCCCTGGTGAAATTGTTACGTAAATGTGTGTGTCATCCGCATAGCTATGGTAACTTATGTTGTTGTTTTTCATTATCTGAGCCAGTGGTAGCATGTAGATGTTAAAGAGAAGAGGCCCCAAGATGGAGCCTTGAGGTACCCCACTTGTCATATTTGTCAACTCAGATGTGTATTTACCTATAGAAACAAAGTGTTTTCTGTCCTTTAAGTAGGATTCAAACCAATTTAGAACTGTTTTCGAAAGTCCCACCCAAAGTAGGCCTGTGTATTATTTTTAATTCTCCTTAAAGGAGTTCAACAGTTTTATATAATGTAATAAATAATAAATTCAACAAAACTGTAGTTTTTGTCTATGATATAACAATAAATACAACTTGATAAGCTATCAAGCTATGAAATATGTTGTGTGGCTCCAGACAAAACATTTCTTTGTCAAAAAGGTTGCAGACCCCTGGCCTAGGAGTATGCCTATCCGGTTTTACATGTGATTAGAAAAGGAGTATGATCAGGTTCCCCGGGAGATACTGTGGGAGGTGCTGCAGGAGTATGGGGTCAGGGGGTCACTTGGCCATCTAATCTCTGTACTCCCGAAGTGAGAGCTGTGTACAGGCCCTCAGCAGTAAGTCAGACTCGTTTAAGCTGAGGGTTGGCTTTCACCAGGGCTGCGCTTTGTCACCAATCCTGTGTGTGATATAGTGATATTCATGGACAGGATCTCAAGGCATAGTCGTTGGGGAGGGGGGCTGCAGTTCGGTGGTCAAGGATTGCATTGCCGCTTTTTGCAGATGAGGTGGTTCTGATGGGCTCATCTCCAGTGTTGAAAGTGTGCCGGTCCTACCCGGTCCTTAGTACCGGTAAGAGATTTCCAGGCGGTCCGGAGGACCAGGAAGAATCAGAAGAACAGCTCCACCCGTGGAATTTATACTACGAAGGGAAGATATTTTGGTTTGGATTACTGGTCTGGGGGAAGCTCGCGAGTGTGTGTGTGTGTGTGTGTTTGTGTATTTTTGCGTATTGTGTTTGTTTCCCGGGGAAAACACTAACGAGAAACACCGGCTGTTGTTATGCCTGCTGTGACCTCAAGTTACTCCGTTCTCCGCTTGTAATTATGCCGTTACAAGCTTCTAAGTTGTATTTATCATCTGAATTTGCCGAAACAAGTTTCATATTCTGAAAGCCAAGACTTTGTTTATTTAAAATCAAACAAAACACCCGAACCCCGAAAAACTATTTTTTTACGCAAATCCACGTTTATTTTGAAATGAGCCGTTGCGAGAAAGGAGAGAGATGAAGAAACTCAGAATGTGCTTAAAATTAGAAAAACAACGCCCACAGATGACACAGGTGATTATGCTTATTTAGCCCAGAGAATGGACATGAACCTGGCCATGATGAATATAATAAGTTAGCTAACTAGCAAACTGTATATCTCTATATGGGGTGCCCAACCAGTCGATCCCCAGTCGCCGCCGTCTTGGTTCAAAAAAGGTTGGGCACACCTGCTCTATATAGTCAAAGGCTATCTTACTCAGAACACAACATGTACACAGCATACTATTTTAACATTAAATATTTTTGTTTTGATATCTTCTATTTTAATCTGCACATTGTGGCATACATTTTGAGACATTTTATTGTATTAGTATTTTAATTTATGTAACCAATATTCTGAAAATTCAAAGAAAGACAGAGACTTGTACATTTTTGACTGTCTGCTGAATTTAGTTATACATTTTTATTCTAATGTATAACAGTTGAGGCCCAGAGGGAGGAAGAGGAGACTCAGCCAGAAGAAGTGGCAGCAGGTCCCTCAGAAGCCACCACAGGTGATGCTAGCCCTACTGCATACCCGTCTATATGGAAAGAAGAACAATATGAACAGTTCAAACAGAAGAATGAATGGATGTATGCTCACAATGGAAGGCTAGGCTGTACCCCATGCCATGATGTGAAGGATCTGGGTGTCATGGCATCCCGTGGTGTTAATATTGCTATTCAGTGGGCTGATGGAAAGATAATCCCAGCTGGTCAATCAAGGGATGTCCAGCTTTCATCACTGCGCAAAAAAATCAGTGAGCACAAGAACTCTGCAGCACATAATGAAGCAGTCAAGATTCTTCAGACAGCAAATAAAGATATTCTTCTGAACATGAACGCGAGTCAGGAGTCTGTGTTTGAGTCTACTGCCAAGGTATTCATGACAGCCTATTATGTGGCCAAGAACAACAAGCCTTTCACAGACTTTGAGAGTCTGATTGACCTGCAGCATGCAAATTCTGCTGATGTAGAGCGTGTTTTGCATAGCAAAACTGTCTGTGTTGACATAATAGAGCATGTGTCATCACAGATGAAAAAGGAACTTCTAAAAAAGATAATAGAGACCAAGAGCAAAATCACAGTATTGGCTGATGAGTCAACCAGTGTTGGGCACAAATCAACACTAATTGTGTTCCTGAAGGCTAGTGTTGATGGAGACATGGAGCCCATTGCCTTTCCATTGGACCTGGTTGAGCTGGATAGTATGTCTGCTGCTCATATCAAGGAACAGATTATGGGTTGCTTGCTTAAAAATGGCTTCACTGTTGAGTTGCTGAGAGAAATCCTCATTGGATTTTGCAGTGATGGGGCCAGTGTCATGCTGGGAGTGAAGTCAGGTGTTGGGAAGTTGCTCCAGGATGACTTCCCAGGCATCATACTATGGCACTGCCTTAATCACAGACTGGAGCTTGCTGTTGACCAGGCACTGGATGTGACAGGGGGAACAAAGGACTTCCAGGCATTCATGGACAGCCTATATTCATTATATAGCCAGTCACCAAAAAACATGCGGCAGCTGAGTGAATGTGCTCACAACCTGGACATCGCCCTCAGGAGGATTGGAAAAGTGTTCAGTGTTCGCTGGGTAGCTTCTTCATGGAGGGCAGTCTCTGCAGTTTGGCAGTCTTATCCAGCCTTGGCACAACATTTCCGTGAGGCATCAGAGGATGATACAAGGGACAGCAGAGAGAGGGCCAAATTCAAAGGTCTGCTTTCTAAGTTGTGCTCCATCAACTTCCTGAAAAGTCTTGCACTGATGGCAGATGTTCTGACTGAACTTAAGAACTTGTCAGAAATTCTTCAGAACAGGAAGACCACACTCCCAAAGGCCCATGACATCATGACGACGTATGTCAAACGCATAGAAAGTTTCAATCGCTATCCAGGACAACATGCAGTTGATGCCAGTCAGGCAGAGGAAGTGATGGAATTCAAGGGAGAGGAGTTAAGAGTTGGCAGGTCTCCCATCATTGACTCTGCTCAGTTCATCCGAGCAGTGGCAGACAATATGAAAGAAAGAGTCTTCACAACCACAGCAAACAGAGCACAGGCCAGTGTTGCAGCCAAGCGAAAAGAGGCTTATAACAGCCTTATCAATCAAATCAAATCAAATCAAATCAAGTTTTATTTATAGAGCACATTTAAAAACGATGTTTGGTCGAGCCAAAGTGCTGTACATGTAATAAAAACAACAATCAAATGGCAGTCCTCAACCCTGACAACTGGGACCATGACAATCCTCGATTTGGAGATAATGAGGTGAGGGCTTTGTGTGATGTCCTACATGTGAACCAACAAGAGGCCCATCTTGGATTCACAGAATACAAGGCCAGTGGAGGAAGAAACATTCCCAACAAAATGAAGAAGTTGCTCATGGCAGTGGACACACTGTCTCCAAGCAATGCTGACTGTGAACGGGGGTTCAGCACAATGAACAACATCATAACTGAGTATAGGAGCAAACTTACAACAAAAAATGCAGCAAATCTCCTCTTCATCAGCTCTGTGGGACCACCATGCAGACAGTGGGATCCACTGCCTTATGTGAAGACCTGGCTGGGCAAAGGAAGAAGAGCAGCCCACTCAACAAGCTGCATGGCTCGCCGGTACACAGAAGAGGAGAGCTACTTCAGCCCTCTGTGGAAAATGTGGAAAAGTGTGTAGTTTACCTCCCTCAACATGCCTTGCTAATGGTCTGTTAAGTTTTGACACAAGTTGTATGCACAATTGAAAATAAATAATTGACTATACATATTGTCAAGTGTTTCTAATTTCTACACCATAAAGGCATTACAAATGTGAAGTTTGTGTTCAGGGATGCATGAAGCTGGGGGCGGGAGGAGAACAATATGAACCAATGAAGGTCGGGGTAGCATTATAGTACCTGCAAGAAATTCAAACCACTTTCACCCCTGCTCATCTCTAAATCTGAGGCAAAAGTTCTCAGCATGAAAACAATGGATTGTCAACTCCGAGTAGGGAAGGAATCTTTACCCCAAGTGAAGGAGTTCAAGCATCTCGAGGTCTCGATCTTGAGTTCGTTGAGCTATGTTAGGCTGTGCAATTAATCTTATTTTAATCTCGATTACGATTTTGGCTTGCAGCGATTACGAAAACAACGTAATCTAAATAAAACGATTATTTTGCTGCGTGCGCTTTCGCCCCTCCCTAAACGCCCTCTCGGCAAGGTTGTGAGTGACAATAGTTGTGTGAGTTCAGCGCAAGCGAAGATGGCATAACAAGAGCAAATCGTGAACAAGAAAGGTAAAACGAATTCCGCTGTTTGAAAATTCTTTGTGTTTAAGGAGTGCAACGTGGAACAAAAAAAAGTACAGTGCAGCAGGGGCGGACTGGCCATCTGTGTGTTCTGGAGAATCACAGACAGCCGCTTTTTTTAAATGTCATCATTTCAGTTGCGCTGACAGTATCCCCGCAGCGAGGCTCCCCGTTGACAGTTGAAGAGCATGCCCCCTCGACCTCATCCACCACGTCAGTCATCAATTAGAGATAAGATCCAATCTTCCTATTCCGATCCGAAAAAAGTATTTTCCATCTTTTCCACCCTTTTAGAACATCCCACAGCCCCTTCCCCCTCCTCCCTTCTGTCAAGCGACTTTGTTAACTACTTTGAAAAAAAGGTTGATGATATTCGCTCTTCTTTTTCTGACTCGCCTTTACTCAACGCTGGGTCACCAGACCCTCCTTTCACCCACACACTAACCTCTTTTTCCCCTCTCTCTCCAAGTGAGGTTCTTACCCTCATTACCTCTGCTCGTCCTACCACTTGTCCTCTGGACCCTATCCCTTCAAACCTCCTTCAGACTATCCCTCCTGATATTCTACAATTTCTCTCCGATTTAATCAACACAAACTCGCTTGGATCGGTCATAAGCCCGCATGGTTTTTCATACCACTGCTACGCTGACGACACCCAATTAATTCTGTCCTTTCCCCGCTCAGAGACCCAGGTCGTCGCACGCATCTCTGCTTGTCTAGCTGACATCTCTCAGTTGATGTCTGCTCACCACCTCAAGCTCAACCTTGACAAGAGTGAACTCCTTTTCCTTCCGGGAAAAGATTGTCCCACTCTTGACCTAACAATCAACATCGGCACCTCTGTTGTGTCCCCGACTCAGACTGCAAGGAATCTGGGTGTGACCCTAGATAACAAACTGTCTTTCACTGCAAACATCGCTGCTACAACCCGCTGCTGCAGATACACTCTTTACAACATCAGGAGGATACGTCCCCACCTGACCCAGAAAGCAACGCAGGTTCTGGCCCAGGCTCTCGTCATCTCACGCCTAGACTAATCAAATCAAGTCTTATTTATATAGCACATTTATAAACGATTTTTGGTCGAGCCAAAGTGCTGTACATATAATAAAAATAGCCTACAGTACAGACACTTTACAGCAAATACAACAGCACAGATTGTTCAGAATATCAGTATGAGAAAAACGACACCCTCTATCCTTAGACCCTCACATCGTACAAGGAAAAAAATGGGAGAAACTTCAGGGAGAGCAACAGAGGAGGGATCCCTCTCCCAGGACGGACAGACGTGCAATAGATGCCGTGTGTAAATCGAAGAGGTAATACATTTTTTCAGCATATAGACCGAATGTTAGGAAATGCATGTGTTTGTAATAAGAAGATGAATCCACGAGGATGTCAGCTACAATCTTGTGGAAGCCATCAGGGAAGCAGCATGACGAGTCCCAAGGCAGGACCGCAGAGACAGGTTCAGCCACGACCCGAAGTCCACGACTTAATCCAGAACTCAGGATAGAGGATCCAAGACACAGGACTACAGCAAGAGGATCAGCCTCGACTCCGGATCCCGGCGTAGATATAGATACAAAACAAGAAAAAAGATTTGGCTGGGTTAATCGGAACAAGAGAATACACAGACACAGACAGAGAGGGAAAAGGTCATTGGATAAAAATTATTCTTGATAACCCTCTAGAAAGATCTCATGAACTTCCCCACTCAATCTATCAAGACCCGAGCAGTTCTATTAGATATAGGATAAGAAACAGAGATAGGGATAAGAAACAGAGATAGGGAGCACAACAACCTATCTCTTCGTCAGATGCACTCCCCCGCTTATCTAAGCAGAGGGAAAATGGGGGGTGTATAAGGGTAAGGATTTTTAAGAATAAACCGCAAGGGTCTAAAGGGAAAAAAGATGAAATATAAGGTACTATATTTTAAGTAATCCTATCTACTATTGCTATATTTGAATAATGTATAAACTATTTTAAAAATACTTTATGAAATCCTATGTTATGTTATAAATATTAAAATAAATAACTAAATAAATAAATAGATAATTAAACAAAAGCCAGAGAGAAAAAGTGAGTTTTAAGTGTTGATTTAAAAACCCCCAGGGTCTGGGCCGACCTCACATGGAGGGGCAAAGTATTCCAGAGCCTAGGGCCAGCTGCTGCGAAAGCTCGATGCCCACGGGTTTTAAGCCTGGTCTTGGCACTATCAAAAACAGCTGATCAGCCGACCTTAAGGCTCTGCCTGGGGTGTAGCGATGGAGGAGTTCGGCTATATAGGCAGGAGCCAGCCCATTTAGGGCTTTAAAAACAAATAAAAGGAGTTTAAAATCTATTCTGAACCGAACTGGAAGCCAGTGCAATAAAGCCAGAATTGGGGTGATATGGTCGCGCTTTTTATGGCCAGTGAGAAGACGTGCAGCTGCATTCTGAACTAGCTGGAGGCGACTAATTGAGGCCTGGTCCATACCCACATACAGAGCATTGCAATAATCCAGTCTCGAGGTAACAAAGGCGTTAATAACCCTTTCTAGGTCTTGAAAAGATAAAAACGACTTGGTCTTAGCCAATAGTCGTATTTTGAAAAAGCAGGTCTTGACTACAGTGCTAACCTGCTTATCAAATTTAAAGGCGCTGTTGAAGGTCACTCCAAGGTTCATAACAGAGGGGAAGATATTTTTATTGAGGGAGCCCAGAATATCAACCGGGGAGACTGTTGGTTGGGGTCCAAAAAAGATGATGGTCTTACTCTCAATGAGGGTGAGGAAGTTTTGGCTCAGCCAGGATTTAATCTCTGTTAAGCAGTCTTTCAACTGCTGTAATAAGTTGGCATTTAGATCGAGAGGCAAATAGATTTGTACATCATCAGCATAACAATGGAATGTTTTGTAAGAATTGAACCTAGGGGCAGTATGTACAATAGAAAAAGGATGGGGCCCAGAATCGAGCCTTGGGGAACCCCAAAAGTAAGAGGGGCTTTGGCAGAGGAGAAGACACCTAACTGCACTGAGAAGCTACGGTCCGTCAAATAAGACCTGAACCATGCAAGGGCAGAGCCTGTAATGCCTGCGGACTGTTCAAGCCGTGACAACAGGATACTATGATCCACAGTGTCAAAGGCAGCAGTTAAATCTAACAGCACCAAAACAGCTGGGCTGCCTGAATCGGCGGCTAAGAGCAGATCAAAACTCTTAAAAGGGCTGTTTCAGTACTATGCATAGGTTTAAAGCCAGACTGACATTTTTCATGGATTCCATGAGTGGTTAAAAATGACTGCAACTGGGCGTAGACTACTCACTCCAGGGTTTTAGATAAAAAGGGTAGCTGGGAGATGGGCCTGAGATTTGCGAGAATAGAGAGATCGAGATTTTTCTTTTTAAGTAGTGGCTTAACCACGGCATGTTTGAAGGCAGCTGGGACACATCCTGAGCTAAGAGAAGTGTTTACAAGCAATAAAACACTTTCTCCAACTAGTGTTAATTTCGTTGACTAAAACTATGACAAAATATGTTCGTCAACAACCTTTTTTTCCATGATGAAAACGAGACGATGACGAGACGGCACTGACGGCAGTAAACAATAACTGTAACGAAATCATCATGCAATATCGTTGACGAAAAGTGACGAGACGAAAATGTAGTTTACTAAATAAAAACTATGCCAAAATCTCTCTTTACTTTCATTGACGAAAAATGAGGAGACGAAATATTATCAAAGATAACGTTACCTCTCTGATAGTCAGTTTTTCTCCCAGCAGTTCCATTTCCGATGCTGCGGCAGTGCAGCAGCTGTGTGACGGCGGTAGATTTGAATTACACCGGGCAGCGGCACACTGTGAACTGTCAGGAAGACTCAGGTCTAACTCATGGTCTAACTAACCTTATTTAACAGAAAATAAAATGGCAACAGCAGGGCTTGGGAGCAGTGGTCACACTCGCGTTAACCGAATACCCCCCCGTCAGCGCGAGTGATTGATAAATTGTGCACTCGACGGATAATAATGGATTATGACGGAAATGTTACGATCCTGTCCGTCAAAATGACTGACAACGAAAAAGTCTAAAGCCACCACTGCTTGGGAGAAAGAAACAATGTGATATTTGGGCCCATTTTCGCTACAATGAGGCGGAGAAAAAAAGCAAATGCATTGTTTTATCAGAAGGGAAGCAATGTGGCCATAACACAGCTGGTAAAAATACCACAAACCTGACCAGATACTCTCTGCAAAGCTGCATTCTTAATCATTCAACCTGTGTTTTTCATCAAATAAGGACAAGATATAATCTTATTTATTTAAACTAAAATGACAAATTATTGGTTTGGCTAGACCAGTTTGACTGAAATGTTCTATATAATCTGATGACTAAAAAAGACTCAAGAGTTTTCATTGACAGTAGACTACAATAATTAGTTTTCTTTTACTAAAATATGACTAAAATGCTCAGACTTTTAGTCGACTAAAACTTGACTAAATAAAAACAGGATGAAGGTGACTAAATATGACTAAAACTAAAAAGAAAATTTAACACAGGACTAAGACTAAAACTAAATAAAAAAATAGCTGACGAAATTAACACTAGCTCCAACTGATTCAAAAACATCTCTAAGGAAGCGAGAGGGAATGCTATCTAAGGTGCAGTTTGTCGGCCGCAGATGCTTGACTACATCCGAGAGAGAAGAGAGGGATACAGGCTCAAAATGGTCGAGGACAGCAGGGCACAGAAAGGGAGCAGGATCTGGGGTAGCTAGCCTAAGAGCAGATACATAAAACATGTAAGAAATGTATCGCAGAGAGTAGTTGATGGCACAATTGGAGAAGCATCACAAGGATTAATAATCGAATTGAGGACATTAAAAAGAACTTGAGGTTTTTGGCTGTTTTTGGAGATTAACAAAGAAATATACTCTGTTTTGGCTGCTTTGACTGCCGTCTGATAATCGGAAAGGCAAGCATGAAGAATTTCTAAGGAGACATGAAGTTTATCCTTTTTCCATTTTCTCTCTGCACGCCTACAAGCGCGTCTAAAAGCGCGAGTACAATCATTGAGCCACGGCTCTAAGAGAACTTTGTTGCGTCTAAGCGTAAAAGGAGCAACAGAATCCAGTATTAGTGTTGAAGATTATATTCATCTTAATGTCACCCATATATAAGAGATGTGTTGCATCATGCTATCACTAATATAGGTGTGGTTTTATACATTCCTGTGGGAAATAAGGAGCAGGTTTGCAGGACAGGAGACTGGATGGGGGAGGGGAGCAGACAGGGAAGTCTGAAGAATGTGTGTGTGTGGAAGCTGCAGGAATACGAGCCAGATGTGTTTGTTTTGCTTCAAACTAAAAGACTGTTTGCGGATCATCTCGGCTGGCGCGCACTGATACGCTACGAAAGCCCATCGTTTATATATGGGCCAATAGATGACCTGTACCCCATACAGCATCCACACAGCTCCTCCCTTGTTTTTACAATATCTCCTGTTGAGTCCTGGTGTTCGCTCTCTTTTGCTCCTGCCGTCAAGATGAAAGGTTCTCCCAGCATTTGGACCAGAGCAGGGGGTGGGCCTACCCCTTTGAGTCCCACCCATAGTGGAGGTATAGAGTCCCCGCTGTTACGGTGTGTGTAGGAAGCAGGACCCAAATGCAGATTATAGTGCTAAAAATGACTCCTTTATTTCAAGGCTACATAATCACAAAGACAGAACAGAACACTCACCGCAGACCAGGTCATGACACAAGACGAACCGACAAAGACAGACAGAAAAACCAGAACTTAAATACACACAAGACTAATCACACAAACAAGACACAGGTGAGGAGGGAGGAGAAAACACAGGGACACCAGGTGAACACAATCGGGTAAATTAGACACACCAGGGAAACTGACAGGGAATCACAGACAGATTACAACAGGCAGGAAACGGGGGGCGAACACTTTACAAAATAAAACAGGAAACTAAAGACAGAAACAGACAGACAAAACACAACATGGACAGATCGTGACAGAACCCCCCCCTCAAGGGACGGATCCCAGACGTCCCTAAAAAAAATAAAAAGTCCAAAAACTCAAGCAGGGTGGGTGGAGGGGGTCCGGAGGACGGGACTGAGCTGACCGCCCAGGGGCACAGCAGAGGACCAGGAAGGGGGCCCGGGGCAAGGCAGAGTTCAAGGTGGGGGTCTCGGGCGGACGGCCCGGGGGCAAGGCAGAGTCCATGGTGGGGAACTCGGGCGGACGACCCGGGGGCAAGGCAGAGTCCAAGGTGGGGGTCTCGGGCGGACGGCCCGGGGGCAAGGCAGAGTCCATGGTGGGGGTCTCGGGCGGACGGCCCGGGGGCAAGGCAGAGTCCATGGTGGGGAACTCGGGCGGACGACCCGGGGGCAAGGCAGAGTCCATGGTGGGGCGAAGGCCACAGCGGGCGAACTCAGGGGGCCGAGCATGAGGGCGAAGCCCAGACAGCTCCGGAGGCCGGGCAGGACCCAGTGTCGGCCGGACAGGAACCGGAGCCGGCGGGACAGGCTTCGGCAGGATCCCCACGGAAGAGGACCAGGAGTTGGCAGGACCCCAGCAGGAGAGTGGACGACGGGACCTCCAACGAGACAGGACAAAGGGTTGGCAGGACCCCCGGCAGGGGAGTAGACGACGGGACCTCCACGAGACAGGACAAAGGGTTGGCAGGACCCCCGGCAGGAGAGTAGTCGGCGGGGCCTCCACGGGACAGGACACAGGGTTGGCAGGACCCCGGCAGGAGAGTAGTCGGCGGGGCCTCCAACAGCACAGGACATAGGATTGGCAGGACCCCCGGCAGGAGAGTAGACGGCGGGACCTCCAACGGCACAGGACATAGGGTTGGCAGGACCCCCGGCAGGAGCGTAGTCTGCGGGACCTCCAACGGGACAGGACATGGGGTTGGCAGGACCCCCGGCAGGAGAGTAGTCGGCGGGGCCTCCAACGGGACAGGACAAAGGGTTGGCAGGACCCCCGGCAGAGGGCTAGTCTGCGGGACCTCCAACTGGACAAGACATGGGGTTGGCAGGACCCCCGGACAGAGGGCTAGTCTGCGGGACCTCCAACTGGACAGGACATGGGGTTGGCAGGACCCCCGGCAGAGGGCCTAGTCTGCGGGACCTCCAACTGGACAAGACATGGGGTTGGCAGGACCCCCGGCAGAGGGCTAGTCTGCGGGACCTCCAACTGGACAAGACATGGGGTTGGCAGGACCCCCGACAGAGGGCTAGTCTGCGGGACCTCCAACTGGACAGGACATGGGGTTGGCAGGACCCCCGGCAGAAGGCCTAGTCTGCGGGACCTCCAACTGGACAAGACATGGGGTTGGCAGGACCCCCGGCAGAGGGCTAGTCTGCGGGACCTCCAACTGGACCGGACATGGGGTTGGCAGGACCCCCGGCAGAGGGCTAGTCTGCGGGACCTCCAACTGGACAAGACATGGGGTTGGCAGGACCCCCGGCAGAGGGCTAGTCTGCGGGACCTCCAACTGGACAGGACATGGGGTTGGCAGGACCCCCAGCGGAACCTCCAACGGTACAAGGACATGGGGTTGGCAGGACCCCCGGCAGAAGGACTAGTCTGCGGGACCTCCAACTGGACAAGACATGGGGTTGGCAGGACCCCCGGCAGAAGACTAGTCTGCGGGACCTCCAACTGGACAGGACATGGGGTTGGCAGGACCCCCAGCGGAACCTCCAACGGTACAGGACATGGGGTTGGCAGGACCCCCGGCAGAAGACTAGTCTGCGGGACCTCCAACTGGACATGAGTAGGGGCTTGAGTGGGGACTCGAGAGAGGGCTTGAGAGGGAACTTGAGAGGAAACTGGAGAGTGGACTCGAGAAGGAACTCGAGAGGTGACTCGAGAGGTAACTCGAGAGGGGACCTGAGAGGGGACTTGAGAGGGAACTCGAGAGGAGACCTGAGGGGAAACTTGAGAGGTGACTCGAGAGTTGACTTGGGAGGTGACTCGAGAGGACACTGGAGAGTTGACTTGAGAGGTGACTCGAGAGGACACTGGAGAGTTGACTTAAGAGGTGACTCGAGAGGACACTGGAGAGTTGACTTGAGAAGGAACTCGAGAGGTGATTCGAGAGGTAACTCGAGAGGGGACCTGAGAGGGGACTTGAGAGGGAACTCGAGAGGAGACCTGAGGGGAAACTTGAGAGGTGACTCGAGAGGACACTGGAGAGTTGACTTGGGAGGTGACTCGAGAGGACACTGGAGAGTTGACTCGAGAGATAACTCGAGAGGGGACCTGAGAAGGGACTTGAGAGGGAACTCGAGAGGAGACTCGAGAGGTAACTCGAGAGGAGACCTGAGAGGGGACTCGAGAAGGAACTCGAGAGGTGACTCGAGAGGTAACTCGAGAGGGGACCTGAGAGGGGACTTGAGAGGGAACTCGAGAGGAGACCTGAGGGGAAAACTTGAGAGGTGACTCGAGAGGACACTGGAGAGTTGACTTGAGAGGGGACACGAGAAAAGACTCGAGAGGGGACCTGAGAGGGGACCTGAGAGGGAACTCGAGAGGTGACTCGAGAAGTAACTCGAGAGGGGACCTGAGAGGGGACTGAGAGGGAACTCGAGAGTAGACCTGAGGGGAAACTTGAGAGGTGACTCGAGAGGACACTGGAGAGTTGACTTGGGAGGTGACTCGAGAGGACACTGGAGAGTTGACTCGAGAGATAACTCGAGAGGGGACCTGAGAAGAGTCTGGAGGGGAAACTTGAGAGAGTTGGTTTGCCAACAGAACACGGGGTGCTGGAGTCGGCCGGTACGCCGACAGGACACGAGGAGCTGGCGTCGGCCGGTACGCCGACAGGACACGGGGAGCTGGTGTTGGCTGGGGAGCCAACAGGACACGAGGAGTGGTGTTGGCTGGGGAGCCAACAAGAGACGAGGTGCTGGAGTCGGCCGGTACGCCGACAGGACACGGGGAGCTGGTGTTGGGCTGGGGAGCCAACAGGACACGAGGAGCTGGTGTTGGCTGGGGAGCCAACAAGAGACGAGGTGCTGGAGTCGGCCGGTACGCCGACAGGACACGGGGAGCTGGTGTTGGCTGGGGAGCCAACAAGAGACGAGGTGCTGGAGTCGGCCGGTACGCCGACAGGACACGGGGAGCTGGTGTTGGCTGAGGAGCCAACAAGACACGGGGAACTGGCGTCGGCCGGTATGCCGACAGGACACGGGGAGCTGGCGTCGGCCGGTATGCCGACAGGACACGGGGAGCTGGCGTTGGCCGGTAAGCCAGTCCTGGAGCCGAAACTGGAGTCGCGACCAGGGGTACTGGAGCCGGTACTGGAGCCAGAACCATGGCTGCTGGGGCCGGAACTGTAACCGGAACCATGGCTGCTAGGGCTCGGGCTAACCTGGCCTTGCGACGACTCCTTTTAGCAGCCGCCTGAATACTCCGTGGACCTCCATAAGCCAGACGAGTACCCGAGAACGGATCCTGGACAGGAGCAGGAAATGGGGAAGAAGCCGGGGCTGACTCCAGACGGAACCCACCAAGGCGTATGGTGCCAGGTTGGGAATCGGGAGGTAGGGAGCTAGCATGCCTGGGGCTAGCAGGCCGGGAATCACACACCGGGAGGATCTTTGAAATCCAGCCAGGTAAGAACTTCACCAAACCTGGTTTCTCTCTAGCCATTTGGCGCGCCTCCGACAACACAGCCTCTCGCTGCTGAACTCCGGGTGCTTTCTTCCATCGATCCGAGCAGTTAGCCAAAAAAAAGGAAAAATTCAATAATTCCCACTCGAACGGATCTGCTGGGCCCATTTCTGGTCGGTTCGTAATGTTACGGTGTGTGTAGGAAGCAGGACCCAAATGCAGATTATAGTGACAAAAAATGACTCCTTTATTTCAAGGCTACATAATCACAAAGACAGAACAGAACACTCACCGCAGACCAGGTCATGACACAAGACGAACCGACAAAGACAGACAGAAAAACCAGAACTTAAATACACACAAGACTAATCACACAAACAAGACACAGGTGAGGAGGGAGGAGAAAACACAGGGACACCAGGTGAACACAATCGGGTAAATTAGACACACCAGGGAAACTGACAGGGAATCACAGACAGATTACAACAGGCAGGAACGGGGGGTGAACACTTTACAAAATAAAACAGGAAACTAAAGACAGAAACAGACAGACAAAACATAACACGGACAGATCGTGACAATAAATATTAAAATAAATAACTAAATAAATAAATAGATAATTAAACAAAAGCCAGAGAGAAAAAGTGAGTTTTAAGTGTTGATTTAAAAACCTCCAGGGTCTGGGCCGACCTCACATGGAGGGGCAAAGTATTCCAGAGCCTAGGGCCAGCTGCTGCGAAAGCTCGATGCCCACGGGTTTTAAGCCTGGTCTTGGCACTATCAAAAACAGCTGATCAGCCGACCTTAAGGCTCTGCCTGGGGTGTAGCGATGGAGGAGTTCGGCTATATAGGCAGGAGCCAGCCCATTTAGGGCTTTAAAAACAAATAAAAGGAGTTTAAAATCTATTCTGAACCGAACTGGAAGCCAGTGCAATAAAGCCAGAATTGGGGTGATATGGTCGCGCTTTTTATGGCCAGTGAGAAGACGTGCAGCTGCATTCTGAACTAGCTGGAGGCGACTAATTGAGGCCTGGTCCATACCCACATACAGAGCATTGCAATAATCCAGTCTC
This sequence comes from Harpagifer antarcticus, assembly GCA_902827135.1. Lineage (NCBI taxonomy): Eukaryota > Metazoa > Chordata > Actinopteri > Perciformes > Harpagiferidae > Harpagifer > Harpagifer antarcticus. Next base: position 353,245 of record CADEHL010001142.1, on the reverse strand, counting down.
GAGGTAACAAAGGCGTTAATAACCCTTTCTAGGTCTTTAAAAGATAAAAACGACTTGGTCTTAGCCAATAGTCGTATTTTGAAAAAGCAGGTCTTGACTACAGTGCTAACCTGCTTATCAAATTTAAAGGCGCTGTTGAAGGTCACTCCAAGGTTCATAACAGAGGGGAAGATATTTTTATTGAGGGAGCCCAGAATATCAACCGGGGAGACTGTTGGTTGGGGTCCAAAAAAGATGACGGTCTTACTCTCAATGAGGGTGAGGAAGTTTTGGCTCAGCCAGGATTTAATCTCTGTTAAGCAGTCCTTCAACTGCTGTAATAAGTTGGCATTTAGATTGAGAGGCAAATAGATTTGTACATCATCAGCATAACAATGGAATGTTTTGTAAGAATTGAACCTAGGGGCAGTATGTACAATAGAAAAAGGATGGGGCCCAGAATCGAGCCTTGGGGAACCCCAAAAGTAAGAGGGGCTTTGGCAGAGGAGAAGACACCTAACTGCACTGAGAATCTACGGTCCGTCAAATAAGACCTGAACCATGCAAGGGCAGAGCCTGTAATGCCTGCGGACTGTTCAAGCCGTGACAACAGGATACTATGATCCACAGTGTCAAAGGCAGCAGTTAAATCTAACAGCACCAAAACAGCTGGGCTGCCTGAATCGGCGGCTAAGAGCAGATCAAAACTCTTAAAAGGGCTGTTTCAGTACTATGCATAGGTTTAAAGCCAGACTGACATTTTTCATGGATTCCATGAGTGGTTAAAAATGACTGCAACTGGGCGTAGACTACTCACTCCAGGGTTTTAGATAAAAAGGGTAGCTGGGAGATGGGCCTGAGATTTGCGAGAATAGAGAGATCGAGATTTTTCTTTTTAAGTAGTGGCTTAACCACGGCATGTTTGAAGGCAGCTGGGACACATCCTGAGCTAAGAGAAGTGTTTACAAGCAATAAAACACTTTCTCCAACTAGTGTTAATTTCGTTGACTAAAACTATGACGAAATATGTTCGTCAACAACCTTTTTTTCCATGATGAAAACGAGACGATGACGAGACGGCACTGACGGCAGTAAACAATAACTGTAACGAAATCATCATGCAATATCGTTGACGAAAAGTGACGAGACGAAAATGTAGTTTACTAAATAAAAACTATGCCAAAATCTCTCTTTACTTTCATTGACGAAAAATGAGGAGACGAAATATTATCAAAGATAACGTTACCTCTCTGATAGTCAGTTTTTCTCCCAGCAGTTCCATTTCCGATGCTGCGGCAGTGCAGCAGCTGTGTGACGGCGGTAGATTTGAATTACACCGGGCAGCGGCACACTGTGAACTGTCAGGAAGACTCGGGTCTAACTCATGGTCTAACTAACCTTATTTAACAGAAAATAAAATGGCAACAGCAGGGCTTGGGAGCAGTGGTCACACTCGCGTTAACCGAATACCCCCCCGTCAGCGCGAGTGATTGATAAATTGTGCACTCGACGGATAATAATGGATTATGACGGAAATGTTACGATCCTGTCCGTCAAAATGACTGACAACGAAAAAGTCTAAAGCCACCACTGCTTGGGAGAAAGAAACAATGTGATATTTGGGCCCATTTTCGCTACAATGAGGCGGAGAAAAAAAGCAAATGCATTGTTTTATCAGAAGGGAAGCAATGTGGCCATAACACAGCTGGTAAAAATACCACAAACCTGACCAGATACTCTCTGCAAAGCTGCATTCTTAATCATTCAACCTGTGTTTTTCATCAAATAAGGACAAGATATAATCTTATTTATTTAAACTAAAATGACAAATTATTGGTTTTGGCTAGACCAGTTTGACTGAAATGTTCTATATAATCTGATGACTAAAAAAGACTCAAGAGTTTTCATTGACAGTAGACTACAATAATTAGTTTTCTTTTACTAAAATATGACTAAAATGCTCAGACTTTTAGTCGACTAAATCTTGACTAAAATGTTTACTGTTTTAGTCGACTAAAATAAGACTAAAATGCTCAGACTTTTAGTCGACTAAAACTTGACTAAATAAAAACAGGATGAAGGTGACTAAATATGACTAAAACTAAAAAGAAAATTTAACACAGGACTAAGACTAAAACTAAATAAAAAAATAGCTGACGAAATTAACACTAGCTCCAACTGATTCAAAAACATCTCTAAGGAAGCGAGAGGGAATGCTATCTAAGGTGCAGTTTGTCGGCCGCAGATGCTTGACTACATCCGAGAGAGAAGAGAGGGATACAGGCTCAAAATGGTCGAGGACAGCAGGGCACAGAAAGGGAGCAGGATCTGGGGTAGCTAGCCTAAGAGCAGATACATAAAAAATGTAAGAAATGTATCGCAGAGAGTAGTTGATGGCACAATTGGAGAAGCATCACAAGGATTAATAATCTAATTGAGGACATTAAAAAGAACTTGAGGTTTATGGCTGTTTTTGGAGATTAACAAAGAAATATACTCTGTTTTGGCTGCTTTGACTGCCGTCTGATAATCGGAAAGGCAAGCATGAAGAATTTCTAAGGAGACATGAAGTTTATCCTTTTTCCATTTTCTCTCTGCACGCCTACAAGCGCGTCTAAAAGCACGAGTACAATCATTGAGCCACGGCTCTAAGAGAACTTTGTTGCGTCTAAGCGTAAAAGGAGCAACAGAATCCAGTATTAGTGTTGAAGATTATATTCATCTTAATGTCACCCATATATAAGAGATGTGTTGCATCATGCTATCACTAATATAGGTGTGGTTTTATACATTCCTGTGGGAAATAAGGAGCAGGTTTGCAGGACAGGAGACTGGATGGGGGAGGGGAGCAGACAGGGAAGTCTGAAGAATGTGTGTGTGTGGAAGCTGCAGGAATACGAGCCAGATGTGTTTGTTTTGCTTCAAACTAAAAGACTGTTTGCGGATCATCTCGGCTGGCGCGCACTGATACGCTACGAAAGCCCATCGTTTATATATGGGCCAATAGATGACCTGTACCCCATACAGCATCCACACAGCTCCTCCCTTGTTTTTACAATATCTCCTGTTGAGTCCTGGTGTTCGCTCTCTTTTGCTCCTGCCGTCAAGATGAAAGGTTCTCCCAGCATTTGGACCAGAGCAGTTCATCACTACAAACCAGTGATGAAATTACTTCTGTTTTTTAATCCCTGATGAAGTAAGGAGTAATGGTTGCGTGTTCAGACACCCAGGGTTCCACACACTGCTAAAGAGTTTAACATTGTTTTTAAGGTAGACCAGAATTGAAGATAAATGGGTATAATGAGCTATGAAATGCAGAGCTACACAGGTCCTAATAATGGTTTGACTCAAGATAATAATTATATACACAAGTTTCTGAAATAGATCTATTAGACATTTTAATATAGATTAGGTGTTAATAAACTGCAGTAGTAGTACTATAAGGAAGTGACATTTTTTGGCTAACACTTTTCAGGGAATGTGGGAAACAGCTGTTCCGATGAAGAGTTAGAGATATCTGGAAAATTATAGTTGTAATCGTGAATTAATTAATGATGGCGCTCCATATATACATATTTTTGTAGACAAAGGAGACTGGCCTATGCTGAAATATCAAAGTCTCTGCAGAGCACACAAATGGCCAAAAAAAAGACTGAGACCAACTGACCTTTGACCCTGACCGACAGTGTAACTTGAGAAGGCACTGTCAATGACTGACTCTGGGGTGTACATGACCAAGACTTACAACCTGACAGTGTGAGTGTATGTCTGCATGTGATCAGTGCAACTGCATGATTTAAAACAATGACTAATCAAGCATGTTTTTGGACTAACACATTATTCTGGGGCTCAACACAATTCCACAGAATTGGAAAACCGCACTTGTGCACTCCCACAGGAGTTTGCAGAATGTGAAACTCAAACTAAAACATGAAGATTCTGTTTCTTTTAGGACTGAATGATGGAGAGAAACACTTCATTTCACTGAGGTGTTTACTGTGGAAATGATGGATGTACATTTGGGGAAAATGTTTGGTATTTTCTTATAATCCATTATTACCTGAAGGTTTTCTTCCCATACAGGATTTTGGTTACACATGTGTTCATGTGTAAAAAGGGGGAGTGTAAACTTCACAATGTACATTTTTCATTTAGGGACTGAAAGGAACCTGCTGCCCAAACTCGATTGTTCAATCTGACCATTGATTGACAGTTTTAGAATTGACCTGCTCCATATCTGGGGATAAGATACTGTTTGATGAATGTTGACATGTTTCTAATATTGATTGAGTTATAGCAGGTAACACAGATGCAGAATCAGTGGCCAAGGGGCTACTGTGAGAGATGTAATTCCAGAATGGAATACTGAAGAAGTTGACCTGTGAGTAATGTTTCAACAGGTATTAAAGTAACTGAGGTTTGAAATGTACAAAGAACATATTACAGTTAAAGCTAAAACATAGTAATGTAATGAGACTTAATTTAATTTAGACAACATCATGTAACTAGCCTGGTAAAGAAGTAAAAGCCATAGACTTTATTGTTTAGGTCATTATGGGGATCTACATTTCATCTAGATTCATAATAGAAAGACATTTGATGACAGTTTGTTGGAATTCTGTATTCTGAATTTTTTCAGCTTGATAATATCTAAGCACTGACCGGTAGAAGCAGTATCACCAGGAAATCATTCACTTTGTCAGTATCATGATTTTGGTTGTTTTTGAATCCATAACATTAGTGTGTTTCTTTACCAGAAACATTAGCAGTTCATATTATATTTAGATTTTTAATGGGATCTCAAGGATTTCATTAAGAATAACACAGACGCTTGTCAGAAATTCAGAGCTATTGAAATATGTTATTTGGTTCACGTAGAGAGGTTGGAGTTTTGTTTTGTTGCCATAGGCCAAGTATTAAGATTCTGAAGCTGCACTGGCAGATAGGAGGTCTACAATTAATTTAGAAAACCTGTTCACAGACGTCTGTTGTTTTAAGACACCCCACCGGGGTGTCTTAAACAGGCTCCAAGCGGCTTACACAGTGGTGGGTCAAACAGCGGAGGGCCCCGGAGCCCTGAGCGTAGGCTTGAGGGATTTGTATCAGATTTCTCCACACAGGTTGGTGATGCCAAAGGGGGACCCGAGACGCAGGAGGCTGACACAGCGGAGTTCGTCAGGCTGAAGGTCATCAGGACAAAATGGCTCAACCCCAGGCTCTCCGGCCCCGACCGAGTGACCCAGCGGATCTCTCATGCCGTCCGCATAGGAGGAAAGGGGGACAGCTCGTACCACGGAAGCCAGTGTGCGGCGGGGAAACCACCTGCTAGGACCGGGGACGACATCAGGATGGACGTGGCCCTCGCAGAGGAGGTCAACTCGGAAGCTGTCATCAGTGGACGGGAGGAGCAGGATCCTGAGGACATCCCTACAGCAGACGACTCGGAAGCTGTCATCAGTGGACTGGACGAGAACGAACCTGAAAACATCCTTACAGCAGACTACTTGGAAGCGGCTGTCAGCGGGCTGGGGGACTTGTCAAGGCAGCACAAGAGTCTACTTCTCTCTGATCAGTTCCACCAGGGAAGGGAAAGCCGCATCTCCCTCTCCCTATCAGCTGCCCCTTGTTGGCGTATTCCTCTGAGGGGGGGGGGGGGGGGCTGATGATTCACCACACAAGGAGACTGCTCAGGTTACACCTCTCATGGTTCCTTCACTGCCATGGAAAGTTGTGTTCTGTTCCCAAAGGGTCTCAGTTTCTGATAGATTTATACAATGTTGGGAGACGGACACAGTAGAAAAGAATGACAGGGGATATGTTTCAAAATGCCTTGTGTAAGTTTATCTCTTGAGAATGAGATAAAAAGGGGGAATTGAAGATTATATTCATCTTAATGTCACCCATATATAAGAGATGTGTTGCATTATGTTATCACTAATATAGGTGTGGTTTTATACATTCCTGTGGGAAAGAAGGAGCAGGTTTGCAGGACAGGAGACTGGATGGGGGAGGGAGCAGACAGGGAAGTCTGAAGAATGTGTGTGTGTGGAAGCTGCAGGAATACGAGCCAGATGTATTTGTTTTGCTTCAAACTAAAAGACTGTTTGCGGATCATCTCGGCTGGCACGCACTGATACGCTACGAAAGCCCATCGTTTATATATGGGCCAATAGATTACCTGTATGGGGGTAGCATCCACACAGCTCCTCCCTTGTTTTTACAATATCTCCTGTTGAGTCCTGGTGTTCGCTCTCTTTTGCTCCTGCCGTCAAGATGAAAGGTTCTCCCGGCATTTGGACCAGAGCAGGGGGTGGGCCTACCCCTTTGGAGAAGTGTATTTGTATTCTTGCCGTTTATCATTAAAACAGATTATTGTGTAACCCCTATCCTGGTTGTTTTGGGTTTTCCCTTCTTTTAAAGCAAACTCATATAGGATCGGCGCTGAGCAGAGATATCTGCTCCAACAGTGTGCATGTCGAATCAAACAAAGAGATAAGCTCATCCGCACTAAAAGCACAGTTCACCTCTAATTTACAAATCGGATAAGTATTAAAAGCATCTGAAAACTGTGAGGCAGTCAAGGGGTTAATTGAACGCAGACAACGCGCAGAAGCACGTGATTCGCCTCCTACAGAAGGGATCGAGGTTGTAAACAGAACCGGTAAATGGTCTGAGATACGCGTTCCTGCACAGATTTCATCCACAGAAATAGACAATCCAAACGATAATACTAAATCTAAGGTGTGTCCTTTATCATGTGTTGGACCAGCCACAGACTGAATGAGACCGAAAGAGTCGAGGAGGTTTAAAAAATCCCTAACCAGAGGTTTAGACTCGCAGCACACATGGACATTAAAGTCTCCGCAGATCAAAATCATATTTCACCATGATCCCGGACAGAAAGGCAGAAAAGTCAGTTATAAAATCATTGTTGTACTTTGGCGGACGATACACGACTGCGCAGAGTATAGGGGAGGCTAGGTTCAATTCAAAAAGCTGCAACTCGAAGCTAGCATAGCTAGTTACTGGGTGAAGCAAACGGCATTGGAGATTAGCTCTAAACACTGAAGCTATACCCCCACCACGGCCGGTGGTACGGGGGGAGCTGAAGAAAGTACAGTCGGGAGGAAGAAGTTCAGAAAACGGTACATACTCGCCGGTGTGGACCCAGGTCTCCGTCAGGAACATTAAATCCAGATCATGAGAGGTGAAGAAGTCGTTTAACAGGAACGTCTTGTTTGCTATTGACCTAGCATTTAGCAAAGCCATGCAGACTTTTCTCTCCGGGCTGGCCGAAGGTGTGCGTGTTGAACGTCGCGCGGACCGGGAGCAGTCAGTCGGGCCGGAGGAGCTGCCAGCGGGCCCAGCAGAGGCCGCAGCTCCGGAAAGACAGGGCGAATCCACCGAACCCTCGGATGGCATGCAGCGGGAGGGCCATGACATCTGATGCGTGGATAAGTCACGGAAGAAGCCGCCAGGTGTGCTTTTTGATGGACAAGCGCGCCACCACGCTTTCCCCGTCGTCTAAAGCGCTTTCGGTGAGGCAGGATAAAGGGCAACCGGAGCAGGTAGGTGGGAATATCTGACAGTAGAGGGGGGGGGGGGGAGTCGATTTACGGTTGCCAGATATAGGTTTGGGCAGAAGTATAAACTCCAGTGAGGGTCTTAGGTGGAGGAGAGCTTGGCGATCATAGGCAAGTAGAGCAGGGACATTCTGACAAACATAAAACAAAAACAGGATAGCTAAAGGCAGAGAGCTGAGGGAGCGGCATGCCGACACAGGCGCCATCTTGAAATCCTTCTCACGTGTCTGAAAACTACTGCAACTCCCTCCTTGCTGGTCTACCTGCATGTGCCATCCGACCTCTACAGCTCATCCAGAATGCAGCGGCTCGTCTGGTCTTCAACCTTCCAACATTTTCCCACACCACGCCGCTCCTCCGCTCACTTCACTGGCTTCCAGTAACTGCTAGAATCCACTTCAAGACACTGGTACTTGCGTACCATGCTGTGAATGGATCTGGCCCTTCCTACATCCAGGACATGGTTAAACCATACACCCCAGCACGTGCACTCTGCTCTGCATCAGCCAAACGGCTCGCTGCATCCGCACTGCGAGGAGGACCCAAGTTCCCATCAGCAAAAACACGTGGGTTTGCTATCCTGGCTCCAAAATGGTGGAATGAGCTCCCCATTGAAATCAGGACAGCAGATAGCTTGCACATCTTCCGGGGCAGACTGAAAACTTATCTCTTTCGACTCCACTTCGAGCGATAGAATTACTAACAAAGAATTACTAACAAAGAATTACTAACAAAGCACTTATATACTAATAAAGGACTGGCTTACCTAAAGCCAGTTGAGTAGCACTTGAAATGTTTTAGCTCTATGAAACCTGATGTACATATGATTCTGTTTTCTTCAAGTATCTTGTTGGTCGAAGATGCACTTATTGTATGTCGCTTTGGATAAAAACGTCAGCTAAATGCAATGTAATGTAATTAACCTGTTAAACCCAACAATATTCACGAAACTGTGTCTCACAATTCTACTGATCATATTTCCATTGTTTATGTTTATTAAGGATCCCCATTAGCTTTTGCTCTTGACAAAAGCTACTCTTCCTGGGGTCCGACACTTAAAACAATACAACAATAATACAACAATAATAATACAGCAACATTCAGGACATAAGTCCTGACATCATTACAACATTAACAACATCACCAATATCATCAACAATGTCATTCACTTTCAATATCAATCTCAGCCAAGGATGAGTGCACAAGACACCCACCAGTACAAAGTATGCGATCAAATTCAATAAGGGTTCACAGCTCACAAGGGTACATGGTCATTAGTAGATGGCCCTTCAATCTCTTGTTGAAAGAGGCTCTGGGGCCTCATTTATAAAGGGATATACGCTCAAAAAATGGCGTACGCCAGTTTCTACGCAATGTTTGAGATTTATAAAATACTAACTTGACGGGAAAATGTGCGGTCCTCCACGCAAACTCTAACCCATGCACTAAGCACAAAAACGGGAGAGACGAGAAACTGCGACACCGTTGGCAGAAGGAAGAATGGAGAGAAATATGTGGAAATAATACCATAAATAAAATGTTACCTCTCATTTATCATATATGAAGAATTCATTTTCAAACATTGATTAAAGCCAATCTTAAAATGATTAAACAAACGCCTGTTTGCGACTCCTCAGTGCACACAAAAACATAACTTGGAGAAATAAATAAATATGGAAATGTTATTTAAAACCACCTCGAATATGTTGTGTTAACCCTTAAGAGTACCTTAAAAACGTATTTGTTCCTCAGGCCATAAAATGCCACCTTAAAAAAAACGGCTATAAAAATATGATATATTAATATTTATTTCCACTTTCAAATAGTCAGTCTTTTAAAACTACTCTAGCCTGACATACACATATGAAATATGAATTATATTTTGGGGATTTTAACCCTTTAAATGCCAGTTTGTTGAAAAAACTCCACAGTTTTTTTTATTGAAAAGAACAAAAAACTAGAATAATTTTCAAAAAATACATTTCAAGGAATATTTGATTATTTTTATTAATAGGTCCCTATATTGGTCAATGATTGGCAGCAAAATTAATTTTAATGCATTTTTTTTTGCAGTGTTAGATTTAAACAAAAACTCACACTCGTGTTCCTGAGGCCAGAAAATGCCACCTTCACAAAAGCTGCTATAAAAATATGATATATTCATATTTTTTCCCACTTTCAAAGAGTAAATCTTTTAAAGCTACTCCAGCCTGACTAAAATTAATAATACAAGATCATTTTGAACCAGAAAAACATTTATTTTACAAAGATGAATATTGAATGAACACTGTGTGTCTGGCTGTGAGAGTCCAGCTCAGGTGGAGCAGGGGCTGCAAATGGACAGACTGTGGTCCTTGCATATGAATTTCCCACATTTGCAGCAGGTGCTGCAAACTCTTCTGTCCATGCAAAAGTGGCACTGCCTCCTGCTCTTCCGTTCCCTGATGAGAGAGGGGCCTGCAGCAGCACCCTGCCGATCTGACACCATTGTTGCAGCAGCTGATGAGCGGGGAAGGCGCCCTCTCTTCTTGATGTGTGGGGTCACCAGCATTTCTCCCACCTCTTCAATGAAGAGCCTCCTCCTGTACGGTTTCTGCTGCTGCCAGGATGGCTCCATTGATGTCCACAGGACGTAGGCGTTGTAATGGGAAATGTCAACCAGGTTGTGGAAGAGGGCAAGTGGCCAGCGATTTGTTCTCCTCCTGCAGGAGTAGGTGGCAACAACAAAAACATAAAACAAGACAATGTGAATAAATGATTCCAAGCATTTTCTCTCATGATGCAAACATTAATTATTTTATAGGAAAATGCTCATTTGAAAAAAAACCTACATATATTTCAGACAAGAATATAAGATTAAGAATACATGTGTGCCTACCTTATCAAGGTTGTCGACACCTCCTTTGCATCGGTTGTAGTCTTTGATTATGACTGGCTTTCTCTTCATTTCGTCGCTTACGTCTGGACTGCGGTGTTTCGTGCTTAGAAGCAGCACATTCCTGCCACGTCGAGGGATGTAAGAGACCAGTGTGTGGGTCTTCGTAAAGGCGAAGGTGGAGGAGAGGATCGCTCTCGCTCTTGCCTGGAGCAAAATAGGGGGAAGCTCAGGCTTTTTTCGGCGAATTGTGCCAACCAGCCAGTGCGAAGGACGTGAACAAATTGTCACAGGTAATGAATGATGTGTCCCTGGAGCCCCTCTGTCATCTCCAGGACCACCCTCATCCCCTGGTTGACTTCAGAAGGACTGCCAGCTGCTTTGCCTGTATACACCTGCAGTCTCCAGGCGTATGATGATCACAGTTTGCCCAAATCTTTATACCGTATTTGGCTGGCTTTTTTGGCATGTACTGCTTGAAGCTGCACCTGCCTCTGAATGGGACGAGCTGTTCATCCACGCAGACGTCGCTGAATGGGCTGAACAGCATCGGCAGGCGGTGCGTCCACATATCCCAGACTTTGCGGAAGGCAGCCAGCTTGTCATCACGGCGCCGCGGTCGGGATAGCTTGTCGTCGAACCGCAGTGTTCGGCTGATTTGGTGAAACCTCTTGTGGGACATCGTGGCTCGGAAAATGCTCCGTCCCGATTTCTCACTCCAGAGGCTAAGGGTCGATTCATTTTTTGATCTGTAAACACCGGCCAAAATGAGCATCCCCACGTAAGCCTGCAGTTCCTCTGTGTCCATATCTCGCCACTCTACAATTGACCGTCTCCCATGCAGGTTTGTCATGGACACAATATGCTGCAGGATGTCATCTGTCATCAGCAGTGCAAAGCTGGATGCCGGGTCACTGATTCGGGCGACAGCATAGTGTGTTGGTCCCGGGGTCAAACGTCTGGCTGCTGGGACGTAGCGGAGCGTCTCAGTGTTTGTGGGAGACCAAAACACTTTACCATTTTTTGAAGTCCATCCTGCAGCTGCTTCCTCCAACTCCCCTCCACTCTCAGTTTCAGATGAGTCTGAGTTGGACTCTAGCTGGTCTGTTCCCACCTCTGAGGCGTCCTCCGTGGACTCTGAGGCCTCTTCTGTGTCAGCCTCAGAGTCCACGGAGGAGGATGAGGAGCCATCCTCGCAATCAGAGTGCATGATGATGTCCAGAGCTTCCTGTGTGCTGTAATGCCTTGCCATCTCCAAAAAGACTACTCTTGCACTGATAGTAATAATAATAATATATTTGATTTCTACAGCGCTTTTCTTGAACCCAAAGATGCTTTACATTTGGGAGGGAGGGTAGACAAACAGTAATAATAGTAGTAATAGTAATACTTATAACCATGGCTGCAGTGCACCTGTATAAGCAACTCATTGTTTTTATTATTGAATTAGATTATTACGCAGTGTGGCCTTCTAAGAGAAAAGTATTTTGAAGTTGGACACGCACACGCGCACACACACACACACTCACACACACCATTATCCAACATCAAAATTTTGATAAAAACATTATATTAAAAGGTTTTTTTCACAACTTTTTTGGTTTCAATCTTTAAAGCAACTTCCGCCCTAATAGAAAATATCAAAAATGTAATCATTTTCAGGATTTTAACCCTTTAAATGCCATTTTGAATACATGAAACCGCTGTTTTTTTTCATGATGAAAACAGAGAAAATGTGTTATTTCCAAAAAATACATATCTGGGGACTGGCTCTTTTTTTTTTATAACAGTCTTGGATATGTCAAAGATTAGCAACAACATTTATTGTTATTTATTTTTTTGCATTATTAGTTTTTGCACAAAATCAGATTGAACAAAAAGGTTACAAATTAGTCATTCGGGACAGGATTCAGGATTTTAACCCTTGAACTGCCAGTTTGAAAACATGAATTTGCGTTTTCTATGAAAAACATGCACAAAAAGGCAGTTATTTTCCATGTAATAAATGTCGGGGGGGTCGGCTTTTTTTTTATCACAGTCTTGGATATTTCAAAGATTAGCAACAACATTGATTTTGGTTGATTATTAGTTTTTGCACAAAATCAGATTGAACAAAAAAGTTACAAATTAGTCATTCGGGACAAAAATGTCCACTTCCAAAAACTGCTCTAAAATGACAACAGATTAATATTTTTTAAAACTTTTTGGGGTTAAATCTTTCAATCAACTTCAGTCCTGATCAAAAATACCAAATGTTAAATTATGTTCAGGATTTTAACCCTTTAACTGCCAGTTTGAAAACATGAATTTGCGTTTTCTATGAAAAACATGCACAAAAAGGCAGTTATTTTCCATATAATAAATGTTGGGGGGTTCGGCTTTTTTTTTTTTAACACAGTCTTGGATATGTCAAAGATTAGCAACAACATTGATTTTGGTTGATTATTAGTTTTTGCACAAAATCAGATTAAACAAAAAACTCACACATTAGCCACTCGTGTCCCATCCACTCCCATTATAACCACATATTTTGATCTCTCCGCCATACCGGTATAAAATCATGCATTTTGTAATGTCAGGGTTTTATATTGGAGGAAAATAGTTAAATGTGTCCTTTTTACTGTATATGACCAGATGTGACATTTTACCATTGAATTACATGCTTGTAATTTCTTGGTTTATTTGCCTGTTGTATAATGGGGCCCTGCCAGCCATTGGAACACATGTATGCAACTAATATGATGTAGGTGTGTTGGTATGGATGTGGAAGAGTGGTATCAGCTGAGAAATGTGTGTGTGTGTGTGTGTGTGTGTGTGTGTGTGTGTGTATGGATGTACAGTGTGTGTACAGAGACAACAATATACTCTTTAGATCTCTTGCATCATTGGGTATATTTAAACATGCATTGTTATCTCACTTTCAACTGGTGTGTAATTGTTATTAACTGATATTGATGAAATTGATTCGCTCGACTGTCTCAAATTGTAATGATTGTGTGCATTGCTTGAATTTCACTTAACAGACTGTATGTGGTTTGTCTTTTGTCTTTTTGTTTATGTATGTCTGTAAGTTGTTGTTATTGTCGGGACCCCCTTGAAAACGAGATGGTGCATCTCAAGGGGTTTATCCCAATGAATACATTTATATATATACAGTAGATTTGGTTTACAACAAGTCGCAGTTTTCGCCTCATATCTTTCTTTCTTCTCTCTCTCTTTTTCTCTCACTCCCTCATTCCCAAACTCATACACACTCTTACATATTAAACATCATTATACCTTGTATGTGTGTGAGTGATTGTGTGTGAGAAGGAGACAGGAGTAAGTGTGCTCTCATGAAGTTTTGTTTTTCATTTGTGCTGTTTCATGTGTCTTTGAGGTATGATCTTGACCCAGCTTGGCCTCGATGTTTTGAATTGTTTGAACTTCAAAGTCCTTTGATAATGTCAAACAGACATACACAGCGATACATATACTCCTTGAAGTAAATAAAAACACCTGGCTGCAAAGCCAAAGCTTCAAATATGTGTAGTTTGGTTGGATGGTCATTTCATTCCTGTGATACGCAACAAGCAGTAAGATGAAGAGGAGCTTCTCTGTGGGACAAGAGGTCTCTGCTCATGCAGCCCGTAACTTCAGCTGCAGGACTCATTCTCTGAAACAGAAACACCCTGAGAAGGAGAATCTGTTGTGGATCTGAACTGTGCTTGAAAGGAGTCAGCGCAAAGATAAAACACTTTTTTGCCAAACATGAGAAGGAGAATATGATGTGGAGTTTGTAGTGGAGTCTGATCCTTCTTCGTCCGACCCTTCCCCTGAAAGTGGAGAGGACACAGAGGATCCCATCCCGTAGCTGCGCTACATTCTTCTGCACTATCCTATCCGGAGGATCGTGTCCATCATGGCAGTGGGTGGACATCAAAACATTTTGAAATCGGGTTTCCCTCTCACGAGGAAACGCTGCGCTACATTCCTGCTGCCAGAGGTTTGGTTTCAGGGCCCACGCGTTATGCCATTACGAGTGGCATAAATAAGAATTCATGACGTGGAATCCTTCTTTGATTTATTCTTTACCCCTGAGATCATCAGCAGTATTGTCGACATGACACACCTGCATGGGGGACGTTCGGTGGCAAAGTGGAGGGATGTTGATGCCACAGATGATTGAGCAAACATTGGATAGGATAGTGTAGAGGAATGTAGCGCAGCTACAGGATGGGATCCTCTGTGTCCTCTCCACTTTCAGGGGAAGGGTCAGACGAAGAACGATTAGAGTCCACCGCAAACATCTGATCATTTCTCTAAGCATGGCTTCACGTGGCGGCACAACCAATATTCTTGTTACTCCTCGGGCAATCTCTGGTGCTATCATCCCCTTTGTGGTGTGATTGAGGAGGAGATCACAAAGCACTTTTGTGAACATCTGGCTTTTTCCATCTAAATGGTTTTGTAGTCCTTCATACATCTCAACCTCATCACCATCTTGTTGTTCCTCAGCAGTTCCTCAGCAGCGCCTCAACCTCCTCAGCAAAGGACCTCATCGATTCCTCTGTATCAACGTGGGATTCGGGGCAGAATTGTTCCTTCTTCTCTGCCCCCATCTGATAAATGAACTGTTTGGCAAACTGTTTGGCAAAAAAGTGTTTTATCTTTGTGCTGACTCCTTTCAAGCACAGTTCAGATCCACACCAGATTCTCCTTCTCAGGGTGTTTCTGTTTCAGAGGATGAGTCCTGCAGCTGAAGTTAAGGGCTGCATGAGACCTCTTGTCCCACAGAGAAGCTCCTCTTCATCTTACTGCTTGTTGCGTATCACAGGAATGAAATTACCAGCCAGCCAAACTACACATATTTGAAGCTTTGGCTTTGCAGCCAGGTGTTTTTATTTACTTGAAGGAGTGTATGTATCGCTGTGTATGTCTGTTTGCTAAAGAGACATTATCAAAGGACTTTGAAATTCCAAACAATTCAAAACATCGAGGTCAAGCTGGGTCAAGATCATACATCTGTTTACCTCTAAGACACATGAGACAGTACAAATGAAAAACAAAACGTCATGAGAGCACACTTAGTCCTGTCTCATTCTCACACACAATCACTCACACACATACAAGGTATAAGGAGGTTTAATATGTAAGAGTGTGTATGAGTTTGGGAATGAGGGAGTGAGAGAAAGAGAAAGAAAGAACGATACGAGGCGAAAACTGCGACTTGCTGTAAACCAAATCTACTGTATATTGTTGTCTCTGTGCACACACACTGTACATCCAGACACACACACATTTCTCAGCTAATACCACTCTTCCACATCCATACCAACACACCTACATTATATTAGTTGCATACATGTATTCCAATGGCTGGCAGGGCCCCATTATACAACAGGCAAAGAAACCAAGGAATGACAAGCATGTAATTCAATGGTAAAATGTCACATCTGGTCATATACAGTAAAAAGGACACATTTAACTATTTTCCTCCAATATAAAACCCTGACATTACAAAATGCATGATTTTATACCGGTATGGCGGAGAGATCAAAAGATGTGGTTATAATGGGAGTGGATGGGACATTCATGTCCGCGAGTGGCTAATGTGTGACTTTTTTGTTCAATCTGATTTTGTGCAAAAACTAATAATCAACCAAAATCAATGTTGTTGCTAATCTTTGACATATCCAAGACTGGGGGTCTGCAAAAAAAAAGCAGACCCCCCCCAACATTTATTATATGGAAAATAACTGCCTTTTTGTGCATGTTTTTCATATAAAACGCAAATTCATGTTTTCAAACTGGCAGTTCAAGGGTTAACATCCTGAACATAATTTAACATTTGGTATTTTTGATCAGGACTGAAGTTGATTGAAAGATTTAACCCCAAAAGGTTTTTAAAAATATGAATCTGTTGTCATTTTAGAGCAGTTTTTGGAAGTGGAAATTTTTGTCCCGAATGATTAATTTGTAACTTTTTTGTTCAATATGATTTTGTGCAAAAACTAATAATGCAAAAAAATCAATTGTGTTGCTAATCTTTGACATATCCAAGACTGTTATATAAAAAAAAAAGAGCCAGTCCCTAGATATGTATTTTTTGGAAAATAACACATTTTCTCTGTTTTCATCATGAAAAAAAACAGCGGTTTCATGTATTCAAAATGGCATTTAAAGGGTTAAAATGGTATTTTCTATTAGGGCGGAAGTTGCTTTAAAGATTGAACCCAAAAAAGTTGTGAAAAAACCTTTTAATATAATGTTTTTATCAAAGCATTTTGCAGTGGATATTTTTGTCTCGAATGACTAATTTGCGTAGTCCAATCGAATGATACCGGACGGTTAAGCGATCGTTTTAAAACTCTTGATCACGGCAACTACCTGACGTTGTAATCACACGTTACTACAGCTTAAGCACTCACAACTCTCCTTCTCTTAGCGACTGTAACTCCACAGTTACCTACACTCTTTTCGGGTTTGCTAACGGTAGCTACTTTAGCTTGATAGCTAGCCATGGCTCTTTCCCCACCCTCGGGTGCTATTTCCTGCTCTAACTGTCTCATGTTTGGTTACTTCCCTACCTCCTTTACTGGTACCGATACATGTGTTACATGTAGTATAGTTGTTTGGTTGGAGGCGGGAATCATAGCCATAGAAGCCCGGCTCCGCATCTTAGAAAGTAACTCAGCTACAGTAAAGCGCATGTTAGCCGGTGCGGACCGGCAAAAGGTAGCTCCTCTTAGCCGTCCCCCGGCAACTCCCGAGCAGCAGGGAGACTGGGTGACTGTTCAGAAGGGGCATAACGCGAAACCCGCAGGTCCCTACCAACCCGTTCACGTATCTAACAGATATTCCCCACTCAGCGAGACACCCGCTGAGAAGCAAACTCTGGTTATTGGTAGCTATATTATGAGACACGTGAATTTAGAGACCGAAGCCTCCACAGTCACATGCATTCCGGGGGCCAGAGCGGGCGACGTTGAGGCGCATCTTAAACTGCTGGCTAAAAATAAGTAAAAGTAAATACAGTAGGATTGTTATTCACGTCGGTAGTAATGATGTTCGTTTACAATCAGAATGCACCAAACTTAAAGTGGAGTCGGTGTGTAGTTATGCTAAAACAATGTCGGACACCGTAAACTTCTCTGGTCCCCTCCCCAATCTGATCAATGATGACATGTATCATTTCAGCGCTGGTTGTCTTGGTGGTGCCCAGCAAACAATGTGGGCTTCGTAAATAATTGGACAGCCTTCTGGGGAAAACCTGGTCTGATTAAGAGAGACGGCATTCATCCTACCTTGGAAGGTGCAAATCTCCTTTCAGCAAACATTTCAGGGCTTTGTGGACTTAATCCATGACAAACTGGAGTTGAGACCAGGAGGCGGAGTCGCAGTCTTACACGCTTCTCTGCGCTCTCTCCTAGGCAGTCATTCATAGGAATCCCGAACCCAATAAAACAGGAAGATTAAATGTGGTCTCTTAAACATAAGATCTCTAGCATCTAAAGCAATATTGGTAAATGCTTTAATATTAGATTATAATATTGATATATGCTGTCTCACTGAAACTTGGTTGAGACATGAAGAATATGTCAGCATAAATGAGGCCACTCCACCCAGCCATATCAATACTCATATTGCCCGAGGCACGGGCCGAGGAGGTGGAGTTACAGCAATATTTGACTCAAGTTTACTTGTCAATACTAAACCAAAATTAAATTATACCTCCTTTGAAAGCCTCGTTTTTAGTCTTACGCATCCGACCTAGAAAACTTTGCAGCCAATCTTATTTGTTACAGTGTACCGTGCACCAGGTCCCTATTCAGAATTATTATCAGAATTCTCTGAGTTTTTAATCAATTTTGGTATTTAAAACAGATAAAGTAATTATCGTAGGTGACTTTAATATTCATGTTGACGATGATAAAAATAGCCTTACTGTTGCATTTAACTCTATATTAGATTATGTTGGTTTTCGTCAGAGTGTAAATAAATCAACCCACTGCTATAATCACACTCTCGACCTTGTTCTGACTTATGGTATTGAAATTGAGCAACTATTAGTCGAACCGCATAATCCTGCTTTATCCGACCATTTCTCAGTAACTTTTGAATTACTGTTACTAGACTACAAAGCATTAGTCAAAAGCTCCTGCAGCAAAAACCTATCTGTTAGTGCTATAGCCAAATTTAAGGAAGAGATTCCACCAATACTTAACTCGATAGCATGTCTGCATGTAGGGGAGGAAATGTACACCACCCCAAATTGATCATGTCGTTGATAGTGCTACAGATGCGCTGCGAATAAAATTAGACTCTGTTGCTCCTTTGAAAAAGAAGAAAATAAAACAACATAGATTAGCTCCATGGCATAATGCCGAAACCCGCAAAATAAAGCAAAAGTCGAGACAACTTGAAAGGATATATCGTTCCACTAAACTTGAAGAATCTCGTTTAATTTGGCATATTACTCTCAATGAATATAAGAAAGCACTGCGTAAAGCGAAAGCAGCCTACTACTCTTCATTAATAGATGAGAATAAGAATAATGCAAGATTTCTTTTCAGCACTGTAGCCAGGCTGACAGAGAGCCATAGCTCGATTGAGCCTTCTATTCCCATAGCACTCAGTAGTAATGATTTTATGTGATTTTTTTTAACGATAAAATTGTTACTCTTAGAAACAAAATTAATGACCTCTTGCCTTTGACCAGTATAGTGTTATCAACAGCTCCCGGAAACGTAAGTTCTAATATTACACTAGATCAGTGGTCGCCAACCAGTCGATCGCGATCGACCGGTCGCGAGTGTGGTGCGGGTAGATCGCGGACCGTTAAAAAAAAAGTAACAAAAGAAATAAAAATAAAATACAAATAATAATGTTTGAAAAATACGTTCTTAGATGTAAACCTATCATCCACCACCCCGTTAACAGGTGCCACTTGATTGACGTATATTTGAGACACCTCAATAATATAATACATTAACCGTGCTTTACGTGAACCTCATCATGACACAAGAGAGGACGGTAGGACTGCAATTTCCCGTGTTCAGTGAATGCAACAGAGGCAAGTCACCAGACCAATCAGAGAGTTGCATGGAAATACACGTGTGCTTGTGTCATTCAAGCTCGGCTCTGTGTGTGTGTGTGTGTGTGGCAATAGCGCACTTAGTGTAATAGAGAGAGAGAGAGAGAGAGAGAGAGGGAGAGAGAGGGAGAGAGAGGGACCGGTGCTAGCGGGGACCGTGATGTTAGCATCTGGTTAGCTAGCTGCACTAACGGACATAAGGAGCTGTTTCCACAACAAGCTGGAGGAGAGTCCTCCCCTGTCAGACTAAGGGGCTCAGGTGAGCTAAAGGACTCTCTGAGTGTTTAGAACGGTTTTGTCACAAATTATTCAAAAGATTATTTCCGCGGCACACCTTCATATGATCATTATAGTTATACAAACAATAAGAGAATAAATGAAAAACAGGTATAAAATACTATATGGCAATAAAACAAGAATACAGTTTAAAAGGGGAGTGATTTGTAAAATATCCATAAAGAAAAAGAAAATCTGTTTACAGTTCTGTTTCAAATGGGTGCTGAGAGAGGTATCCATAGATCTCTTCATGTTGCTCTCAAAGTGCACCAGATTGATGCTTTCAACTTCCCGGGGGAGCATCCCCCCGGACCCCCCTAGAGGAGGTGAGGACGGTGAGGACCCCCCTAGAGGAGGTGAAGTCCGCCTCCCACCCATAAAAAATAGCACTTTACCCCTGCCTATGCCTTGAGTTGATTATGGAGCCTTCATTGTAACAGTAATTCAGATGCAATTAGCCTATATAAAAGGCCTCAAATTGGAAGCACTGCCTGGGCCGTTTTTTTCACTCAATTCTGCACTAGGTAGATCTCGCCTTTCACCGAGGCCGAGGTTGGTGATCTTGGGCTTAAAAAGGTTGGTGACCACTGCACTAGATAATAAACTAGAATGCTTTTCAGCCATAAACCATGAACAATTAAATTCAATGATTCTCTCATCTAAACCATCAACGTGCATGTTAGACCCAATTCCAACTAAGCTGTTGAAGGAAGTTTTTCCATTAATTAGCACTTCTTTATTAAATATTATGAATATGTCTTTATTATCAGGCTATGTTCCACAATCATTCAAAGTAGCAGTGATAAAACCGCTTCTTAAAAAGCACAACCTCGATCCAGAGGTTTTAGCCAACTATAGACCTATTTCTAATCTTCCGTTCCTGGCTTTAGAACACATCATAGCACAGAGACAGCTCTGGTTAAAGTCACAAATGACATTCTAATAGCCTCAGACAAGGGACTTGTCTCTATTCTTGTTTTGCTCGATCTCAGTGCTGCATTTGATACTATCGACCATGATATCCTATTGCAAAGACTAGAGCAGTGGTTCTCAACTGGTGGGTCGCGACCCAAAAGTGGGTCGCGGAACCGTTTGGAGTGGGTCGCGGATGTGTGAGTGAAGAAAAAGAAAATTGAAAAAAAAAATAGAATTTAATTTTTTTTTTGGGGGGAAAAAGTCAAACTTTTATTTTGAAGGCCCGATTTTCTAACGCTGTGCATGCAGTCGGCGTTGGACTGGAATCACCGGAGACCATAAACGGTTTTGAAAACTTCTGTCACGTAGTGATCATCTTCTCAATAAAATATCTTTGCTGATGTTTTTTCGAGTCTTCTGGCCAATCAGAATCAAGATTGTTGCCGGAAGTCCCCACGGAGAATAACTTTGCGGTAGAACTCTTCTTTATACATCCATGTACTTCAGATAGAAATGAACACATAATGAAATATGACCCCCGGTCTGATGATTGACAGGTCACAGAACAATGGGAGCTATCTACCCTTACCCACAATTTAAAGTAAGTCACACAGACTATCTCCTCTTTACTCTTCTCGCAGCAAGATGTCAGAACAAAGTGAAAAACAAACAATGGCATAAAATATTATTAACATGTCGGGTAGTAATAGATTTATTTATTTTCTTCTCAGTGTACCAGAATGCATAGTTTATGTTAGTATTTCAAAAAATCTCCTGGGGGAAAATCCCCCCAGACCCCCCTGCTGGGGTTGGGTTTTCAGCATGCGTGCCTTTTATATAGTTCAGCTTTGATTCCATCATCTCATTAAACCTTTTTTAAAAGCATACTTTAGGGATATAAGGGATATAAGGGATATATGCACTGTACTTCACTTTTATTAATATTGTATGCTGAAAAGCGTATATATTACAGCACGTTTTTTTGTTGAGTGCTTCAAAATGTTGGGTCGCGATGTATTGACCAAGTAAAAAGTGGGTCCCGAGGCCTGACCAGTTGAGAACCACTGGACTAGAGCACTTAGTTGGCATAAAGGGAACTGCTTTAGGCTGGTTTAGGTCCTATCTATCTGAACGCTCTCAGTTTGTACATGTCAATGATGAATCTTCCATGCAAACCAAAGTTAGCCATGGAGTGCCACAGGGCTCAGTGCTCGGACCTATTTTGTTCACATTATATATGCTTCCGTTAGGCAATATTATAAGGAATCATTCTGTAAACTGTCATTGTTATGCGGATGATACTCAACTATATTTATCAATCAAGCCTCATGAAATTAATCATCTAAATAAAATTCAAGACTTCCTCAAGGACTTAAAAACGTGGATGACCTTACATTTTTTTTATGTTAAACACGACCAAAACTGAAGTTATTGTACTTGGCCCGAAGAATCTACGAAACAAATTATCTAAAGATATACTAACTATGGATTAATTAATTCATTAATTTGGCCTCCAGTGAGACTGTAAGGAATCTTGGTGTTATATTTGATCAGGATTTATCCTTTAACGCCCACATACAATCAATTTCAAGGACCGCCTACTTCCATCTACGTAACATTGCAAAAATCAGGCATATCTTGCCTCAAAACGATGCAGAGAAACTAGTCCATGCATTTGTTACTTCAAGGCTGGATTATTGTAACTCTAAGGAGTTACAATAATAATAAGTTATCAGGGTGTACCAAGAAGTCAGTCAAGTCGCTTCAGCTGATTCAAAATGCTGCAGCTCGTGTACTAACCAGAGTTAGGAAAAGGGACCACATTACTCCTGTTCTGGCTCCCTTACACTGGCTCCCTATAGAACACAGGATATAATTTAAAATTCTTCTTCTCGCCTACAAAGCCCTTAATGGGCAGGCGCCATCTTACCTTAAAGAACTCATTATACCCTACTGTCCTACTAGGGCATTGCGTTCCAAGAATGCAGGGTTGTTGGTTGTTCCTAGAGTCTCTAAAAGTACAATGGAAGCCAGAGCCTTTTCTTATCAAGCTCCACATTTGTGGAATCAGCTTCCAGTTTGTGTTCGGGCGGCAGACATCCTATCCGTTTTTAAGAGTGCGCTTAAGACCTTCCTTTTTGATAAAGCTTATAGTTAGGGCTGATTAGATTCAGCCCCTAGTTTTGCTGATATAGGCTTAGTTTGTCGGGGGACATCTTACTTCTTCCTTCTCTCTGTCTATACCTGTGTACTCTCATGTTCCGATTAGCCCAGCTTCCCCAAATGTCTTTCTTTTTGGTGTCTATATACGCCGGGATCCGGAGTCATGGATGATCCTATGGTCCTGTGTCCTGGATCGCAAGCCCTGGATCTTGAGTCGTGGCTGTGGTCCTGGATCATAAGTCCTGGATAGATATCCTTGTGGATTCATCTTCCTATTATACACACATGCATTTCCAAACATTTGGACTACCTATGTTGCAAATGTATTATCTTTTCAATTTACACACAGCATCTATTGCACATCTGTCCGTCCTGGGAGAGGGATCCCTCCTCTGTTGCTCTCCCTGAGGTTTCTCCCATTTTTCCCTTTAAACTGTAGGTTTTCTCCTGAAGTTTTTCCTTGTACGATGTGAGGGTCTAAGGACAGAGGGTGTCGTATTGTCATACTGATATTCTGTACAAACTGTGAAGTCCACTGAGACAAATGTAACATTTGTGATATTGGGCTATATAAATAAACATTGATTGATTGATCCGAACACCATTGCTTTTGTTTTTGCAATGTTGAGTACCAGTTTGTTATTGTTGAGGTATACTAGAATAGATTTACATTGTTCAATGTTCTCAAATCACATTGGTTTCTCATACAGCATCTCTGTATAGTATTCACTCTCTGTCCTACACGCCTTGTTGGCGCTCCTGTCCCCCCTCCCAATGAGCCTACTGTGCTCTGATTGGTCAGCTCGCCCACTCTGTTCTGATGAGTCCACCACCGTTACAGCAGAACATCAGTGTGTTACAATGGCATTAGCAACCAGAAAATGACACCAGTAATGACAAACAGATGAGAATGCTGTGTGGGGTCTGGGTGCCGTGTTGGCGGGACATTGCGGGGCTCGCTGCTCCACCCTTTGAGGCTCGAGGAGTGGACAGTGTGAGCTGGATTACTGGTGTTGTTTCCTGGTTGCTGCGTGGGGTCTGCGAGACAGCGCACAACTCAGCCTGAGCACACACTGTGTCGCGGCTGAGAAAAGATAAGGCTGAGTGAGTGTGTGTGTGTGTGTGTGTGTGTGTGTGTGTGTGTGTGTGTGTGTGTGTGTGTGTGTGTGTGTGTGTGTGTGTGTGTGTGTGTGTGTGTGTGTGTGTGTGTGTGTGTGTGCGCAAAACTGCGGAGTACAGCGGCAGAGAAAAGATAAGGCTGATTGAGTGTGTTTGTGTGTGAGGAGCTTCCTCACTATTGGTCCAAATAGTCATTATGTCACTATGACCAGGAAGAAAAAATGGAAAAAGAAAAATGTCCAACGAGGCGTTCTGGGGCAGCACAGACAGGTATTTTCTGTGTTAGAGTTGTACTCGCTACAGGCTGTACTTTGAGGGTTTTTGACTCTGCAGACCGTTTACATGCATAAAAAGCTACATAACACAAGGGGACGGGTAATAACCAGAAAAGCATGTAATGGGACCTTTAACATTTAACAACCTATTAATGTGTCATACCCACTTAACGGGAAGAAACTCAGCTAACTGACAATATTAACAATTTTTACCGAAACGAAACAAGTCTAACGCCGAGCGTCTGAATTGCCTTATCTTTCTTACAGTGCAGACGCTTTTCTGCTTACTCCTGCCTCTGCTTACTTTTTATGCTGATTTTCCTATTCTTATTCTCTAAAAACTTCGAGCAGCGGCTCCTGGACATTAACTTATCACTGGGACAGTTCATCTTCGTAAATAGACGGAGGGTTTCAGCCATATTTCAAAATGTTTACGACGACCTCAGTCTTACAGTAGCGTGGCCTAGTAACAGCTAAAGCCTGGTAGGCTACTGCATGCTATTTAGCTTAAGCTAGTTGATAGCAAAATGCCTCCGTTCTCTACAGATGACTTCCACAAACTTATACAGAAGATGGCTGTGTTGGAAATGAAAATGCAACGGTTGGAAGTTAACGTGGAAGTGAATGGACTATGTCGTGGGAATGACACCACTTTACAAGTGTTGCAAAATAATGGAGAAGAGTATGCTAACTCACAGCTAGTTAGGAGCTACAAGGATTCCAAGGAACAGGAGGGCTGTGTACTGGGTAATAAATCTACAAGTGGTAGTCCTCCCTAGAACTCTCTGGGTGCAAAGCCGAAGAGTAAATCATTTCCATGGGATTTGGGAGGACGGATAACAGGCAGAGCCCAGCGCTCTGAAATCTGTGATGCGACCGGCTGGCCTGCATTGTTATCACCCAGGAAGAGCGCCTCTTCAACCCCTGTTCCTACTAGGAAACAGCAGTGGACAGCTGCTAAATGGAGAATTACAAACAATCCTCCTAAACCACCAAGTGTGCCAATCCAGAACAGATACGCTCCGCTGACCGAGAACCGGAGATCTCTTTCTGATGACCTGGATAACCTGTCCTCTTCACACAGCAGGGTAAGGACCAATAGCTACTCCAAAAGTAAAAGACTAGAGGGAAAGCTAACGACTGGGCCTGAAACTCTGATTGTGGGTGACTCTGCTGTAAGAGATGTAAAAAGTCTGTGTAGTAAGAACAACACCAAAGTACTCTGTTTTCCCAAGGATGTGGTCTCTGACTTGGCTGAGAAGATCCTGCATATTGGGGCTGAACATCCAACTGTGAAGAATGTGGTACTACACATTGGAACAAATGATGTTGTGAAACAAGAGTCAGAAGTGCTGAAAGAAGACTTTAAATGTTTGTTGGAAACGGTCAGCTCTCTAAATGCGGAGGTGTTCATCAGTGGCCCTCTACCACCAGTCAGAAGAGGAGTGGAGAGATTCAGCAGATTGTTTGCACTGAACACCTGGCTTTCAACCGCCTGTACTGACCATTCTGTCCATTTTATTGACAATTTTAACTTTTTCTGGGATCGCAGACATCTTTTCAAGGCAAATGGAGTTTGCCTGAACAAGTCAGGAGTGAAATTCTTTATCTCTAACATTTTCAACTGCCTGCGTCATCAATCTGTTCCCTCTGCCAAGGACAAGCGGCAAGATGAATCAAAACAAGAGAAAGACACAACACATCGCTCAGAAAACCCTGAAGAAGTATCACTGCACCCGCCTGAGGAATGTTCAGATCCCCCCCCCCCCTGACAACGCCTTTGAGGATACTCCGTTCACCCTTTCACCCTCGCCCACCCTCCTGGAGATCGTTGAACACATGAAGGCGATACAGAGGGTTGGCACCGATTCCTTCCTGGAGTTCAATAACCAAACTAACGCAGGGCTGGCAGCATGTCCTTTACCCCCGCTCCTCAACGACACCCACCAAAATCACCGCGGAGACGCGCACCATCTCCCCCGTCTTCATCACCGAGCCTACGTCAACCACCTCCCCTCCCTGGCAGCATGTCTTCTACCTCTGCACCATCTCCCCCGTCTCCATCACCGTGCATACGTCAACCACCTCCCCTCCCTTCAAGAAAGCATCTGCAGTCTCCGAAGCCTGATAAGGATGTGTGTGTACAAAATGCAACAAACTCTTACTGATATGTGCTGGGTCCAGGCTCAAGGGCGTATGTCACTCTCAACTCTTTCCAGGACATGCCGGGGCCCTGCCTGCCTATAGCTTTGCCGATATCTGTGTTGATAGGTAATAGATTAAGAGCGGTGAATCATCTTAGATACAGGAAGCGCTCAAACGTTTGTGTGAGTTTATCTAATTTAGCAGTGATTCCATGTCAGCCACAGCTTGTTACAAAAAACAACTTTAGTTTTATGAGTCAGGAAAGAATGCATAAGAAAGGGGATGGAGTTGCTATTCTGTTCAATGATTCCCTTCAATGCAGGAAGACATCTTATGGGAACTTTGATTCTTTTGAATATGTGGCCCTTCAGCTGAAATGCTCCTCTCGAGCTCTGTTCCTAAATATTTATAGACCACCCAAATACTGTGCAATCTTTTATGATGACTTTACTGAACTGCTGTCTATAGTGTGTATTGACTTTGACTGTTTAGTCATTGTTGGTGATTTTAACATCCATGTTGACAACCCTCAGGACAGAGGGGCAAAAGAACTGTTTTGTGTCTCCATGGAGAAAGGCCATGACCGTGAAAACAGAAAAAAGAGAATGTCGAAAAGCTGAACGCAGGTGGCGAAAAACAAATCTCCAGGTTCACTTTGAAATCTATAAAGAGAGACTTGGCCTTTATAATTTGGAATTGAAAAACGCACGACAATCGTTCTTCTCTGACATCATTACCAAAAACAAAAACAACGCATGTGCCTTGTTTGCTACCGTCGACAGACTAACTAACCCCCCAGTGTCAGTAGCCTCTGAATTTCTATCCACCAGGGCGTGCAATGATTTTGCCTCCTTTTTCACTGACAAAATTCAGAAAATCAGACAAGCAGTCAGTGCCTCTGCATCAGGAACAGCAAATGTGTCCACTTAACATCAATTCACACACCATGACACAATTCCATCAGATTAATGATAAAAACCTAGAGTACATTATACAACTTCTGAAATCCTCCTCCTGCTGCCTTGATATTATTCCAACGGGATTTTTCAAAGATGTTTTGCCTTGCATGGCCTCAGATCTACTTCATATAGTAAACAAATCTCTTCACTCAGGTATTTTTCCACAGGCCCTGAAAACTGCAGTCATTAAACCGCTCTTAAAAAAGAATAATCTAGATGCTTCAGTAAGGAACAATTACAGGCCCATATCAAACCTCCCATTTCTTGTTAAATCATTGAAAAAGTTGTTTTTCAACAGTTGAGTAATTTCTTGCATTTAAATAACTGTTTCGATGTGTTCCAGTCAAGCTTTCGTCCAAACCACAGCACTGAGACTGCTCTTGTAAAGGTCTTTAATGATATCCACTTAAACACAGACAGTGGCAGAACTTCAGTGTTAGTATTATTAGATCTCAGTGCTGCGTTTGACACTGTTGACCACAGCATATTACTAGACCGACTGGAAAACTGGGTGGGACTTTCGGAAACAGTTCTAAATTGGTTTGAATCCTACTTAAAGGACAGAAACAACTTTGTTTCTATAGGTAAATACACATCTGAGTTGACAAATATGACATGTGGGGTTCCTCAAGGCTCCATCTTGGGGCCTCTTCTCTTTAACATCTACATGCTACCACTGGCTCAGATAATGAAAAACAACAAAATAAGTTACCATAGCTATTAGGGGTGTTGAAAATAATCGTTTCTACGATGCATTGCGATGCGGACGATTCGGTATCGATGCAGTGACGGAAGATAATCGGTTATAGCGTAGTAACGTTGCTTCCTGATTTTCCGGCCGCGGCTTTACTATAACGTTTTTTTTTTTTCTGTCACTTTAATATAAAATCGGTCGGTGACGCAGAGATCAGGGAACAGACGTGACAGCGGCACAGCAACACCAAACACGGAGCAGTCTGCTTTATCCACCAGCACAACACCACCAGTCCAGAACCAACAGCAGAAGGACCCGCTCTGAATCACTCCGTGTCGCTGCGGCACAGGGATTTATGTTTTTCAAAAATAATCGCGTTACAATCATGTCAGGTTTTTGGTGGATTTAATTAAGTCTTGGATTGCAAAGTATGAATGTCCTCTAGCAATTTTCAGACGATATATAAGTGTGTAAAGTTTCTGAAGGCAGGAGGAAAAAAGCTTCCGCGATCACCGTCTCCTCTCCGTTCCTCCAAACCCCGCCCCCTCCCTGAAAATAATGAGTGACAGGCTGATAATGACCCGATAGAAACTTTATTATTCACTTAATCACTGAGATATAATGAAGCTAACTTAATCTCATACATTCATGGGATTTATGTAACAGTAAGACAGAGAATGTAAGTGTGCACCCACATGCAGTATTTTAGTTGTTATATGCTGTTGTAAATACTCCTGTTGTCTGCATGTGTTCAGACTCAAGTCCTGTGTGTGATGCCACATTCAGGATATTCAGTGTCCTATTTTTAACAGAAGACCGTAGCTAGAAGCTGCAGCTAGACTGCAGAAGCATTATTTTTTTGTTTTTGAGGATGGAACAACTTCACACACAGATATAGGGAGGCTAGACCTATACAATTCATTTATTTTGGTTTATAAATTAATGTCAAGACATTTATGTTATTGATTTCTGAAGCACTTTCTAAATAATAAAAAGAGAGTTCATATGTATTTACTGCATGTATGCATTGATGAAAATTAAGCCATGCAGTAATATAGAAAATTGAGGATGCAACGCATTGGTATGAATCGTGATGCATCGGGATGCATCGGGATATCGAATTGAATCGAATCGTTGACAGGATAATCATAATCGAATCGAATCGTGAGACCAGTGAAGATGCACAGCCCTAATAGCTATGCAGATGACACACAAATGTACGTAAACAATTTCACCAGGAGACTATGCTCCAATTCAAACACTGAGTAAGTGCATTGAACAAATCAATGACTGGATGTGTCAGAACTTTCTCCAATTAAACAAAGATAAAACTGAGGTAATGGTTTTTGGAGCCAAGGCAGAACGTATAAAAGTTAGCGCTGAGCTTCAGTCTGCAATGTTCAAAACAACAGATAAAGCCAGAAGTCTAGGTGTAGTCATGGACTCTGACCTGAGTTTCAACAGTCACATTAAAACAGTTACTAAATCAGCCTACTATCACCTAAAGAACATATCTAGGATTAAAAGACTAATGACACAGCAGGATTTGGAAAAACTTGTCCATGCTTTTATCTTCAGTAGACTCGACTACTGCAATGGTGTCTTCACAGGTCTCACTAAAAAATCTATTAGGAAGCTGCAGCTGATTCAGAACACCGCTGGTCGAGTCCTCACTAACACTAAGAAAGTGGATCACATCACTCCTGTTCTGAAGTCTTTACACTGGCTTCCTGTGTGTTAAAGAATATATTTCAAAAATACTGCTGCTGGTTTATAAAGCTTTGAATGGTTTAGGCCCAAAATACATTTCTGATCTACTGCTATGTACCATCCAGATCTCTCAGGTCTTCAGGCACTGGTCAGCTTTCTGTCCCCAGAGTCAGAACTAAACATGGT
Organism: Harpagifer antarcticus; assembly: GCA_902827135.1. NCBI lineage: Eukaryota > Metazoa > Chordata > Actinopteri > Perciformes > Harpagiferidae > Harpagifer > Harpagifer antarcticus. Next base: position 323,290 of record CADEHL010001142.1, on the reverse strand, counting down.
AAAGCAGCGTTCAGTTATTATGCTCCAAATATCTGGAACAAACTCCCAGAAACCTGCAGGTCCGCTGCAACTCTGACTACTTTTAAATCCAGGCTGAAGACTTTTCTTTTTGTCACTGCTTTTAATTGAACTATTCATATCTTAGACTGCACTGTAACTTTTATCCATGTATTTTTTCTTTTAATGTTTATCCATGTATTTTTTCTTTTAATGTTTATTTTATTAGCTTTTCTTTTTAATGACTGATTTTAAATGCCATTTTCTTAATGTCTTTCATTTTTTGTAAAGCACTTTGAATTGCCTTGTGTTGAAAAGTGCTATATAAATAAACTTGCCTTGCCTTGCCTTCATCAGATCTGCACAAACTATATATCATATGAAAGCTGAGATTCCACAGATTCCAATGGTATAAGTATCATCACTGTGCGACTAATCCTACTATCCCATCATTCAAGGGTGGTTTTCACTATAAATAATGGTTTCTTTTTGGACAGAAACTATAATTTACATTGTTTTACTATGTTCAATCTCAATTTACTTTAAGATAAAAACATCTATTGATTCTGAGTTTTCTACATCCAACTCACAGATGTATCATTGCTTTGAGAAAAAAGATATATTCATTTGTTCTGGACATGTCATTTTCAAGCCTGAGACCTGAAAAACAGGCTTGGGGTTTAACCTCTTAAGCCCGAGGGTCCCCCCAGTGGACCCCTCCCACCGTTTTTTTACGAGACTATGGGCCCTTCTCACTTCTCTTATTTTTCATTTCCTCGCTCCTCAGTCTCGGTCTCACCGGAAGTTGATTTGTCTGCGCCATCTTGAGTAGCGTCCCAATGGCCTTATTTTTGCCGGAGGACCGAGGATCGAGGATCGAGGAGCAAGAAGCGATAATGGAGGAGCTATAACCGAGGAACCACCAGACCATCCTCCGATAAAATCCTCAGACACTCGCCCAGCCCCTTACTGTGTATCGCTCACTGATTGGACGATGCAGCGCATGCACTGATCTGATGCTTCTTGAGAGCAGAGTGAAGAAAATACTTGAGAGCAGAGTGAAGAAAATACACGAACCTCACAGGAGTCACTCCTCCTTTATACCGTGTTTTGTTTCAATTCATGTTTTATTTAGTTACAAATATGTGATATATCTGAACAACAAAGTGGTCAAAAATCATTTTATTTATTTTTTGGAAACATTTTCATGATCGCTTTTTTCGTTTTACATTTTCATTTATTGTCATTTCACTTATTTGTCATTAAGTGCTATTTAAAATGTTAATTTGCTACATATCCACACAAACAAACAAAGTGTGCAATCCAATGAATGTTAATCTAACTGGGTTTTGATAGATAACATATCTCTTTTTCTTCTCTCAATTATTGTATTTCTATTGTGCACTCTAATCAATATTAATCAAACTATTGTTCGTTTATACATTTTAAGAATGGCGTTTATCTTTTTTGAGAATTAGTTCTTATTGTATTTTATTTATTTGGGTCTACAACAGATGATACAAATGTTTGTGTCAGTAAATGTGTACTAATATAGGCGGGGGTGTTTGTGAAAATAACGGGGACAGAGCTGCTGTCAGACGATCAGCTGTGCAGCGTCATCACAAACGGACATCGCTTCATGTGACGCTCTGGAGGAAAGGACATCCCATTGCTCTTCAAACTCATTTCCCTGCTTCTCGTGGTTTCCTTGCGTCTCTCCATGCTTCCCTGGTGGGAGGGACTAGTCGCAGGGAAACGACGCAAGTGAGGGACGCAAGGAATCCATTTAACCGAAGTGAGAAGAACCCTATGTCTCAGGGCTTCTTAACATTTATGAAACTATTAATGTTCCATATCCTTTTAACGGTAAGAAACTCAGCTAACTGACAATGTGAACCATGTTTAGCTAAAAGAAACACAAGAGTAATAGCAAGCCTTTGAATTCGCATGGAGCAAAAAAATGCTAACTAATGCTAACGGACCTTTGCACAGCACTCACGGTAGAAATGCCCTTATTACTTATCCTAACTGCACAAACAAGATATCCGATTAAAGCTGAGACTCCACAGATTCCACACATGTAATGTCATCACTGTAAGACCCCCGAATTCCTGGAGCTATCAGCCAGAAAAGAGAAAGTAAACAACATCCGGTTTCAAAAATATTACAATAATTACGTCTTACCTTTTTTGATTTGTGATCAAAAGTTGTGTTCACCGGAATAAAAACGCCGCTCAAGGTTAATCCAATGTCTTTGTGTCACGTAGACATTTTGACTGATAATCCATCATCATATTTATGGCAATATACTGGCTATAAAGTTTTGCAGTCCAGGCATGCACTTTCAGATATGCTTTGTTCGCTTCTCTATTACGTCCGCTATGGTAATGTTTAGGTGGATTTGGGAACTGCCCATCGATTCTATTGGTTCTGATGGTTAAGAAAAAGGTGTAAATCACACGAATCGACGAATGGGTTCCAGAGATATAGTCCTGCATAAAGTATAAAGAATGCCAGCCAGTTTAAGTACATTACGCAGCCGACTTCATTTATTGTTTACTACGGAAGGAAGCAGGAAGCAGGAATTGCAGGACAGAGCACACGGAGCACACAGAGCGGAATTGCAGGACAGAGCACACGGAGCGGACAGCAGATAAACGGAATTGCAGTTTTATTGCTTATGGATTATCAGAACATTTCAAAGGGGACACAGCCCCATTGGATATTAACCTATGGATTAACTACATCATCGTTTTTATCGTTTTAATGCCATTGAAGACCAGTTTAGACCAGACAAAGAGGAAGGTAAGCCATTAGCCTAGCGCATGTTAGTACCTAGCGCCACTTGTTTTGATGTGAGTTTGTATCTTTCAGTGTTGAGGTGCGCACCGTTAGCATTTTTCGCTCGGGGCTAATTCAGAGGCTCACTGTTAGCATTGTGTGTTTTTTTTGAAAAAATAAATGAAAAAGATCAGTTAAATGAGTTTTTTCCCGTTATATGGATATAAAATATTCATAGTTTATTAAATATTAAGGTTCCTTAGACGTTGTTTCCTGCAAATGACGTTAGGATAACAGAGTATGTTTTTATGTTTTTATATTTTCTTTTTTTCAAAACAGTTGTATTTGGTTGGAATGCATACCTATAGTGATACTTCAAAGTAATAAAATGATTTTTACAGTGAAAAAGTTCAAATGGAACTGATGGTTCCCAAATTACCCAGAGGTGAGTCCGCCTGGACTTTATTTTTCTAAATCTGTCTAAAAAGGTCAAATTTCACTTGTTTTGCATCAATCTTGATACAGGGTACTTATTATATGTTATAGTTTGGATTCCTAAAGCTTATGGTCTACTAACCCATAATTCAAGGGTGGTTTTCACTATAAGTAATGGTTTTCTTTTTTAGGCAGACATTAGAATTTACATGTTTTTACTATGTTCCATCTGAATTTATTTTAAAATATAAACATCTATATTGATTCTGACACTTGTACATCCAACTCACAGATGTAACCTTGCTTTGAGAGAAAAGATTATTAATTTACCCCTTTTAGAAGTGAAGATATAGTCTTTGTTGTGTTAGTGGCATTTTCGAGCCTGAAACCTGAAAAACAGGCTCAAGGCTTAAGAGGTTAACAGGTTAAGCTTTACAGTGCAACGGCCAACTCAACCAGCTCGCAAAGACACAAATATATAACAGATGTCATCACATTCTACATAGCTAAAAAGAAAGTTCAATAAATGGATGTTTTCAAAGTCAATGAATAATCGTATTTAATAATCGTGATATCAATATTGATCAAAATAATCGTGATTATGATTTTTGCCATAATCGAGCAGCCCTACTATGGAGTGTGAGATTGGCTGTAGAATCGGATTAATGGGAGCGTTATTGCAGTTTCTTTACCGCACCGTTGTGATGAAGAGCTGGAACTACTTCCTCCGCGCCACAACTCTGGATAAGCAGTTGACGATTGATGGATGGATGGATGGATAGAGACAAATCACGTCTTGTTTTGTCAGATTTGTATTTTATTTAAGACATGCATGCGTTTATAATATCAACTCCTGTTTGGAAGGGCAGTATTTTATTTCCCTTACAAGTACATTTGCTGTCCCCATACATTATACAACTAACCAAATATACAACAAATAAAACCTTGGTATGGTCCTAAATTGAAATGCACTAACTGGTTAAGTTCTGTTTAAAAGTGTAAGTCAAATAAAGCAGCAGAAAACACAAAGATATTGGATCTTTGTGTTGTTGTTTTCACTGCTACAGTTTGTGCCTGCAGATCTAGCGGATAGTGGAGCCAAGTCCGTCCTCCTGTATCATATCACCTTACACTGATTGGTTCTCTCAGGGCCCACAGGACTGCAGCAGCATGGAGGAAAGGTGTTTGATTGCACGTTTGTAAGAGAAAGAGAGTCTCTCATGTAATGTTAATGGCACCGGCTTAAAAAGTAAGACTGGGGAGAGGGATTTTTATGATGGACACAAACATTCCAACATAAATCAGAGTTTAGGTACTTTGTAAGTAGTATTGCTCACCCATCATATTTGGGAAAGGATGTAACCATTGTGGCTCCTGTATGGTGCCTACCTCTTGTGGGCCAGTAGAAGTTCCTTGTGGAGCTCGTTGTGAGTTCTGGAAGCCTTCATGAGGTTAGACTGACCTGAAGAGGCTTCAGCTTTGACTCCATTATCTGACAGAGAAATGACATCAATGCAGCACTGAATCCCTCAACAGATTAATCAGCTGTACCACAGGGGAAAAGGAAAAATACTTTGTCAAAGTATAAGAAATTAGGTAAACATAAGTTAAAGTGGACCTATTATGCTATATTTGAAATATATATTGTAGGGCCATACCTATACAAAACATGTCTGTGAGGTTTTTTTTTCAAAATACCAAACAGATCATGCATTGTAGCCATGCCTCATACTGCTCAAACCCCTCTTTTGCAGCCCTGTTAGAGAAACGCGGATCTTGGGTCCTTCACTTGAAAAAAAAGAAAGAAGAGGAGGCGGAGCTATTGCCTGATCAGAAATCTACCGGAGATAGATAGTTAAATTCTGCTGTGATAAAATGTCATCCTGTTTAAACCACGTTAAAGATTATCTCTGAAACAGTATGGAGCTCAAATGCTTTTTCTCTTGCGGGTTTATCACAAGGTGAGTTCTTTTTTTATTTCCTGCTTTTTAAACACATGTGCTCTCCAGTACAGGTTAGCTCTGAGTGTTAGCGAGGCTTGCTAATGTAAACAAAGACGAGATTATGTCCAAAACACGTCAGGCATAGTTTCTGATAGCAACTTTCTGTGGGTCCGCCGACGTCATAGCGGATGGACACGTCAGATCGGCAGCTAATCTGTATCTGCTCATTGTACACCCGTTTTAAAAGATTTGGCTACGGAAGAAAAGAGAGAGGGTTTTATTTTCTGACGCTGCGTGAGTTCCCCGACGCACCGGGGACACATATTTATGTATAAAAGACATCACAAAGTGCATTTTGCATGATAGGTCCCCTTTAATTTAGCAAAAATAAAAGTTTAAAATCTAAAGCATGCAATGTCAGCACCGATTTGGGTAGCAAGAGCCCATCACACAAAAAAGTGACTTATACAATTGTTTAAATACTACTCTTTAATCTTCTTTAACATTTCTGAGGATGTTGTTTTGTGAATGCTACAGAATGATTTCCTAAGGCACTGGTGTGAATAATTTACCCGGCTTCTGTTAGTTCTAAGTAATATGTCTATTCAGACAGCAAAAGTTTCAGATAAGCAAAAATAACATGAGAAATTACTAGTGGTGCACGATAATTATCGGTCCGATATTAGGAATTATGACGTCATCCCGATAAACCCGATAAAAGTATTAATAGCCCCGATAATATACAATATATTTTTTGGGTAAAAAAAAATAAAGAAATACTGCGGTGTGGGTGGATTGGGATGAGGGGCGTTTGTTTTTCACTCTGCTCCTCCCGTTTTGCCAGTACTGTGGTATTAGTGGTTTAGGAAGAGGGGAGTTTTTCACAAATCCAGTGCTCCCTAACTCATGCCTGGCTGTGACGTAAATGGTGTGCGGCCGTGAAGCCAGGACAGTAAACAAACATGTCGTCGGTTTGTATGGGACTATTTCAAAGTTTCAGAGTTAGATAGTTCGCTTTCTATTTGTATTAACAAATGCAATGCAGAAGTTCCACGAGGAGGGAAAAAGGCAACGAGCTATAATACTTCCAACCTGATTAGTCCCTGAAACATCGCCATCGCTACGATGGTGTGTTAAAAGCGTACGAAGACGCCTGCGCTGCTAAACTAGCCGCGAATCCAACGCCAGCTGCAAAGGCACCGGGGCCTTTACCTATCGACGAGGCTTTTGAAAAAGGCAAGAACACTGATTTTATGTCTTATTTTTTACTGATGTAAAGCACTTTGATCTGCAATCCCCTGTATGAAAGGTGCTATACAAATAAAGTTATTATTATTATTATTTGGGAAAATAAATATGGTCACTTTGAAGAGTCAAAACTGTTCTTGGCTTTGTTTTGTTCATAGTAGTGCTCATGTCATTTGCTCACTACTAATCTTTTTTTTACCACCAGGTGTGCAAAAACTACAGGTACATTTAATATATATATATATTATATTATTATCGGTTATCGGTATCGGTCTTGAGAAGCAGGAAGTTATCGGTATCGGTTTAAAAAAACCAATATCGTGCATCCCTAGCAATTACACATGATAACAAAAGTAAGCACAAGCAACCCAGGCTAGCATATTATAGCAAGACATAGAAAACTACGGTGTATATTTTGTATATGTGAATTGTACCATAAAGGAATCAATAACATGAATTATATGAGTTGTAATCAGGTTTTAGAGATGTGCACCTAACCCGAAAACTGCAAAGTATAATTGGCGAGCTATTTAGGTTTAATTGTTTTAATCCGTCCACGAGCACGACGGCATCTGCGATCCCTCGCTCTACCCCTTGCTATCGCATGAAGGGTCTGCTTTAGGTCCGGTTTATGTCATTTTAAGGATGCGCACAAAGCAACATCTCCAGGTGCTCCTTTGAGAACCAGGGCAAAACGGTTATGTGCACCCCTGTATATAAATGATTTAAAAGCAGCCTCCTCTTGTCATCTATGTTTTATATATCTAAGTTTATAAAGAAGTAGCTAGGATTTTCTTTAAATGTAAAAAATAGTAACCTAAGTACTTTCATACTCTATATTTGTTTTCAATTGTGTTAGGGATTAGCCTAATATAAATGATTCCCACTACTGTTCAGCAGTACAGGGGAGCAATCTTAAATCGACCATGTTTAAAGTGGCCTTAAAGAGATGGCTCCAGAGTACCATGAAGCATAAATCATTTCCATTTTGAATGTTTAACTTTGAATAATCCAATAAAAAAGGGCTACCCTGTCACCTGATTTGTATATGCTGGTTTAATTGTTTGCACTTGTTGTCTTGTTGTTTTGTTTTGTCTTGAGTGTAATTGTTATGCAGGAGGACCACAATGGAAATAAGTACATTGGGCTTTATTGTGTTTAATCACCTAACATCTTTTAACATATGTAATGACTGTTATATGTGTTTATGAAGTCTCTAATTAAATCAAAACTCAATGAAACAGAAGAAGTTGCACTGACCTCTCCTATGGTTGTGGCTCTGAGTGTTGTTTAGCATGCTGCTTCTGGAGGTCAGCTGCATCTCTGTATGTGTGTGAGTACTGTCGTTACTGAAGGAACCATTGAGGGACATGGTGACCTGCAGCTGATGATGGAGAAAGGACCTTGGCCTGAAGGAGGACTGTAGTGGGAGACAGGAGGGGGGGGCAGCAGAGGCGACCCTCAGTGCATGGACAGGCAGGATGGAGTGCAGCACCGTAGAACCCGGGTTGGAGCATGCTGGGTAGCTGCGAGGTGGAGAGGGAGAAGACAGTGATGACAAGAGTATGCATCATGAGAAGAGAAATATGGGAAAGTAAAGCAGACTGATATAGTGTGGAAACACAGGGGTGATGTATAATGTATAACTGGTGGTGTCAGTGGGTGTAGAGGTCTCATCACAGAGCAGGTAAACAATGGTACAGTGACAGAGAATATACTAATATCTAGCTCACTCAACTGCAAAATATTACAGTGTCAGAGGAACAGCAACTAGAACATTTAGTTACTGATACAGCGCCTGTTGCGTAACAAGTTTCAAACTCAGAAGAAGGAAAACACACACACTGGTGTACACACACATCGCTGACATGGAAACATGTACTGGAGTATTTAGATATTATTTAAAGCACAGCACATAGAACTCAAATGATATGCTTAAATGATCAATTGAAAAAATGCAAACATTACTTTATGATCCTTCTGTGATCATGTGTCTAAAGAGCTTAATGAAATGTAAAGAGGTCACACCACAGTCATGCAGGTGACAGGTAGAAACAGCAGCAGCGTACATCTCTTTATCCTTCAGATAATGCAGAATCTAACGGAAAATAAAACAGTGAAGCCCTACCTGTGCTGCACTGGTCCTTCATGAGAGGCTGCTGTCTGAGAACACTATCCATGTGTAGAGCTGACAGACAGTGATACTATTGAGAAGCAGTGTTACCTGAGAGCCCTGAATGCAGCACTTTGTTAGTGTTCAAAGTCAACAGGGAGACACTATTGGGAATGAGAGCTGCAACACTGGAGATTCTATTTCATATACAGCATGCAATTAATTAATGTCTCAGTTTTGCAATACAATGTATTGTTATTTAACTATGAAATAATATTAACAGTACTGTCTTCTCCAGTTCGCAAAAATAAATGTACTGTCATGCACAACTTGTTCAATTGATTAAATTAATTTTACAAATACAAACTTGTATCAACATCTGTTATAGATCTTTTATCATCAGCCAACAATAACTTCTTTATATAGTGATTGTAACTTATTTGAGTATTAAAGGGACATTTTATACATCCACTTTCCTGATGAATGGTCTCTCTAGGAGCACTGTGAAGCCTGTGAATACAGTTGTATAATGTCTGCTGTGTCTCTAGAGCAGGGGTCGGCAACCTTTTTGATATGAAGTGCCATTTAAAAAAAAAAAATTGTTATCAGCATGCCAATCGTCGATCGTCCGGTCTGTGATTCTCCAGAGCACACATGTTATGATATTAGGGTCATGCAGAGTGAGATGAGATCGCTGTCCCCTTTGAGAGAGAGAGAGAGAGAGAGAGAGAGAGAGAGAGAGAGAGAAGAGAGAGAGAGAGAGCGAGAGAGAGAGAGAGAGAGAGAGAGCGAGAGAGAGAGAGAGAGAGAGAGAGAGAGAGAGAGAGAGAGAGAGAGAGAGAGGAGAGAGAGAGAGGAAGCGATTGAGATAATCTATGGAGTGAACGTGTGTATGTTTCTGGAAGTGAAACGAGGAAGCAGAAAAACAGAGGTCTGTGATGTATTTTGTGAAACTGAAGAACAGCTAAATAAATGCAACGGCCTCCCAAGAAGGACTCTGCTGCCCTTAAAGTGGGTTGAACCTGAGCTTGTTGCTCCTTCTGCCCTCCTCGACTACGGCCTGGGAGCCGACAGGAAAGTTCAACACACAGATGGCCAGTCCGCCCCTTTGTAGCATATTATTTCGATGAGCGATGAGCAGATCGCCACTGTGCTTTCAACTAAATACACAGCCACGCAAAAACTGCGGCATTTGTACAGCTCCTTATGGGTACTGCAGTTAGTGAAGTGCTTTCCTCTCTGTGGTGAAACGATCAGCACCACGGAGGAAAGCGGCAGAAAGTCACCTGGAGTTAAAGAGAGCGGGGCTGCGCTGTGGGGCTGGCGGCAGCCTCGTTCAGGATCCGAAAATACAATTTAAATATTTTGCACACTTATTCCACTTATTCCGATTGTGCCACTGGTTACGGTGCCGCGTGCCAATGCTGGCACGCGTGCCAGGGGTTGCCGACCCCTGCTCTAGAGTGAGTATATCTTGTTGTTCCACATTTGACCCAAGTTAACACCTTTGTCAGGTGTTTGTTGTGCTGGATGCTGTGAGAAAAATGCCAGGTTGCCATGTATTTTTTCTTCTACAGATGTAGCACTCCAGATAGGACTCACATGGGTGTGTCCCAGCGGATCCCAGTGGCTGGGGGTGTTGCCAAATTGCTAGAGGGCGTTGCCAAAGTTCTCCATTTGTTCAATTACAGGATTTAACCATGAGATGGCGCTTCATTCACAAATACACAAAGACAACTGGGTGTTGTAGAACTTAGTCTGTTTGCAATGTTTGCAGCTCTGCAGTTGTGTTTGCTGTAGCATTAATAAAATCAAAAATAAGATGAGCGATAAAAATAAAAATAATGAGAAACTATGAAATAAGAAATGAATAAAACTTAAATATAATTATCATATCATATATTCTAATGTATTGTATTATTAAGTAATATCATACATTAACCCCATTATAGCAGATGCCACATTGAATGGATGAACTCATGTATGCATCAATAATTACAACAGAGTATTTCTAAATACAAGTTGTAACAATACTTATATGTATTTAATATTAATAACATAATGATTAATTTCAGATGATAATACTTTTCAGGGTTAGGTCCGGTCTGACAGCGCTTAGCTAGAGCTGCTGCAGAGAAGATCACTGCTCTAAACAAAGTCAAAAATCCATCATAATTGGGGGCGTGTCCACCTGTCACTTTGTATGCATACTAATGTGATTGAAACAGCATGGGTAATACTACTCCAGTGGATAGAGCTGGCGGCCCACGTATGGTCACATCCTCCGTCAAACTGGTTCAAGTCCTGGGCTGGACGAACTTTTAATCAATGCCCGTTTATCATCTTTACACATGACCCTCTCCGGCAAAAAAAATGCCTTTAGAAAAATAAAAACAATAATGTACCGCAATAAAGATATGTGAGTGTTCCCCATCCCACATAATCACCCCCCTGCCATAATTACACAAGCACACCCAACCAATGCCACATTTTCCAGCACTCTCTTCTCAATAAGCCAATACACACAATTATCAATCTTTTATTGCAAATAGAACATCATATTCAGTCGTACTGTGTGTGTGTGCATCGAATATTTGTAATGCTAAGATACTTTAAACCCACTGCTGCCTTGCACTTAGCCAGGAGAGGTCGCTGTAACTGAAGCTGCGAGGAATGAACCCATTTTCGAAACAATTGTACCAAGTTGTTCAATGCTTCACAAAAGCTTCATTTGCCCATCACTACCCTGATGTCCTTCATGAGCTACCTGTAGCACTCTATCTTGTCGGGCAGTGGGAATCACTATTCTGGTGCCCGGCAGTCCAGACAGGACATCAGAACAAAACCTCACGAAAAACAACGACGAACCGACTAGGAACACAAGGGAAGGCAAGACTGGGCGGACAGCAGGCAGGGCAGAGGCTGAGCTGAGAAACTCCGGGGGCCGGAGACAGTGGCGAGACACACACACACACACACACACACACACACACACACACACAGGGGGAGGAGAGGTGTGTGCTAGTTGTGCACAGGCCTAACAAATATTTCTGTACCACTTGAGAGAGAGCACCAGGTCACATGCTGCATGACCCGCTGGTCTGCTGCTGGAAATGACACACACACACACACACACACACACACACACACACACACACACACACACACACACACACACACACACACACACACACAAGATGGAAGTCAAGATCACAATGTTACTCTGGAAATGTAAGATGAAATATATTTGAAAATATGTAGCGTTTTATTTGTCACTTTGGCGGTCATTAAGGCTGAGGACCAACACACAAGGGTTTTGGCCAAGAAGGTGTCCAGAGGTAGTATCTGACACTACGCCAAAAATAATAATGCAATCAAATCAATGTTGTTGTTAATCTTTGACACATCCAAGACTCTAATAACCACCAAAGCCCCATTCCCCTATTAATTATTATATTGAAAATAATGTAGTTTTGTGTGTTTTTTTATAATAAATTAGTGTTCGAATTGACCCGATTTCCATTTTCAATGAATAAAAAAAAATATAAGGATATTTTCGTTCAACCTGAAACTCAATGGCCGGGGCTTATTTATTGTGAAGAACATGTGGAATTGTTTTTATTTTTTTCCACTTTTTCCAAATGCCCACCCGCATTTATGTCCTTCATAAGAGGTTCGGGTCAATCTGACCCGGACACAATACCAGGACAGACAGACAGAGAAAAACACACAAACTAAAGACACACACACACACACACACACACACACACACACACACACACACACACACACACACACACACACACACACAGAAACACACAAACTAAAGACACACACACACACACATACATACACACACACACACACACACACACACACACACACACACAATCGTATGCACAGAGAAGCTGTTTGATCCTGTTTTCCCTTGATCTTTACCCTTTGTAGTGTGTACACAAAACTATCCTAGAAAATTATAAACATTTTAGATCCTGCAGAAATGTATAAACATTTTAAATGTTCTCGCACTGTCCCCCCTCACACCTGCACGCCGGAGGAGGGGACTAAACAGAGACATAACCTCACATTACAGTGTAGCGCAGAACTACAATTTTCTACCAGCAAAATGGCCAAAACATATTCTGCTCAGAGCCTTGGAGCTAATAATGGATGAGAGTGAGTGGAATGCATTAAAAGAACACGGTGAAGTGGGACAGGAAGACATTTCTGAAGATGAGGATGATGTGGAGGTAAACTGAGAATTTGACAGCAAATTGGAAGATGAACTTGACTCAGAGCCAGCTGCTGGAAGACCCCCACAGCCAGCCGCTGAAGGACCCCCACAGCCGGCTGTGAGGTCTGTGGACCCTCAAAGGACTCCAAGACACAGACTACATGCAGCAACTGCAACAAGTACATCTGTGCTATACACACGAAGAAGTTCTGTACATCATGTGTTTCCTAAACGGACTTGCCCATTGACTCACATGATGTTCTGCAGCGTCACTTCATCAATATAGTTTTCGGATATATTGTATTTTATGAATAGTGACTGTTAATTGTTTTTATTTGCTTTGTGTTTATATCTGTTCTGTGTAATTTATATGGATGTTTCATTCCCTCTATATTTCACAGCCAAATACTTTTGGATGTGTGGTTCTTGTGTTCCAATTGCTGATAAATTGCTTTATTTCCTTCAGGGCTTTGATTATTATATGACAGATTAAAAATAATAAACATTAATGAAAAAATGTTTCATTTACATGTGTCCTAGAAAAGCATGAGCAAAATGTAAACCTAGTTTTTATTACAGTGTATTTTTTTTAACATAAATTTAATTTTTATCACAAAAAACGATGGACACTTCCATTGTTACATTTGATCCTGCAAAGAGTATTTTCAAAAACTAATCATATATTTCATTTATATTGTTGGGGAATGAGTTAAAGACAATATATATAAGGAATTGTGCATGTTGAATTTAGTTCTGTATTTTCTTTTAAAACCCTGAAATATGTCCCTGGTCAATTTGACCCGAACATTACCAAAGGGTGCAAAATGTGAACATAACACAAGGTTAAACAGGCATTTAAAAGGTTTAAAATCCAGAAAATGATAGAATGGTTGGTAGTTTTGAGCATGTTAGAAGTTGTTAAAAATGATTTACGGAAGAAAAGAAAAGCAGAACAAAATATTGATGTATGATGATTTAATAGCAGTTTTCTGGGCATGTACATTTTTGCCACAAAGGTGTCCAGAGGGTAGTAAACTTCAGGAGGGCACAAGGGTTAAGGGTAAACCTAACTCCTATTTGTAAAATAGTAAGGACATTGGTTTTCGTAGTTTACTTGAATTACATTTTCAGTCAATTTAAATACAATTAAACATATGTTTACAAAGGAGAAGACTTGTTGTCCATTTATTCTCATGTAGGCAGTATGTACAATGTTTCTGAATGTTACCTGATGATGTCATTGACATGCCCTGACATTCAGGCAGCACATTACTGTATTGAACATAGGATTATAAATGGTATGTTCCGTTTTGAAAGAACAATTTAAATTGAACCGTTTTGAAACTGACATAAGAAAATGTCATTAAATTAACTTGTGTAGCATAATGTCAAAAGAGAAAGTCCAAAGATTAATTTTCACAACTAAATAGGACAAGTTAACACAACTGACTGACTCTGTGATGAATCACATTTTAAGACACTAATTCAAAATAAATCACAATCCTTATCTATGCTAAATATCTTCAATTCATGTTTTATCAGTGGACCCAAAGAGGACAAAACAAATGGATGGGTAACCTCCATGATGTTCTCTGTCTGTTCTCCTGTCAACTGAAACACAGGGATGACACACTGGACAATTTATTGAGAGAAAGATGCATGTTATCGGAAAGTCAAAATGATGGAGCAATACCGTTTTTTATTATCTGATCAGCATACAAGACAGTACCAATGTACATATTATAACAAAGTAAGGAAAAACGTAATAAAAATCAAACCGTACCCTGATGTTGATCACAGCACAGTTTTTAGATTGTCACAGTGAACATTGACTTTCTGTCAGATATTAAGGTGAGTCCATAACTTTCATAGCTACATGAGCAGCTGGAAACATGTCCCCAGCAGAAAAAGACGTCCAGGCCACTGATGGACTTCAAATGATTGTAGGAGTATTGTGAGGGAATGCTGTACCAACAATACATTGACCTGACCATGGCTGAAAGCTAACTGTACTACAATTAATATTATTTCTGTTTCAGTAGAGTAAAACTGGGCACATTGACTTTAGTTCAACCTTTGGCACTTCTCTGGTAACAATAGGAACATAGAAGGATGATGCTGGAGAAGAATCCCTACCACTATATATTACAGTGTTGGCATAATCCTGTACATAACTACATGAGAAGACACAGCGATAACATATTTGTAAATAATAAAGAAATGTAATTTTATTATTTTTCCAAAAAAACATGATTCTTTTGAATATTTAGGAAACGAGGGTAAATCAGTAGGAAGAGACTGATTTTGTTCTTCCTTCTTCACATGGTCAGAGGAGCCACGTAGTGGTCATACTTTGTATCTGCCCCGGTCAGTTTATTGGCTCCCCCTTCAGGTGTAAGCAGTCTGTGTGTGACATGAAGAGGTGTCCATGTTTCTCTTCTTTATAAAACGTGTGTCTTCCCCACCTAAGAGAGCCTAGTTCTCTTGTCAGAACTTCAGAGCACTGTGGTTTTTTTCTATTTTGGTGATGTTTAATAAAGAGTTTGAAATGAATGAAAGCTTTTTTTCCCTACTGCTTAATAATACAGTGTTGGCATAGTCCTCAGCATGATGACTATTCAAGGAGACAGAATAATGAAAGACTTGTTTACATCATTTTGTTTAAGTTGAAATGTTGTTATGCTTCCCATCCAATCCGAGTCTAATTGGATTGATGTAGGTGCTTAATAAACAGCCACAAAATAGAAATGTTGAAAGGCCCCCGCCCTGGGTCAGATGGCCAACAGGGATAAACATTTCTATTACAAATAAGCAAGATCAAATTGAAAACACGGTTGCCGTCAATGAAAAAAACTATTTGCAAAAGACGAGAGTTAGCAGGAAAACGACAGTAACTAACTTTTTTAATACCGCTGGTCAAATTCAAGTTTTGTTAAGATCCCATAAAGGAGGGCAACATGGCAGGACTTAGAATGGACAGTTGTTGAAGTGCTGCGTTCATTATAACGCTGGAACAATGCTGTGAATGGTCCCGCTCCCCCATCACTTTGTTCAGCTTTATGAAGTCTCAAACACTGTGAAAAGAAGGTCTGAAGCGTCCTGCTTTCTGTGATATTTATTTAAAAAAAAAAAAGTCTTACAGTCAATCAATACAAAAGCAGAATTTCACCAGAAGTGAGAGCAGTAATTAAGATGAGCACTTTCTCAAGGCTGGTTTCAATTTAAAAACAGAGATTGAATGATCTTGGAGAAGATAAAGTAACTTTTCTTTTTGACTGATCGGATTCTCAATGATCTGATTCTCATTGATCCGATGGCTCATGTGGTTTGCATAAAGTCCCAATAAGACAGTACAGCTCCAGATCTCAGCAGGTGAATTGATTGTTAACTGAGCTGAGGGAGAAGAATAGTGACTGAAACAAGATAGGAAACACACTTATTTAAGTTACAGAGAGCGCCTGCAAAACAAGGTGCTGAAGAATAGCACACCACAATCACATACTAAATACCCATCTAACCCCTAATAGAAAAATACAGAGCTGACAGTAAAAATGTGCAGCTCAGTTATTCATTTAACATTGAACACTATCTTAATGGTGTGTGACAGGTGTCACTGAGGAATGAGTAAAATAGAAAGTAGTCCAACAAGGTCATATACAAAGACATACATACACATGTAGGCAGGGCAGCAGAACAAGGGCATTCATCACTAACACACACACACACACACACACACACACACACACACACACACACACACACACACACACACCACACACACACACACACACACACACACACACACACACACACACACACACAACACACACACACACACACACACACACACACACACACACACACACACACACACACACACACACACACACACACACACCCACACACACACACACACACACACACACACACACACACACACACACACCAAATTTCTCTTTGTTGTTGCTAGTGTTGTTTTTTGTCGTTAGGCCAACTGGATTAATACATCCATGAGAGAAGGTTTATTAGACACCAAACACTGCACAGCAGTTTTTTTTTAGCAGGATTATGTTAAAAAGCTATCCAGTAGGGGTGTAACGGTATCCGTATTCGTCCCGTACCGTCACGGTTTCGGTGCATGCAGTCACACGGCGAATACGCCTTTTTTTACGAGTGGGAAAAAAGTCTGTCATTCAGGGCAGTATCCACTACACTATTTATAATCCAGGGGGCGGCATTGCGCCTAAAAGCTGTTTGCCAGCCGCCCTTAAACGACAAACAAGAAGAACAACAAAACGAACAAAATACAAGAAGAAGAAAAGTTAGTTTTGCGAGTTCAGATAACACAACAGGAGCTAGAACCCACCTGCTTCTTTTAAAATCAGCTGTGTGGGAACATTTCGGGTTCCCTGTGGACTGCAATAACGATGAAGTGCGCGAGTGGTGGATCGGACGAGGACCGTGTGTCGGCGTTGTTAGACAGCGGTGCGGTATGCTAATGGGAACACAAGCCAAACATGCTAAGTCATATCAGAAGGCATCACCCAGATTTGCCAATCACCGGAGCCCGGCAAAAGACAACAGCAGTTCAACAGCTGATCCCCGCTGTTTTCAAGAAGCCTATGGGCTAGTTGCACAAGATGACGTCTATCAACTTCCGGCGGCTGGGTGTGCGGTTGTAAACTTCCGGTCTACAGTAGAGCGGTAGAGGGAAGAGCGATAGATAGCGAATAGATATTATATAGGCACTATTTTACACTCGATGTCTCCAAGACCTACCGAAGGTTAACATCAGTGATGTACATCGGCTGGTACAAGCGGCAGGCTCAGCCCCGAGGAGCAAAAGAGAAAAGGGGTTCAAGATGTAGCTACATATCCAGCTACATCGACAATTATGAGGGTAAGTGACAAACAAAGCTGTAGTTACTGGCTAACTTTGACAACTTGACAGTCTTGATACAGTGTAAAGTGTTTTAATGATGTACTATTACGTTTTTTTGGATAACATGAATGATATTCAATTCCCCACAGTTTGAAACAAAGATCTACCTTCAGGGAGAGTGAGCGTCAGGGCTAGCTGTTACAGGTCCATGAAAAGCCTCACGATCTCAGAGTAGAGAGGAAAATAAAAAGTGTTAATCGGTTCAAAGCCTCAATCAGGTTCATGTTCTGGGGTTTTGATGTGGCAAGAGTAGGTAACCTGTGATTTAGGATTCAAATAAGCCCAGCTAGCTGACGTGTTGCAACAGATTACATAGTGACAATACATGTGCTCACATCAACAGGTAGCTAGCTATGTGTGTGTAGCATGAAGGGGCTACAGATTTATTTTCATTTTGTAACCCTCTCGTGTAAAATGATAAATACATTAGCTAAACCCAAACTTAGCTTTCATCAAAGATTCTTAATGAGAGGTTGAAAACCGTCTCTGCTTTCATGGAAACCCCAGAAACTGGTTGTGACGGCTGCTGTTCTTTACTGAATGGTTAGTATAGTCCATGTAGGGTCCATTTGTATTGGCCAGTGTTAGGTAAGTGCTGGTTTTGTACCCTACATCTATGTTAAGCTGTTCAACGTTCTACTAACACTATTTTATGTAGTTATAAGATAATACATTGAGAGAGCTGAGACAGGCTATACAAGCGAATCTGTTTTGAATGTCCTTAAATTACAGTATTCCAAACAGCAGAACTTCTGTGTATGTGATGTGACTGACAACCTGACATGGTTTAGCCTTTTCCCACACCTATTACTACTGATCAGCCTGCTCTCAGCTTTCTCATTTGTCTGTGTTGTGTTGAAGCAGTGTCCTAAATGTAAATGACTGACATTTTGTTTTAAGAACTGTTCACCTGTGGAGATTGCAGTGGCAAAGTGTTCCTGTGTAGCTGGAACAGCACTCTGCAACCACAATGTTGCACTGCTGTTCCAGACCGCACACTACTCCACACTTAACCTGGCTGCTCCTCCCTGTCCTCAGCTGCACTGAAACAGAGCAGCGATGGCACAAGCCAAGAACCATGGTAAGTACAGTATGTGTTCACAACCAATCCACGGTTTAATGAGTATTTCCTTTGTGCCAAGAGCTGATCTAGTATGTTGCATCAACGACCTTTTCAATTAATTTGACAATTGTTGTGTGTGATTAATAGGGTGTGAAACCAGGCAGAGTGAGTGACGTGGTGCTCATTTCCACTAAGCCAAAGCAGTTTACAGTTGCTGACGGTGTAAGGTAATATCTACCTAAGTAATTGTATGTAGCCTGCTACAACTTTGTGATTGTTGTCGGAGTGTAAAATTGTTCTTAAAGTCCTAATTATCATATAAACATGTTCAAAGGAGTACACGTTACAAGGCCGTGCGGGGGGAGCTGCCAGACCCAGATGTCCTCAAAGTCAGCAAGGCATACAAGGACTTCTCAGCAGACATCGCACCACGAAAAAAAATCGAATGGCTCACTTCTCAACGACTAACACTCTTTCAGAGGATATGTTGGAAATGCACACATTATATATATTGTTTGCATCTACTTTCTGGATATTGTCCATCTGTTATATAAACTAGCATTACTTAAATATGCAGAGACTAATTGAAATGTTTAAATATGTATTTTTTCCCCCGATATAACATCAACCTATGTTTTGTAAAAGTTTATTAAATTAATCTGTAAAATGTTATATTGTGGATTTATTAAATTATGTATTTTCCTTTGTTATTTGTGTGCGTTTGTTTTGAGGATATAATTCATTAGTACCTAAACAAAGTATGGTATAACTGCTTTTTGTAATGAAATACACAATTGGTTTGGGAGCAAGAAATCTTTTAATCGTTGTTGCCCAGGCTTGCCGAAATGAGTGGAAACTTATTTCCCGATTATAACATTGTGTAACTTGCTGCTGTTAAATACCGTCAAACTATGTGCAATATATACTTTATATACATATGCCATCTTTAATAACTGTAATATATATACCGGGCTGCTAAATCCTAAGAACTGCTACAGGATTTGATTTGTAGATTTGATTTGTTTTTTCGAAAATTATGTAACTTTTTAGCATATTGTTTATTATATTATAACTTAGTACTTTTTAACGCATGTAAGATATAAGATGTAAGACTAAAAGGTATTCTGATAACGGGACGAATTTGTCCAAAGGGGCACACAGCAATGTAGTGCCGACTTTCTTACACGCTGGAAGGCCAATCGCTTTTCTTTACCCCGAGATCCGCTCATTCTTGCTCTCTGTGTGGCATAACAAACTGTCAAGCTGTTAAAACTCTGTACTCAAACCGGAAGTACTCAGCCGCACACCCAGCCGCCAGAAGTTGATAGACGCCATCTTGTGCACAGAGCCAATAGACATGAAAGCCGAGAGACCAAAATAAATAACAGAAGCTTTTGGCATATGTTTTTCAACGACTTTGCGCTCTTGAAACAATTTCTTATTATTTATGATGTAATATTTTCAAGACATTCTTTTTAGTTTTACAGCTTGATGAAACCTTTTTGTTTGACATCAGCCATTATAGATAATCTGGCCATCTGAGTGTGTGTGGTGCTGTTTGTGGTTTGTTTTTATCTGTGTAATACAGTTAATTATTCAAAATGTTAGAGTTCCTTATTTTTATACTGAAACTTGCACTACTGTTCAAAATAAATAAAAAACAAACCTGGAATTATGCATTTGGGACTTTTTTTTGCTTTTTCTTGTTGTACCGAAACCGTGACCCCCAAACCGAGGTACGAACCGAACCGTGACTTCTGTGAACCGTTACACCCCTACTATCCAGATGACAATCATTCCAACCGTTTTTACTGGAGCCCTGTGACAGGTGAATACAAAGTGCACAGTGGAGGATGACAGGTACTTTAAAATCCTCCTTCATTGAGCCCAGCACAGACTACTCTCATTCATGGCAGTCCTGCTATATTTGCACTAAACATTTATTTTCCACGTTTGAGAAAGTTACTGAGCAGCGGAGCTAAATAAACACACAATTATATCAATCAATTATTATTTTTCTTCTGATTTTCAGAATGTACCCACTTCATGGTATGGTAGACTAGTGACCAATGTGTGTGAGTCAGTTTGACTCTGGATCAGCACTGTCTGACACACATGGAGCATTCAAACACAACGACAGACTGAGACACAGAGCCACCGGTCCTGGATCACTTGAAGGCTGACTGCAGGTCCTTGAAGGCAGCACGTCTCACTTTCTGCTCCTCCAGCTGCTTCTTCTTCTCCTCCTGCTCCTGACGGATCTCCGTCTCAAACCGGTTCGACTCACTGATGGCCTGGACCTGTGCAGCAGCAAACACAGCAGTCAGGGGATGGAGTATTGGGTCAGATTAAGGGGCGGGAGGGCACCTGATGGACAGCAATGGAAGAGGAGTAGAGTGTGCAGGTTTCGGAGAAACCAATATTATTTATGAAGCAATGGCTTCAACATGACGAAAGTGTATACATTAGAAGTGTTAACAACAGCAGCAGTGAGAGAGCCGAGGACCGAGCGTTACATCAGCAAAGACCACACCTAAAGACCATCATGACAACAGTTCAATACAACAGCTGCTCCCATTTATAGGGCTACTATCAAGGGATAAACTAACAACTGTAATAGATAAATAAATAATCATTATTCAGAGCCAGTGTTTCACCTTTACCACTGGGTCTACACAATATAGATTTGCAGTCATTAGTTTAAAAAAAAATAAAAAGCCTGCAATAGTATGTTATGCTATGTTAACATACCACATTTGGATGGTGTAGTACTAGTGATGCATATTTATTGTGATCTATGTATGTATTTTAAATGTTTATGTTTAAGTAAAAAGCTAATGCTGAAGTGCTAATGTCTTGTGTGTCTGTGTGTGTGTCTGTGTGTCTGTCTGTCTGTCTGCGTGTGTGTGTGTGTCTGCGTGTGTGTCTGTCTGTGTGTGTGTCTGTCTGTGTGTGTGTGTGTGTGTCTGTCTGTGTGTGTGTCTGCGTGTCTGTGTGTGTGTCTGTCTGTGCGTGTGTCTGTGTGTCTGTCTGCGTGTGTCTGTCTGTCTGTGTGTCTGTCTGTCTGTCTGTCCGTCCGTCCGTCCGTCCGTCCGTCCGTCTGTCCGTCTGTCCGTCTGTCTGTGTGTCTGTCTGTGCGTGTGTCTGTGTGTCTGTCTGCGTGTGTCTGTCTGTCTGTGTGTCTGTCTGTCTGTCTGTCTGTCTGTCTGTCCGTCTGTCCGTCCGTCCGTCCGTCCGTCCGTCCGTCCGTCCGTCTGTCCGTCTGTCTGTGTGTGTGTGTCTGTCTGTGTGTGTGTCTGTCTGTGTGTGTGTGTCTGTCTGTGTGTGTCTGTCTGCGTGTGTGTGTGTCTGTCTGTCTGCGTGTGTCTGTCCGTCTGTGTGTCTGTCTGTGTGTCAGTCTGTGTGTCCGTCCGTCCGTCCGTGTGTCTGTCTGTGTGTCTCTGTGTGTCTCTGTGTGTCTGTCTGTGTCTGTCCGTCTGTCTGTCCGTCTGTGTGTGTGTGTCTGTGTGTGTGTCTGTGTGTGTGTCTGTGTGTGTGTGTGTGTGTCTGTGTGTGTGTGTGTGTAGAACTTTATTACTCCTCTGCGTAAACACCTGCTTGTGTATTAACTGTCATGAACTGTTGGCTGTGTTGTTGTAATAGCAAGTGTTTTTCAACCTTTTTGGAAGCTGCGGTACATTTTTTACATTAAAAAAACTAAACAACTAAAAGTCTAAAATGGACACGTTTGCCTATTCTACTTGTTTTGAAGTGACAGGTGTTTCGTTTGGAGGTGACATTTACTGCTTGGGACCATGGCACTGTGGGACAGCTTTACCCCAAACACAAAGCAAACCGTGTCGGTGATGTCTGATCCCGGTGAAAGAGAACTTTGGCTGTTTTACCCCAAAGTCACCGTTTTTCCGTCTTTTGACCACCACTCATACTAGGCTCTATCTGGTTTAGAATTATGTCCAAGGACCATCCAGAATCTTTTCAAATATTTATCCATCGCTGTTAGTCTTGTCAACCGTCTTAAAATAATAAGGTTATATTGCGCTAACCTAATGCCACCCACTGGCATGGAAGAGTATTGCATTATTTAGCCAGCCACTACATTGCAGGCAGCGACGCTCAACAATGGCAAATTACTTGCAGCAACTAAATCATGTTTTTTGCACCAATTAAGTGAAACTGGACCATTTCCCATGGCACACCTGACAGAGTTTGAAAATCACTGGTGTAACCAGTCTTCTTACTTTGGCTTCAAAGAAGGTCTTGGCTCCTTTCAACCCCCTCTGTGGAGACGTCGATCTCAGAGAGGCGAGCGAGGACACAGAGCCCGCTGTCCTCCGCCAGCTCTCCTGCTGCGGACTTCCGGAATATGAGGAGGAACTGAGAAGGAAGAACAGAGTAATGTTTGAACAGGAGGAACATCAAATCCTCTGACTGATTCTCATCTGGACTTCTTGCTTCACCTCTCTGAAGCTGAGCTTGTTGTCCAGGTCCTCGTCCACCTCCTTGATCATGTTCTTCAGGCCCAGGTGAGTCTGTGGAGCTCCCAGCTTCTCCATCATCAGCTTCAGCTCCATCAGGTCAATGTAGTTGTCTTTCCCAGCATCAAACCTACACAGGATTAAGTAGAAGATGGGTCTGTTACAGCTCTTCTACAACGCTGAACTAAAGCTCACACCTATGTGTACAAGCTGTGCCACTTTCAAGCATTGCATATTATATATATGTTTTATTTATATATGTGTGAGGTGCCTATCTAAGATATGCAATCCATTATAATAATGTCAACATAATTTAGTTTTGATCCATGATGTATCAGAAATTGGGTAACATTACATGTTCCAACTGCATTAAGTACAGTACAGTGGGTTGCAGTCATTTCACACCAGGGGGCCAAGGGGTGGGAAAGGGATGTCAATGTCATGTTGTGCACACAGACATTTTTTATTTTGCCAATAATAGGCTAAACTACAATTTAATAGGCAACTGTTTTGCAGAAGCTTTATAGTCAAGTAAGCCAACACAAGCAATGATATTTAAAAGGTCCCATGTCATGGCCATTTCTACTGATCATAATTCCATTGTTGAGGTCTACTAGAATAGATTTATACTGTGCAATGTTCCAAACTCACATTGGTTTCTCATACAGCATCTCTGTATAGCAGGGCTTCTCAAACTCCGGACCAAGGTCCGGATCGAACTACAAATCATCCCGGACCGAACCCTGTGTCCCATTATAAAAAAAAATAAAAATAAAATGTTTTGATTCTGATGTAAATTAAAGTGGACCTATCATGCTATATTGGAAATATATATTGTAGGGCCATACCTATACAAAACATGTCTGTGACGTTTTTTTACTTAAAATACCAAACCCTTCCCTCATTGTAGCCATGCCTCATACTGCTCATACCCCTCTTTTGCAGCCCTGTTAGAGAAACGCGGTTCTTGGGTCCTTAGCTTGAGCTAATGCCTGATCAGAATTCTACCGGAGATAAAGTTCAATTCTGCTGTGATAAAATGCCATCCTGTTCTAAAAACCACATCACAAAGTTTATTTCTGAAACAGTATAGATCTCAAATGCTTTTTCTCTTGCGGGTTTATCACAAGACGAGTTCTTTTTTTTATTTCCTGCTTTTTAAAAACACATGTGCTCTACAGTACAGGTTAGCTCTGAGTGTTAGCAAGGCTTGCTAATGTAAACAAAGACGAGATTACGTCCAAAACACGTCAGACATTGTTTCTGATAGCAACTTTCTGTGGGCCCACCCGACGATTTGACGTCAGAAAATCTGTATCCGCTTCGTTGTGCCCCTGTTTTTAAAAGAGTCGGGTACGGAGGAAAAGAGAGAGGGGTTTTATTTTCTGACGCTGCGTGAGTTCCCCCCCGACGCACCGGGACTTTACTGGCCATTGATCCGGACCATTGACCTTGTATAAAATTCACAAGTGGACCTTTAACAAAAAAGTTTGAGTACCCCTGCTGCATAGCCGCGGGGAAGTAGGGGTGCTGCAGCACCCCCTGTTGGCGAGTGGTGTACATTTGAAAAACTGAGTGACCACCTAAATAAAAATGATAAACTACATAAATAGTTATGATTTTACTTAAATAAAATGTGCTGTATACAGTAGCATATAATAGTCATAGTATATATTTGTATCAGTCAGGTGGCTTGAATTTATTTCCAAAATAAAATCCGAGTCATCTAGGTCCTAGGTCGTGGGATAGTGGCGTAATTGACGCGACACACACACTGCAGAGTGACAACTTTCTAGAATGGGCGCAAAAAAAGGATTTTGGATTTTTTCTCCAACAAACAACCCAATAAAACGAGTGGATCACCAGCTACTCCTCAGCCCACCACCTCTACAACTAGAGTAATATGACACAGAAGAGACTGACACATCTGACTTTGATGCATGTCCACAGTAACATTTTGGACAATGTGATGTATCTGCTCTAATGAGGTCTTCATTAGTGCCACCCCCAGAGAGGAAGGCTACATTTGGAGTTTTGTGAAGCCCCAACACAAGGTAAGACGATATTTTTCTTTTAATGCTGCTGCCGCTGTGCAGTGTTTTGCCTTGTCAATCAGTTAAAATTGAATTCATAGTTTTATTAATATTGTAAATAATATTTTCTGACTATTTGTAATATTATGTAGGTTTGTAAGACCCATAGTTAGCATGTGGGCATGTGCAGCTGTTGCTAAGGTCTATAATGGTTTATTAAACAGTTAAGGCGAGACACCCCAGGTGAATAGGGTAATTTTTTTACTTAAAGATATCAGCTAGAAATTTCTTCTCCAGTTAATTACTTACAATAAGGCAATTGTTTTTTGTATTACAAGTTTTCTGAATATGCAAATTTTTTTGCGCATATTTTAACACATTTCAGGAACCGAAATGTGAACTTTGGATAAAGCCAGGTTCAAAATTCTTGTTTCATTTTGTAGTCATATTAGTATCTAAGGCTTTTACAGAAGGGATATTGGATATCTATCCATAAATCAGAAAAAACCGTCAACAGCACTAAAATATCAATTTGCCATGTTTTTAGGTATAAAATCTTACATACACTGAACAAAAATATAAATGCAACACTTTTGTTTTTGTTCCCATTTTTCATGAGATGAACTCAAAGATCTAAAACATTTTCTATATACACAAAAATAAACCATTTCTCTCAAATATTGTTCACAATCTGAAAAAAATCTGTGATAGTGAGCACTTCTCCTTTGCCGAGATAATCCACCCCACCTCACAGGTGTGGCATATCAAGATGCTGATTAGACAGCATGATTATTGCACAGGTGTGCCTTAGGCTGGCCACAATAAAAGGCCACTCTGAAACGTGCAGTTTTGCTTTATTGGGGGGGTCTGGGGGGTTCCGAAAACCAGTCAGTATCTGGTGTGAGGGGTAGGGTTAGGGTTAGGGTATTGTGGCCAGCTAAGGCACACCTGTGCAATAATCATGCTGTCTAATCAGCATCTTGATATGTCACACCTGTGAGGTGGGATGGATTATCTCGGCAAAGGAGAAGTGCTCACTATCACAGATTTTTTCAGATTTGTGAACAATATTTGAGAGAATGGTTATTTTGTGTATATATAAAATGTTTTAGATCTTTGAGTTCATCTCATGAAAAATGGGAGCAAAAACAAAAGTGTTGCGTTTATATTTTTGTTCAGTGTAATTCAGGCTATGGATGACATATGAACAAACCCTTCTGTAAAAGCCTTCATAATATTGATAGGAATATAACTGGAAAGTTTGGTGTATCTACGTGCTACTGAAGTTGAAATTTCGAACTCAGAGTAGGAGAAAAAACTCATTTTGAGAAAACGACCTTTAAAGATTGCAGTGAGGCGCTAGCTAAACCCTCCTGTTCTTTGGATGACAGCTTGCCAATCGACGCACTCCGTGAAGGTATTTCATGTTCGGGGTCATGTTATTTGTATAATCTTGCTTCGTGCAAGTGACAATAGTTGTCGTCTTTTCTGTGAACGTTTTTTTCGTCGTTCTTTTGCCATTTTGAGATTTAAATTTCTAGCGGAAAGCTAACCAGAAGTGTTTTAGCACAACACGTGACGCATCTGAACGAATCACGTTGTCAGAAGTTGACAACCAAAGCCAATGAGTTTTCGTTTCTTGGTTTAGAGACCCCTGTGTGCTTTCCACGATTGGTTGCTGATACAAAGGAATGACCATATTTGGATCTGATGAGATTGTACAGGAGAGACGGAGCTTTACAACGATATCTCTGTTGACATGGTGCACACAGCGGTCGTGGTAATTTGTTACGTTCGAATGCTAACTTTTGGTGAATTTAGGAGTAAAATAACACTTAAATGTGTATTTTGTACGTTTTCCTTCCAAAAGCCTGAAAGAAAACATGTTATAGAATCAAAATAGCACAACATCTCAAAATGTACCAGTGCATGAAAAAACGATGTTTTTGCCTGCCGTGTTTCGCCTTTAACAAACAATTTATGCGGCTGGTATCGCTGGCACTGCCTTTGTTCTTCTTTTTTTTAGAAGCGGCCCCCCCTCCCCACTTTTGCAGCATCCACTGAGCAAAATGAACTTCCCGCGGCATGCCCTGCTGTATAGTATGTGTATCACTCTGTGCTAAACGGCTTGCGGAGCTCCGGCAACCCCCCACCCCCCCTTCTGTGAACCCAGTGTGCTCTGATTGGTCGGAGAACCAATTACTGTGTGGTTTCCGGGTCGGCGATACAGCGAGAACAAGCTAAACTCCATCCTGAGCACACACAACACTCACAGCTGAAGGGAAAAAACAACTAAGTGTGGCTTGATATTGAGTAAGAAAAAGGGTTTATAAACGCTGTGAGAATGTGTCCGCGGAGAGCATTTCTCCACAATCCCAACTCGTCTATTACCAACGTTCAGGGAGCTCTATGCAAGTCAATGGGACTCCCCATTAGTTTGAAAATGTACGCTAAAGGTCCTGGTGTGTGAGGAGCTCCGCAGATTGGTCCATTTTAGTTCCCGGAAGAAACAAATGGAAAAAGAGAAATGTCCAATGAGGCGTTCTGGGGGCAGCATAGACAGGTCTTTTCTGTGTGAGAGTTGTACTCGCTACAGGGGTGTAACTTTGAGGGTTTGTGACTCTGCAGACCGTTTACAATGCATAAAAACCTGACATAACACACAAGGGGACAGGTAATAACCAGAAAAGCATGACATGGGACAGGGGTGCCCAACCTTTTTTGAACCGAGAGCTACTTTTAAAGTTGCCAGTCTGCCGAGATCTACCAGTCCAAATAGAGAGGCGTAGCCATTACTGACAGCCTACTACCAGGTAAATACACACTTCTAATTGTATTAAAACTGACCTTTGTACGATGAATACTTCATAAAATACTGCAGATCCTTTATCTTACCTCTTTCTAATCTACACACATACAAGTATTTAACTGAAGTTACACAACAGTGTTGTTGATACAGAGTTGGAGTTTATTCACACGTCACTACAGCGGGTAATGTTTTCAAGAAACATCGAACAGTGCTGCCACATATGACACCGGAAAAAAAGAAAAGACTCTGAAACCCTTTCTTTGACATTATATAAAAATAGTGTTGCTACAAAAGTATAAATTAGGCTTACTAATAAGACACTCAGATCTGAAGCTACACAGGAATCTGCTGCCAAAGTGCAATAAAAAAGACAAAATCAATAGAATCAAACCTTTTTTTGTTGCATTTTAGTAGAGTATAAAAAGAAAACGCCTTAAAATAGGATGCAAGCAACACTAGTTCTTAACCTGAATTGATAGACTATAATCAATTTAAGTTTGCATTCTTATACCATTTTGTACAATAATTATAATGAATAAGTTCAAACAAACTAAAACTTACAGCTGATTAATAAAGGTATCTAACTTGAGTTTTTATTATATCAAAAACCTGTTGAAATGCTACTGTTATTTTTACTGTCCCCAAAAAGCACGTCGGCAGCCTCCATGAATGCTTCTTTCACAACTTCGCCGTCTTTGAAAGACTTCATGTGTTTCGCAAGAACGTGACTGACACGATAAGATGCTATGGTAGCAGCCTTGCTCTTGTTGTTGGGCCTGGTGAAAATGGACTGCTGGGCATTTAGCTGTCCTTTCAGGCCCCTCCCCTTTTGGGAGCGTAGGGCAGAATTAGGAGAGAATTCCGTCTCGTAGCGTTGTGCACAGTTTTGAAATGCCGCTCTTAAATTACCCTTCTTCGATCAAGCCACGCTCGCATTGCAGATGAGACAGATGGACTTTGAATTGGAATAGATACAAAAATAATCATCCTCCCACTCGGAGTGAAAATTATATATTTTGGGCTTTTTTGCTTCTGCCATAATTGTGGTCTTGTGTGTGTGCGGACTGTTGACACGGACAACGTCAAGAAATAGTGCCCACTGCCGACCAGAATATTGTTGTTCTATTTTTAGATACATCTGGCAATCGGCTGGGAATCTCTCCGCGATCGACCGGTCGATCACGATCGACTGGTTGGACCTTTAACATCACATATTGCTCAGCTAAGTTATAAATGGTAGGACTATTAAGTTCTAACGCTCTAAGTAAACCACCAAACAAAAATGCATTATGCCTAATCTGAATCATATAGTATGTCATCAATTATAGCCTATGCTGATATAAGACTATTTGCCTGACATTTTTTTGATAAAGAATTTGAGAAAAAGAAAGAGATTGCCACCACAATCTGACATGTGTCCTATTGTAATGCACCTTAATACATGGAGTAAAGACATGCATTAAAACACCATAGACTGTAAAAATAAGGAAAACACAGACACTCATCACCGAGGTCACAATATCAATGGATCCAGCAGAGCAATAGCCTATAGGTAAAACACAGAAGATCAACAAAAGATATGACATAAAAGGAACTTACCAAAGCTGAAGAATGGTCAACTTCATTCATTTTCTTTCAGTTTTACTGATTTTAAATCACTATACGCTGCTTTCTCTCGACTCCTCTTCACAACTACACTTTTCGCGGCACTAGGGCTGTCCCAAATATCATTTTTCGGGCTCCGGATATTCGGTAGTAATCAGCAGTGAATATTCGTGCCCAGGCGGGGGGGGGGGTAATCAGCAGCGAACCGCTTCAACACGTGTATTTCGGTCTACTCACGGCATTCATTTTGTTATTCTACAGTAGTGTTGTTTTATAGTTATTTGTTAACCCAATTTGTGTTCCTTGAAATTGAAAAGAATATTGCATTGTGTTTGTTACTTTCGTTGCAGTTGTATATGTCTTAAGTGTAATTTGGCTTGGCTTCCTATTTTGTATGGACATGGTTTTATTTTGAAGGAGAGTTAGCGCTGTTGACAGTTGTTGTTGCTATGGAAACAACGTGACGGAGATTAACGGAGAAAAAGTCATCTACATATAAAGACGGAGAAAGTAAACGATAACGTATATGGTTAAGTGTTAGCACCCCCCGAAGAGGCACAAGCTCTTACATTGATATTGGAGTTTTCAATAAATTAAATTTTGAAAAAAACGAAAAAAATGAACAACGAAATTGAAACCCGAGTAATACTCCAACGAACGAATATTCGGGTACAGCCCTAGTACTTACAGCCAATCAGCTCTGAATTATGAGATGACGTTTTGGTGGGGTTGCCAGCACTTTGCCCGACTTGTGATAATTTGTTTGCCACACACATTGATTACATGCGCAGTGTAGTTTTTACAGCACCCATTCATTTGACAGCAAAGAGAGGGGCAAGATCGGGGCTTGCCTCACATCGCTCAATAGGCACACTGTAGACACTAATTAGAAGAACGCAGACTAAAACAGCAATGTACAGATGAATCAGATGACTAAATATGATCTTAAAATATATTTGAACAAGATATATATTTTTTGCATATTTTGGAATTATTATTTTAATTACTTTCTGCTGACACTAGGTGGGGCTGTGCCCCTAATGACGAGTCACCTCTGCCTGTGTGTGCAGTGAGTGAGCACTCAGCAGTGTGTACTGTTTATTTGTCTTAGAATATGGGGGGGGGCTCACCTTTAAGATGGACCAGCTGTTCTCTTTTTATTGATAAGCAGCTCCTCTGAGTTTTGCTCACCTTTTTTTACTGTTTGACTGATATCACTAACCAATAGGGGTGTAACGGTATACGTACCCGTACCGGTTCGGTACACGTGTGTACCGAAGTGTACCGAACGAATATAACGTTAAACGTAAAAAATTGAGAACGTGAACAACTTTTTGGAAGTAATCTCAGGTGCTGCGTCGCAGCATTCAGAGTAATTTGCTCACATTGGGTTCAATGCGTCATAGAGCGACCAAGTCATTTCATTGGACGAGAGGCATACTATGAGAGCTGGTCAGAGGGATGCGTTCAAATTTAGTCAGTAATTTAAGGAACTGTCCAAATGGCGAACGCAGATAAATCCTCCAGCATCATTGAAGTCTCCGGTTTGGGAACATTTTTGGTTACGTACGGACAAAGACAGGTGGACCGAACCAAAGCTGTTTGTCGGCATTGGTTACGCGGCTGGCAATACATCAAACTTGCACACTCATTTGAAAAGGCATCACCCGAACGTGAATATCACCGGTACCAAAAGAAAAAAGACTGAAGTGCAAACCCAACTCCAACTAGCATTTAAAGCCTCCACCACTCGCAGAGAGTTCAGACCGAGCCAAAGCTATTACAAACGCCAAATATCCTTATGTCGCCATGTTAGCAAAGCGCTACCTGGCTGTATCTGCTACTACCTCTGTCCCTAGCGACAGGGTGTTCTCCACAGCAGGAGACATTGTTAGTGCCAGCAGATCTGCCCTTTCGGCAAGCAATGTGGACAAGTTCATTTTTCTTTAAAAAAAACATGAAAATACAATGACAAGCAAGTCCTAATGTCAAACTGGCTGCTTAGGTACTAGTACAGTGCAGTTCAAATACAGATTATTTCAGTTCATCGAAAAGCTGCACCTTAATGTTTATTTTATTATATTTATTTGAGTGAATACATTATTCACAGTTTAATTATAATTAAAAAAAAACAAGAAATATTTTATGTTTTGTGATAATTTTTTCTGCTGTACCGAAAACGTACCGAACCGAACCGTGACCTAAAAACCAAGGTACGCACCGAACCGAAATGTTTGTAAACCGTTACACCCCTACTAACCAACACTCCTATTTTCGGTCAATGTTTGAGCAGCTAATTATTAACTTCCTTAGAAAGGAAGTAGTGCATTTAAACCCCAGGACAGGCCTGTTCATGACAGGAATCTGAAGAATCTGCATCGCACAGAAACAGCCAGAAGTCACACACACACAAAAACAAAACCGCTGATGTGAGGGAAGCTCTTCAGCTAGAAGGAAATGCTGATGCCAAAGGAAACGGCAGAATGAACAGAACACTCTTTGTTGCACAACATAAGATGATAGAGAAAATGACTTCTCTTATGCATTCTTCCAGGCAAGTGTCTTCCACTCTGTCAGGACCTCACAGTTAAACTCATTTAGTGTAAGTGATCAGCAGAGTATATGAAGCACTCACCCACACACACTGGCCGTTTCTCAATTGCGAGTACACCTGCTGCAAAGCAACTATTTCAAGTATACTACGTCATAGAGTGGCGCAGAATGCTGGGCATTTAACATGCATTTAAACAGTCCTTCGGCGCCACTCAATGACATAGTTTACTTGAAATAGTGGCTCTGCAGCAGGTGTACTCGACATTGAGAAACGGCCACTGCTTCTAGAACGCTTCATGTTGAACGCTGGCTGAAACTAAAGTTGTGAGTTGTGGGGCTGGGCAATTAATCCACATTGTATTTTCAATTAAGACTGTAGCTTCCAATTATTATGAAAACAATATAATTGAGATAGCACTATCAGGGAGCCACTGTCTGTTTGGCAATGACACCATCTTTTTGTCTCTCTCTATGAATCCTTTTCTTTTCAACAGTGTGTTGTCTGCTTGGCAGGTCAGGAAGGCCGCTCAGTGTGGGAGGATCTTGTAGAATAGTATAAAACAGAAGAGATTGTCTTTATTGTCATCCACCAGTAGGTACAACATAATTATGATGTTGTACCTATAGGACCTCTCAGTGTGCGAAAAAGTACACGTCCCACCGTCCGGGACGTGTTATTTACAATATCGGACAAGTAGATCTTTCAATTGACTTGTCCGGCGGACAAGTGACGTTTTTCGGCCTGATTTATTGACAAATGATTGATACATTCAGTTTACAAAAGGCAGAACTCATTCGCAAATTGTACGTGTCCGCCATTGTTGGTTTAGAAGTGTTAGTTTCGGTTCTGCTTGTCGATTCCTAAGGAAATGCATCTCGGCGCAGACGGGGGCGGGGCGGGGTGGGAAGTGTAGCACAGTGGCAGGGCTGGGAAGCAAAACTCGGTTCCGAGTAGGAACAAATAACAATTGTCCGGTACCGGGATTAATAAGAGTTGTGAGGACAGGAGGCGAGGCCGAGCCCCGCGGACTGCAGCTCTCTCTATGCTCCGTATCAGCTGATCGCTGCACGGTGCAGCTCAGCGTCTCTCTCTCTCTCTCTCTACTCACAGCAGATCCGCTGCCCGTTTAACAGCCTCATCTTTGTCAACCTTTATTATGTTCTTTCTCTAACACGTAATGAATGTTATTAAGCGTTTTAGCTCCTATGTTGTTAATATTGACCGCCATTTCCTTTATGAAGTGAAGCAGCCTCCCTGTCTGTCCTCGCGCTGTCCTCACATCCCCGGACCCCCAGACTCGGAGGAGCACAGGGATGTCAGTATTGTTTATGAAGCAGGGTATAGAAAGTACATTATTGAAATGAAAATACTATTTATTTACTTTTACAAACAGTGAGCAGCTGGGCAGCTGCAGCATGTGTATTGCAGGACATGTAAGCTGCAAGCGTCTTTGAGTTGTAGAAAAGCGCTAGGCCTATAGGCTACACATCTAATGTGTCATTATTATTATTAGGTTATGTCCTATGTGTTGGACATGTGTGGTTGGACTCTGTCTCACAGGCAGGTTGCAGTGTAACATCAGAGGACACTGGGCCAATTGCACATTCTCAAACTGCACCACTTAGAACTAACTAAACAATGCAGAGATTATTTTTATATAATTGTATTCAATAACCGTAAGAAATTCAACAGTATGAAGTGATTTGTAAATAGGAATACAGATTTGACTTAATGTTTTCATAAATATATTTTTCTCCCAGTTTGTCATGGGACTTATTTTTACCCTCTCAAAGAACCGGAATCGAGAACCAAAAAGAACCGGAATCGAAAAGCAGAACCGGAATCGTTAAAATCCAAACGATACCCAACCCTATGTGTGATGCAGTAAAATCTTACCGCTCACTTACGTTAGCGGTGTCGTAAAAACCGTGGGAAAATGTAAAATACGATGACAAAGAAGAAGATTCCAGTGGCCCCAATTTTTGTCCATTCTGGAAAAGTGAAAAATGTATTCGGACAAGTAAATTGCCAAACTCACTTGTCCATGGACAAGTACTCTCTAAAAACTTTTTCTCACACTGCCTCTCCCTGGCACTGGATTGCTTGTAGTGCCTTGCTAGAAATGGTCATTGTTAGGAAACTAACTTAAAATATCCATTTAATAAATAATATTTGTGAAATCAGAACACTAGCATAAACAACAAGACTCCAATCACTATCAGTCATTCATCCTGTCCCCCTCCTGCTGCTGCTGTTGGGGGGGGATTTCATTTCTAATTGCATCAATCTAAATGAGCTTTCCGTTTGGATCATCAGAATTAAAAAGGCAGATCAGATGACACCTTTTATTCAAAATTGATTGTGAATGCCTTCTCAGCCAGCTGCCAAGTTAAGGAGAATCAAGCACATTTTGAGATATGTGGAAAACTAAATAAAATTCACTATGAGCCGAGCTAGCGTGCTGTGCTAGTGTAAAACATAGCTGCAGGAAAGACACAGCAGAAATGATGCTTATCTACCTGTGTACATGGTTAAGCTTGTTGAACAGGTATACTGATAAAAAAATGCTTTTCCACTCGTAAAGATGTTATTGCACTTACAGTAATGACTGTAGTTGACTTCAACTTGAGTTTCCTTTAGTTATCTTCACTTCACCCGGTCTGATGCACTGACTCCATCACTATTGTGCTGTTTACAGATACAGATAAAGTCCTGGTTACATAAGAACTTATCAATATTGTCTGTTGTAAATAAGCCCATGTAAGACTTAATTTAAACCTCAACAGAACCAGAGCCAAGGCTATAAACCAGGGATGTTCAAACTACGGCCCCTGCGGAGTCAGCTGCTACCTTACATTGACAGACTTCTAAAAAGGCAGGGACGAGCTGCAAGTATCTCACTGGTGGATACTGATGTCCACCAGTTGGTCCTTCACTTGATGGCAGAAATGTAGCACTGCATTGCAATTAAGGTTGAATTTATAAGTAATTATTCCTGTGATATTTATATATTGCAATACATATTGCATTTAAAAGTATGTTTCCTAATATGGTACAGCCCTGATGTGTAGGCCTTTGTTTTCACTTAAAACAATACAAAAATGTTGATAAACAATCGTATACTCAATATTGATCAAAAATAATCACGTTATGGTTGTCTATAATCATGCAGGATAATGTGTAGCAGCTTTCAGTACTGATTATTTTGTTAATGATTCAACTATGTTTAAGTTCACTTATGAAGTACAACGCCCCTGGGATCAGCAGTTCCGACTTCCTGATGCCTTTAAGCCTTTCTTTAAACATTAACAACACTAACACTCTATCACTTAGCCTCTCTTACAATTAACATTCAAGATGTGTCTTTTGGCTGGCTACACCTGTACTGTAAGGCAGTAAAACACTGACATTATAGGTGTATTAGGAAGTGTCCGGCCGGAGCAACGTGCCCTCACTTCCTTATATGAGCAATCTGTACTTCTCTCTTCTCTCAGGCTCAAATGGCAGCCAGCGGCAGGAGGCATGTTTCACATTTAGACATGTTTCTGGAAGTGTTTTGGCAGACTCTCACACACACTCACGTTTTGAACATCTTCTCCATGTCCTTGATCTGGCCCCGGGAGAACTCTTTGAACTCGGTGAAGGGGTTAAACACCTTCATGCTGGGCTGCTGGTGTTCCCCCTGCCCCTCGTTCAGCTCCTCTCTTCGCTGTAGCTTCGCGCCGAGCTCCGAGTCTGCGTTGGCTGTACTCGGTTTGTCTTCCGAGCTATCCTGGGTTCCGAAGAGGTCCACAGCAACAGGCTCCTCGGCTCCGTCTTCTATCTGGAGCCGGCGGCTGAGCTTGGACGAGAGCTCGTCTGTGGCCATGTTTCAGACTGAGTGTAATAATGAGGAGAGCGTTATCTAGCTGACTGACGGTACAGTAAAGGAGAAGTTGACTTATAAACAGCCTTATATTTGGTTACCTCCCCCTACCTACACTGTGTGTACGGATATATGTAAGAGGCAAAGCAAAATATACAAATATTCTTACTTTTCTAGCTTTTTTTTATTTCCAAAGCTCGAGCTCCAAGTTCAGACAGATGCCTTCACTTCAGGATGTTGTATTGGGCTCATTAGCTACGTAGCATTCTTTCTGATTCCTGTCACGCTGTCGCCACGCCTTTTAAAGAGGCAGTAGGCTACACAGGAGGACCAGGTGTTGTGTCGAGATGTCAAATGACGCACCCCCATCATGAAATGCACCGATGTCTCCGGAACGCGCATTTGTAAGTGAAACGTTAAGACCTTAAAACGATGCTTAAAACGAAAACTAAACGTCTAGGGGTTTTTTTAATGGTAATTTACAGACTGTGAGTCGCTTAGTGGGAGCTCATATAGTCTTGATTCTTGTGGTTAAACTTTTCGCTTCGTTTGTCGAATCCTGGATTTTGCATTCATTCGTCACTTCCTTTTCAGTAATTTTTTTATTTAATATGTGTTTTTTTTAATTGTGACGTCCTGTCTTTATACACGTGCTTTAAAATGTATTGTTTAATTTTACATATTGTTTAATTTTACATATTTGTCATATAATAAACAAAATATATGTTTAGAAATTGATAGTCTTTGTCAGCATATCTTTGCCACGTTATGCACCCCTTGCTATCTTACAAAATAAAAGTCTCACATTCATGGAACTTGCTTCATTCATTGGTACTAGTCCTACAACCATACCCTAAAAAATGCTTGAGGGTGGGATGAATAGAAACATCTTTTTGGGTGGGGTGCATTTTATGACCGGCCAGCTTATCACAATATGCACTCCCTTGCTATCTTACAAAATAAAAGTCTCACATTCATGAAACTTGCTCCATTCATTGGTACTAGTCCTAGAACCATACCCTGGTTTTACCAGGAGACTATGCTCCAATTCAAACACTGAGTAAGTGCATTGAACAAATCAATGACTGGATGTGTCAGAACTTTCTCCAATTAAACAAAGATAAAACTGAGGTAATGGTTTTTGGAGCCAAGGCAGAACGTATAAAAGTTAGCGCTGAGCTTCAGCCTGCAATGTTCAAAACAACAGATAAAGCCAGAAATCTAGGTGTAGTCATGGACTCTGACCTGAGTTTCAACAGCCACATTAAAACAGTTACTAAATCAGCCTACTATCACCTAAAGAACATATCTAGGATTAAAAGACTAATGTCACAGCAGGATTTGGAAAAACTTGTCCATGCTTTTATCTTCAGTAGACTCGACTACTGCAATGGTGTCTTCACAGGTCTCACTAAAAAATCTATTAGGAAGCTGCAGCTGATTCAGAACGGCGCTGCTCGAGTCCTCACTAACACTAAGAAAGTGGATCACATCACTCCTGTTCTGAAGTCTTTACACTGGCTTCCTGTGTGTCAAAGAATAGATTTCAAAATACTGCTGCTGGTTTATAAAGCTTTGAATGGTTTAGGCCCAAAATACATTTCTGACCTCCTGCTAAATGATGAAGCATCCAGATCTCTCAGGTCTTCAGGGACTGGTCAGCTTTCTGTCCCCAGAGTCAGAACTAAACATGGAGAAGCAGCGTTCAGTTATTATGCTCCATCTGGAACAAACTCCCAGAAAACTGCAGGTCCGCTGCAACTCTGACTACTTTTAAATCCAGACTGAAGACTTTTCTTTTTGTCGCTACTTTTAATTGAACTATTCATATCTTAGACTGCACTGTAACTTTTATCCATGTATTCTTTCTTTTAATGTTTATCCATGTATTTCTTCTTTTAATGTTTATTTTATTAGCTTTTCTTTTTAATGACTGATTTTACATGCCATTTTCTTAATGTCTTTCATTTTTTGTAAAGCACTTTGAATTGCCTTGTGTTGAAAAGTGCTATATAAATAAACTTGCCTTGCCTTGCCTAACGTGTCATCTTTTAAATTGACAAACATCATATGTGTAATTCGTTGCACAATTCAAACGGGATCAAAAGATAATCTTTCTCTCTCCATTGACTTCAATACATACTTTTTCCGATAATAAGGTCCCATGGAGGTCCCCCGGAAGGGGAGGGACTTCGCCACTCTATTCCACCGAAGCCATGTCCTTGGTTTGGGGGAAATTTCGAGGCTGCACATGACTTTGCGTCCTTAAAATCCCCACAATGCTTTGCGCACGGATCAATTTCAAAAACCCTTGCGGAGAATGGCTGAACCGATGCAGCACACATTTAAATGTAAGTATGTAGTGGCGTAGAACATGTGTTGGTAAATGTGTTTAGCCCCACCATGAAAAATGATGTTAAAGTAAGCAAAATTAAGTATGCTAACTCGCGCGGAGTAAATTGCACAGACAGCAGTTAGTTAGGAAAAACATTTTTAATCAATGATTTTATCACTGAGCACAATCTCCATTTTATGTTTTTAACAGAAACTTGGATTGAACAAAATAACAGTGCAGCTGTTCTTATCGAATCAACCCCTCCCAACTTTAGTTTTATGAGTCAGGAAAGAATGCATAAGAAAGGGGGTGGAGTTGCTATTCTGTTCAATGATTCCCTTCAATGCAGGAAGACATCTTATGGGAACTTTGCTTCTTTTGAATATGTGGCCCTTCAGCTGAAATGCTCCTCTCGAGCTCTGTTCCTAAATATCTATAGACCACCCAAATACTGTGCAAGCTTTTATGATGACTTTACTGAACTGCTGTCTATAGTGTGTATTGACTTTGACCGTTTAGTCATTGTTGGTGATTTTAACATCCATGTTGACAACCCCCAGGACAGAGGGGCAACATAATTGTTTTGTGTTCTTGATAGCCATGGACTGACTCAGCATGTGACGGAGCCCACGCACAATAAGGGACACACTCTGGACTTAATTATCTCAAAGGGTCTGAATATCTCTGAGGTTGTGGTGACTGATGTTGCACTCTCTGATCATTCCTGTGTGTTCTTTGAGAGCTCTATTTCTGTTCACACAAATGTTCGAAAAGAGGTAACCACAAAGCGATATTTAACTGAAAATACTAGGGAAATGTTTACTCAGAATTTTTCTTCCACACTTGCCCCTGCTAACATCTCAGTAAATGAGCTAGTAGATCATTTTAATTCAAAAATTAAAAATGTTATAGATGCCATTGCTCCAACTAAGGTAAAGGAAGTGACTGGGAAGAAAATATCTCCATGGAGAAAGGCCATGACCGTGAAAACAGAAAAAAGAGAGTGTCGAAAAGCTGAACGTAGGTGGCGAAAAACAAATCTCCAGGTGCACTTTGAAATCTATAAAGAGAGACTTGGCCTTTATAATTTGGAATTGAAAAACGCACGACAATCGTTCTTCTCTGACATCATTACCAAAAACAAAAACAACGCACGTGCCTTGTTTGCTACCGTCGACAGACTAACTAACCCCCCAGTGTCAGTAGCCTCTGAATTTCTATCCACCAGGGCGTGCAATGATTTTGCCTCCTTTTTCACTGACAAAATTCAGAAAATCAGACAAGCAGTCAGTGCCTCTGCATCAGGTACAGGAAATGTGTTGTCTCTGTGTCCACTTAACATCAATTCAAACACCATGACACAATTCCATCAGATTAATGATAAAAACCTAGAGGACATTATACAACTTCTGAAATCCTCCTCCTGCTGCCTTGATATTATTCCAACGGGATTTTTCAAAGATGTTTTTCGTTGCATGGCCTCAGATCTACTTCATATAGTAAACAAATCTCTTCACTCAGGTATTTTTCCACAGGCCCTGAAAACTGCAGTCATTAAACCGCTCTTAAAAAAGAATAATCTAGATGCTTCAGTAATGAACAATTACAGGCCCATATCAAACCTCCCATTTCTAGGTAAAATCATTGAAAAAGTTGTTTTTCAACAGTTGAGTAATTTCTTGCATTTAAATAACTGTTTCGATGTATTCCAGTCAGGCTTTCGTCCAAAACACAGCACTGAGACTGCTCTTGTAAAGGTCTTTAATGACATCCACTTAAACACAGACAGTAGCAGAACTTCAGTGCTAGTATTATTAGATCTCAGTGCTGCGTTTGACACTGTTGACCACAGCATATTACTAGACCGACTGGAAAACTGGGTGGGACTTTCGGAAACAGTTCTAAATTGGTTTGAATCCTACTTAAAGGACAGAAACAACTTTGTTTCTATAGGTAAATACACATCTGAGTTGACAAATATGACATGTGGGGTTCCTCAAGGCTCCATCTTGGGGCCTCTTCTCTTTAACATCTACATGCTACCACTGGCTCAGATAATGAAAAACAACAAAATGAGTTACCATAGCTATGCAGATGACACACAAATTTACTTAACAATTTCACCAGGAGACTATGCTCCAATTCAAACACTGAGTAAGTACATTGAACAAATCAATGACTGGATGTGTCAGAACTTTCTCCAATTAAACAAAGATAAAACTGAGGTAATGGTTTTTGGAGCCAAGGCAGAACGTATGAAAGTTAGCGCTGAGCTGCAATGTTCAAAACAACAGATAAAGCCAGAAATCTAGGTGTAGTCATGGACTCTGACCTGAGTTTCAACAGTCACATTAAGACAGTTACTAAATCAGCCTACTATCACCTAAAGAATATATCTAGGATTAAAAGACTAATGTCACAGCAGGATTTGGAAAAACTTGTCCATGCTTTTATCTTCAGTAGACTGGACTACTGCAATGGTGTCTTTACAGGTCTCACTAAAAAATCTATTAGGAAGCTGCAGCTGATTCAGAACGCCGCTGCTCGAGTCCTCACTAACACTAAGAAAGTGGATCACATCACTCCTGTTCTGAAGTCTTTACACTGGCTTCCTGTGTGTCAAAGAATAGATTTCAAAATACTGCTGCTGGTTTATAAAGCACTGAATGGTTTAGGCCCAAAATACATTTCTGACCTCCTGCTAACTTATGAACCATCCAGATCTCTCAGGTCTTCAGGGACTGGTCAGCTTTCTGTCCCCAGAGTCAGAACTAAACATGGTAAAGCAGTGTTCGGTTATTATGCTCCAAATATCTGGAACAAACTCCCAGAAACCTGCAGGTCCGCTGCAACTCTGACTACTTTTAAATCCAGGCTGAAGACTTTTCTTTTTGTCGCTGCTTTTAATTGAACTATTCATATCTTAGACTGCACTGTAACTTTTATCACTGTAACTTTTATCCATGTAATTTTTCTTTTAATGTTTATTTTATTAGCTTTTCTTTTTAATGACTGATTTTAAATGCCATTTTCTTAATGTCTTTCATTTTTTTTGTAAAGCACTTTGAATTGCCTTGTATTGAAAAGTGCTATATAAATTAACTTGCCTTGCCTTGCCTAGTCAGATTGATTTCAGTAGCCACTTGTCTAGAAATACCGAAGACCAAAAACGGTTTTGAAAACTTTTGTCATGTATTGATCATCTTCGTAATAGAACATCTTTGATAATGTCTTCTGGCCAATCAGAATCAAGATAACGGCGTGGTGTTGTTGCTGGAAGTCCCGACGGAGAATACTTTTGCTGTAGTACAGGGGTGCACATAACTGGTACGCAGGTTATGTGCGTAATCTGAAATGCGTACCGTCACTTGTGTCACAAAGCGCATTTGCGTACCGACGTACTTGTGAAGCTTTTCCGGTCTCCGTGTGCACAGACAGGGCTGCTGTTAACGTCGGTCTGTACAACGGCTGCGGAGGGAGACTCCTTTCCTCTCTCCCCCCCCCCCTTCACTGGAGAACTGCGCTAAAACAGCTGTTCACAACGTTCACGCTCTGTGGTCACGAAGTACTCCACTAGCCCCCCGTACTCTCCCGTTGATAGAAATCAACACATAATGAATTAAGACGCCACGGTTTGATGATTGATAGGTGCTCTCTTTCATTTTAACACACAGAAAAATGTTACAATAAACATGTTAAATGGATATATCCGCCTTCTTTCATTTATCTTTCCATTCCCACAACAATATACATAAAGAAATGACATATTTTGGACATAGTTCGAATGGTGATTAATCATGATTAATTAATTTTTAAGGTGTGATTAATCTGATTAAAAATTGTAATCGTTTGACAGCCCGAGTTACTTTATTAAATTTGTTACCACCATAAATATGTTCCGTGAAAGTAAAGCAAGTTCATAATTAGATAGACATCGTGAGGTATTGATTTTCGGTAGAGTTTATGTTGAAACCGTTAGAGAGAGTGGCACACTTGTTAGCCTGTTCCTGTAAAGTCATTCACAGCCTCTTCCCTCTTCTCTCTGTGAGGAGCAGCAGGTTCAGCTTTCAGAACAAAGTAACACAAAACTAAAATGGCATTCATTTTTTTTTTTAAATATGTTGTGTAGTAGGCCTAATAGATTTATTTATTTTTCTTCTCAAGAGAGTACCAGAATGTGTATTTTATGTTTAGTATTTCAAAAACTTTCTTGTTATTTACATCAAGACAAATGTGCCTTTTTATTTCATACAGTTCAATTTGGATTGAGACAGGGAAATAATCTAAACCTCACGCGCGGCGTTTCACTGTCAAGGGGAGCGTGTATGTAATTACATTGCAAACACTGATGTGAGCCCCACCACTGTATGGGTTAGCCCTACCAGAGATTACCCAACACAAATATTCTGTTTGTTGTTATTTGTAGGGCTTTGTCCTAATATTTATTTTTTGTTTTAAACTATGTATGATTAGTTTAATACCTTTTTTTTTTGTTGCTATGAAATTCTGAATGAAAGGCTGCGCGCGAGACTGTTTTTTCGCTGGGTTGAGTCGTGTGAGTTTTTGAGTGAGATGCGGCACAGCAGCCTGTCAGTTTACTCTTGCTAGGTTAGTTTGGCTATTATCATTTATATTTATCTGCAACAATGGATATCAGGAAGTGGTTCACACTTATACACTTGAGAGGAATATGGCAACTCAGCGCCAGATGCAGGCACATTAGAAGACATCAGTTACGTTACCAACGAGCTAGCAAACCAGGGACAAGGGAGGCTGGCAATCAATTATATTTTGAAGAGAAATTGACTCTCAAGCCAGCTCTCTCACAAACTCCTGCTCTGTGCACAAGCAGACCACTGCACACGCTCTCTGCCTCGCTCAACCTCACTCCACCTCTCCACCCTGTGTGCGCTCAGGTTTGCCTGAGTGCTTGCCCAAGTTGGCACAGCGTTACAAATGTGCCACAAAACCAACCAATGGATGTAGCCTATAATAAGACCGTCAACAGCCTTATGGCAACCTAAACCCCCCCCCCCCCCCCCCCCCCCCTGACACATCTTGAGATTTCCCGGGAAATGTAAGTTTCGGGTTGGGCCCGCCCTGGTAAATCAAATGCCCGCCCAGAGACGTATGTCTGCCGCCGGGTCTGAGTAGCAGCATGGAGGTCGGATCGTCACCAAAATAAATAAATAAGTGGTCCGAAAAAGGTTAATGACAAAAAAAATACACATAGGCTAACCTAACCTTCCTCAGGCAGTGTGTTTGTACCGGGGACAGGAGACACCCCCTTGATGAGAAACTGTAAGAAATGATCGGGGAATCCCTCCGGAGTGGAGTCATGACGACTGCGTTTGAATTATTTGTTGGTTTGTGTTCCAGCTTTCGATCAGCAACTATATATCCATAATCCACCAGTTAAAGGAAATAAAACTAATGTGTTGTGTTATATTAGCTGTACAATTTACCACATGGTGTTCTTAGTTTCCATACCTCCTGTGTTTTACGAGCGACTTATCAAGTCTTAGCAAACGGCATAAAACACGATTAAACGTGATAGTATATAAAACCATGCTCGTATCTACAACCTATAGAAATGCAAAATGGCGTAGGTTTAGATGTAATTCTGTCCTCCTGCTCACCGCATCATTTATGAGAAAACATTTCATAACATTAACACAACATATTCAATGTGGTTTTAAATAACATATCTGTATTTATTTATTTCTCCAAGTTATGTGTGTGTGTGCACTGAGGAGTCGCAAACAGGTGTTTGTTTAATCATTTTAAGATCAGCTTTAATCAATGTTTGAAAATGAATTCTTCATATATGATAAATGAGAGGTAACATTTTATTTATGGTATTATTTCCACATTTCCATTCTTCCTTCTGCCAACGGTGTCGCAGTTTCTCGTCCGTCCCGTT
The DNA here is from genome assembly GCA_902827135.1 of Harpagifer antarcticus. Classification (NCBI taxonomy): domain Eukaryota; kingdom Metazoa; phylum Chordata; class Actinopteri; order Perciformes; family Harpagiferidae; genus Harpagifer; species Harpagifer antarcticus. The sequence goes on along the minus strand of CADEHL010001142.1, from coordinate 278,935 downwards.
GTTGTGCTTAGTGCGTACGCATGGGTTAGAGTTTGCGTGGAGGACCGCACATTTTCCCGTCAAGTTAATATTTTATAAATCGCAAACATTGCGTAGAAACTGGCGTACGCCATTTCTTGGGCGTATATCCCTTTATAAATGTGGCCCCTGGGCTGTTCCCAGGACAGAGGTTTATTTATACAGTCGGGACAGAGAGAGATTCTTTAGATAGAAAGGCCTACACTTTATTGTCAACAAGAAAATGATCTAAGAACATTTCACCAATCTTGCCTCTCCTCAGCCTCAAACCCTACACCTTTGTGTTCGGAGGATTTTTATGGAATCAGAATCAGAATTCCTTTATTTGTCCCACAAAGGGGACATTTACGTTGTGACAGCAAAGTAAATAGAACACTATAATATAAAGACGCACCTTGGCTGTCAGTCGTTCATTAAATCGCTGAAAGTCTTGATGTAGATATAGCCTAGCTGTAGAATTATCTTCAGTTTTAGTCATCTACAGTCAGTGATGGAAGAAGTATTCAAATTGAATTGATTTATTTAAAACAAGGGACAGTGTACATTAATCAACATAAAACATGTAAAAGTACTCGAATTAGCCAAAAGGCTTGTTTTCATTGATAGTCCCTTTGCCAGATGGTGATAGACATCCTAAAAGCAATAATAAAAATGGATTACAATTATTTACTTGAGCATAAGTAGGCTACTATAATACCAGACTGTAAAAATACTCAATTTCAAGTAAAGGTACTGCAAACGTAAGTACCGTTGAGAAAATGAACTTTAAGTATATGGGGGGAAATTACTAATTGCAGAAAAAGAAAAAAAAATATTTAAACATTTTTTAATATTTTAAAGTAAAAGCAGCAGATTTTCCCATTTGAGAAGCTAGACTGTCAAATATTTTTGAACAAAAAACGAATTAGTGTTCTGTGAACCCACTGGTGGTTTAAGTACAGGTACCTCAAATGTGTACCTAAGTACAGCACTTCAGTATATCGTCACTTTGCACCCCTGCCCAGTGCAGCCTGTCCTTATTATAAATCCATGGTCCTGAGGTGAGGACAGGGTGCAGGGCCTGCAGGTAGGCTGTGTCAGCTAGAGGGCGCTGACACCGCTGCAGAGCGGCTGGAAATCAAAGCAGAAGAAGAGCTCGGAATAACAGCAGCACAGCGGCTATCATGTTATTGCTCACCATGTCGGTGTAGAAGGAGAACAAAACCCAGAACAATCATCCTGATCCGAGACGGAGTCTGTACGATGGCGGGAGAGGAGGAGAGGGGGGTGGTCCGGGTCAAAGTCAAGGTAGGAGGATTCAGAAAGAGGAACAAATATTCTGCCAACGTCCGCTAGTTAGCTAGCACCACGTCACCCTGTTTAATTACTACTAGTTTAATAAAAGACTGAGTAATGTCGGCTGGATGTGCTGCAGCTCTTTGTCGTGCTGAACGTAGAGATGGACCCGGTGCTGGAGCAGCTTCCGGACAGGCTTTGTGTACCGCAGGGGCTCAGCTTCTCTCCGGTGTCTGCTCTGCTCTCTATGACAGCCGCTGTTCCCAAATATTCTTTCCATCCGCTCATTCTGGCTGTTATATAACTGTAACAGCCGAGTGATGATTGACACGCTGACAGTTATCTATTAGAACTCAGTATAAAGGACTAATGCTCCTCACAGCAGTGAACCTACCACTGACGTCACTGCCTGCTCAGCACTCCCTGACGTCACCTGGAGCCTTCTGTGGCAGCTCCTGTTTCAAAATGTTACTCAAGTAGAAAACATGTTTGCATCTAAATACTTAAAGTAGCGACAGTAAAAGTAGTGATTGTGCAGATTGGTCCATTTCAGAATAATATATATGATATGTTTTATAATGATTGATCATGAAAGTGTTCTCAAAGCTGGTGAAGGTGCAGCTAGTCTGAATGACTTTGTAGACTGCAGGGTAGCTGGTGAAGGTGCAGCTAGTCTGAATGGCTTTGTAGACTGCAGGGTAGCTGGTGGATTTACTCCAGGTGGAACTAAAGTCTGATTTAACACTTGGTTATATTTCACATCATTCATCCACATCTGTGAAGTAACTAAAGGTGTTAAATACATGTAGTGGAGTAGAAGTACATGATTTACTGAAAACAGAACCAAATTTGAACCAAAACATAGAATAATGCACTACGTTGTTGTTTCACTGCAGGTTGTGGATCATCTCCAATTGTAGTGGAGTAGAAATAAGAAGTAGGATAAAATGGTAAAGTACAAGTATCTCAAAATTGTACTTAAATACAGCACTTGAGTACTTAGTTACTTCCCAACTCTGCTAAACTCATATTTGTTGTTTCATTGCTTTATTATATGTGGTAAAATTGTAAAGTTGTGTCAAAATCTGTTGTTTTGTTATTATCATAGAGTAGGAATACACTGCTCTCTCGATAGCTATGTGTTTTGTATATTTCTTACTACAGCTGGACAATAATTCAATAGTATCCGGTATTAGTTTAATATAGGACTGGGCAATTTAGGATATAATTTGATGTAATATAATTTAAAGATTGCAGTATTGTTTTAACATCCCTGCTCAGTTCAATGCTTTTAACAAGGTCTTCAGTTAAATCAAACTATATTCTTAATCAGACTGCTTTGTGTTTGTTGCCATGCTATATCTTATAGTCAGTGGGTAGCTGGACATATATATACATTTTCTCTATGATTTCACCCAACTGGTAGGTTCATGTTGCACTTCTTAATAATAGAACATATTGAGTACTTTGAATTGTCAAGTACTTTGAGTGGTTGCAAAGACTAGAAAGGCACCGTAAATGCAATCCAGTTCCATTTATTTCACATACACTAATTATGAATTGAATGACCAGAAAACAAGCTATAATATTGTTGTCAAAGTTTTCTATAAAGAATTGGACAACATTGCCCAGCCCCCTCGTCAGATATCTCTTACCCCATCAGCCCACCCCACTTTAAACAGTCAGCACACATTGATTCTGTATTGCATTGGAACAGGACACGGGGGTAATAGACAAATACTTCAGATATCAGCAAAAGTCTCCTTGTTGTTGGACACTATTCTTGTTTCCTAACTGCAGAACACGGTACATTTTGTTCTCACCTCACTCCGTTTCCCCCCAAAGTATCATGATGTTTTTGATGTTATGCTTTCAGAAATGTGATCAGGTGCTTCCTGTGGAATTCCGCTCCTTTGCTGTAGATCCTCAGATTACATCACTGGAGGTCCTTCAGCACATTCTGATCAGAGCCTTCGATTTGAACGGGTAAGAGTCCTCCCCCTGCCTCAGCTGCTACATAGACACATTACGCGTGTCAGCATTTTCTTCTTGTTTGTCTTCCAAACTAGGAAACGGAACTTTGGGATCAGTTACCTGTCCCGGGACTGGAGCGGCGCTGAAATGTATCTGTCTCTGCTGTCTGATGGGGACCTGGATGCTGCGTTCGTCAGTTCAGCCAAACCAGTTCTGCAGCTCAAGATGGACATCAAGCCTTTAGAAGAAAGTAAGACGTCCAGTGTGTCCCCAAAGCAGGCCTCAAGGACAAAAAGATCAAATATAACAGTGTGTTTAAATGTTGCATCTGTCCTCATGCACCCTGTGAATGAATCTAAAATGAAGACTTTCCTTTTTAAGAATGAAGTCAAATTTGTCTCAATTAATTCCCATTTAAAGGTAGACTAGACTGTGTAAGATATGGCATAATTAAAATGTAGAATATTATTTAAAGTGACTACAATGATCAACAGAATGTGAGGAGATTACAGTGTTGACGGTATGTCAAAGAAGTTCACTGCATCAGCATGCTAACTGACGAGCCCCCGTCCCTCCGGTCTTGTTTTACCATGTGTTCCTCTGGAGGGGATAGTGACTGGATGTAGAGCCGCTCTGCCCTCAGTGCAGAGGAAGAAGAGGTTGTGTGTAACTATCTGACTGATGCAGACCCAGTGTCTCGGTCTGACTGTCTGGTACAGCCAGACACTTCCTTAACCTCAGTGAAAAACATCACAGGGTTAAGGAAAGATGTGAAGGAGAATTCACATGTATTTAAGCATAAGCAAGTCCGCTGTGGGAACACTACCAATTTCTGTTGGACTACTAAAAGCTGATCTAGATACTCCGCCTGGTACTGATCATGAAGAATTGATTCGTCATTACTTAGGTTGGAATTGAAATAAAAAAAGGAAAGTTAAAGATTGAATAATATCTGAATGAATAATACTTCATGCAATACATGCATAACTTGTTAGGCCTACACATCTACTACTGTGTATCACACTGTGAAATGCTGACTTTATTTAATGTCATTTCACAGTAATTAGCCTAAGGTTCATGATCCTCCTTTTGGGTTAACATATAAGCACTTAATCAAGACATGGCATAAGACTTACTTAACCTTCAACATGATCTGTTGTTCACTATTGGTTGTTTCATAATGCACTTTCAATGCTTACACTAAAAGTTCATTAGAAAACATGTCCTAAATAAGCCCGAATTGGGAACCTATTCTTAAAATGAGGAATATGACATAGAGTTGTAGCCAGAATAGATAATGTGTTCTACTTTGTGTTCACCTGCAGGTCCAGTGATGGAGGACTGGGACATCATCAGCCCCAAAGACGTGATTGGCTCAGAGCAGCTCCTCCCAGAGAGGACCCGCACACTGGCGTCTGCAGCCCTCCCCCTCACCCAGTCTCTGCTGACCCAGGTCCAGCTTCTCAGCCTTCCTATACAGTCTGTTGTAGTCCGTCTGAATGTGTGCTATATGTTGTGTGTGTGCATTCACCGGTTTGTTATCAGATCAGATTCAACTTGATTGTCATTACACGGAGTACAAGTTCTGGGACACCGAATTGCGGTTTACATCCAACCAGAAGAGCAAAACATTAGCTTAGTGCAGAGTGATCTTTAGTATAGTGTAAATATATACATCTGACATTATTTACATTACGTACAGTTTAAGGCACTGTAAACATTGGCCCTGTTACAGAGCTCACACAGAGAATCAGGAGGGGCCACAGCTTCCATGGGGGTATGTGTAGTTAATGTTGTCTAGTTTAAATTTGACAAGCCTGTTCGTCGTCATTCGTTCACTGGATCCGGGTTTCTTAATCTAAATGTAAATCCATTGTTACTCACATATTCCATAGAGGAACTCATTTTGTAACCACCACGCTTTAGAATTGCCATTGCTTTTTTTGTGGTTTGAACACAACCACAAGGTCTCTTTCACCTTCGCCCCTCTGTCAGGGTCTTTTCTGTGATGCTTGTTTCTGTGTGTTCAGGTGGGCCGCACCCTGTCGAAGGTACAGCAGGCGTTCAGCTGGGCGTACGGGGAGGAGATCAAGCCTTTCAAGCCCCCCCTGAGTGACGCAGAGTTTCACAGTTACCTGAACGGGCAGGGCCAGCTGAGCCGCCCCGAGGAGCTGCGGCTGCGCATCTACCACGGGGGGGTGGAGCCTTCCCTGCGCAAGGTGGAGCACACATGTTTAAAATCTCATGTCCTAAATAAACAGGGTTGGGTGTTCAATTATATTCATATAAGGTGTATTTATTTTGATTCTGCCTGTCAAATACGGTTCTTATTCGATGCTAGAACTTATTCTTGGCATTGTATATCAGTAAGACAAGAAACAACCATGTGGTGGGTAGAAAGCACCTTTAATTCGGTAGATTAAGGTTGCTTTACATGTTGTTTGTCATAAATGAGGATTAAATCTCTAAATATTTACACTTTTTTCCCCCCAAAGAGATAACCCCAGACATATTCTCTGCCTGTGTCTTCTACCAACAAAATTGAAAAAAAATGAACAAAACATCATTTGTACTTAATGTCTGTGCCAGGTGGTCTGGCGGTACCTGCTGAACGTCTACCCTGACGGGCTGAGCGGACAGGAGAGGATGGACTACATGAAGAGGAAGACGAGGGAGTACGACCAGCTGAAGAGGGAGTGGACCGCGCGGGTCAGCTACGAGGACCTGGAGTTCATCCGAGGGAACGTTCTGAAGGACGCGCTGAGGACGGACCGGGCTCACCCCTACTATGCTGGCTCAGAGGACAGCCCCCATCTCACCGCCCTCACCGACCTGCTCACCACCTTCGCCATCACACATCCACAGGTGGGTGCACATCAATCAGGGGTTAGATAGCAAGAATAAATGTGAATACTCTTTATTTAATTTAACAAATACTAATACAAGACACAGAACAAAGCAGAACACAGAAGCCAAATCATATCATGTTTTCCATAGTTCAGGTTAGACATCAAATTTGGCTTATTAAATCATAATTTTCAATCTCTTAATGTAGAGGTTTTCAAAGAGTGGGAGATAACCAGAGAGCAGGTTGGATTTGAAGTATGCATACAGGTGTTCTAAAAACAACATCAACACTGCTCATTGACCTGAGGCCTGTACTACGAATCCATTTCAACAGACCCTGGATATGTTTGAGTTACCCGGCTTACCTAATCCAAACTCGGTAACTCGGTAACTCAAGCTAAGGTTTCTCTGTCCGGCTGAGTGCGCGTTCACATGAAAGGGGCGGGGTTAGCAACATTTGACCAATCACAAACATGGAGAAGCGTACTGACAGCGCAACTATATTTTGATGAGAATACTTTTCTAATTTTACATGAGTTTGAATGCAGGACTTATACTGTAACAGAGTCACACTCTGGTACTTCTACTTTTACTCAAGTACAAGATCTGAGTACTTCTTCCACCTCTGTCTGATTTCAAACTCTTCCATTAACACCCTGAGGAAGTTTGCAATTGTGTGTTTTTACTGCACTTTGTTGCTGCTGCACAAACTGCAGCAGCTTGACCACAGAGCGTGCACGTTGTGATCAGCTGATTTTGCGCAGTTCTCCAGTTTGTGTGTGGGGCACAGAATGTGCTCAGGGGAGTCTCCCAGCGGAGTTTTGGCACAATTCTGTTGTTCATACCGACGTTAACCCTCTCTGTGCACACGGTGACCAACTCTGTTGTCAGGTGATCTAAGCCTCTGCCTCCTGTAAGCTTCACAGGTCCGTCGGTTATGTCCTGCGCGGCTCGGCCAGCTCCAGTTCAGTCAGTCACAGAAAGTCAGAAGATGTTTAGCATGGAGCGAAACGACAACGTCGCTGCTTAATGTCTTTGTTTTGTGTACATGTCTCGTAGTTTACTCTGTTGACAAGAAACACGTGTAGACGAAATATGTGTTTTTGTTTTGAGGTATGCAAAGGCGCGTAGTGACACAAGTGACGTTACGCAATTCAGATTTTTGCCGCGCATGCGTACCTGCACACCAGTTATGTGCACCCCTGCACAGAGCTGCACCTGCAAGGTGAACACAGCTGGTAAAAGAAAAAGTGTTTGAATGCGTACATTAACAGGTTTATGATATCACTGCCCCGTCTAAAACACCATCTGACTTTAATTACATTTGACTCGAGTGTTTCGTTAACTTAATGTGTTGCTTAAAATAATACTTCTGCATACAGTCTGTGACACTGAGTGTTGCACCGCCAGATACGGCTCAGCTGACTCAGATAAGGAAATATATGATTATGATGTGATATGCCGCGGACTGTACTTAATGTTACTCTGATCCGGTTACTTATGTTGTGGCAGAGATTTAATTAAGCTTTCTTAACGCTAATGTTATAATAGTCACATTGCTCTGAAGATGGAGGTGATATTCTATTAATGTTCACGTTCACACAGTCGGTTGATTTTTGCCGGCCGTCTTTCCTGCAACGGCAATTCTATTTCGTCCCGTCTCGTTTTGGTTGGAACGTATGATCTAAAGCAGGGGTCTCCAACCTTTCTTCATCCGAGAGCTATTTTGAAAAAATGAAAGTGGCCAAGAGCTACTTGCATCACATCGCTTACATTTATTCACATAGCCCTCATCAGTTGAATTAAGCTATACTTTTGTACACGTGTGAAATTGCAATACCTAAAGCTTATCACAAATCTTAACTTCACATCAAGGTCCAAGAAAACGAAAATGTCTCACATATTATTATGGCCCACATAGTAAGTAAGTCACTGAAGATTCACATAAATGTCCTTAATCTCCACCTTGCAAGCATCTTATGGCACATGTCTGAAATAAGTGCATTCACTCTTTTTCACAGTTAGGGAGATGAATGGCACTGCATCGAGTCCACCATAGATGTGTATACTGGAGTACCCACTTAGGTTCACTCTAATAGAGTCATTTACATGTTCATCAGTCAGTCTTGTTCTGTATTTAGATTTCATGACATTCATGCCAGAAAAAGCTGCTTCACAAAGGTCTGTAGAACAGAACCAAATAAAGCAGACATGTTCAGTGCTGCTTGGTGAATGTTCTTATAGTTTTCTGGAGGCTCCAGAAATGTTGTGAGTTTTGCTGAGACTTAAGCTGAACATTATTTTGGAGATTTATAACCTCCATCTCCACAGGATTGACACTGAATAGTTCAGCCATCTTATTCTTCTTCTTCGTCTTGACATTACATTATAAACCATAATAAATCCACTGTATAGGTCTAGCCTCCCTATATCTGTGTGTGAAGTTGTTCTATCCTCAAAAACAAAAAACGAATGCTTCTGCAGTCTAGCTGCAGCTTCTAGCAATGGTCTTCTGTTAAAGAAAGGACACTGAATGTCCTGAATGTGGCATCACACACAGGACTTGAGTCTGAACACAGCAGACAACAGCATTAGAAAACCAAAAATAGTGCATGTGGATGCACACTCACATTCTCTGTCTTACTGTTACATAAATCCCATGAATGTATGAGATTAAGTTAGCTTCATCATATCTCAATCAGTGATTAAGTGAATAATAAAGTTTCTATCAGGTCACTATCAGCCTGTCACTCATTATTTTCAGGAGGGGGCGGGGTTTGGAGGAGAGGAGACGGTGATCGCGGAAGCTTTCCTCCTGCCTTCAAACTTTACACAAGTATTTCTCTTCTGAAAATAGCAAAAGGACATTCATACTCTGCAATCCAAGACTTGATTAAATCCACCAAAAACCTGACATGACCATAACGAGTGTTTTTCAAAAAACACAAATCCCTCCCTGTGTGTCTCTGAGCCGCAGCGACAGGGCCTGATTCAGAGCGGGTCATTCTGCTGTTGGTTCTGGACTTGTGTTGCTGGAGAAAGCAGACTGGTCCGTGTGTTGTGTTGCTGTGCCGCTGTCACGTCTGTTCCTTGATCACGGCGTCACCGACCAATTTGATATTCGTGTGACAGAAACAATTCTAAAATAAAAAAACGTTATTGTCCAGCCGCGGCCCAAAAATCAAGAAGCCACCTTATAATCGATAATCGAGCGGCGAGCTACTGAAAAGCTGCCGACGTGTTGGAGACCCCTGATCTAAAGGTACGGACACACCAACCCGATTATCGGCGTTGGTCGGTGTCAGGCCGACAATGAGCGTCGGTGTGTCCCGCACCGTCGGGTCTTTTCAGCCGACCCGACGCCTTTCCGGCCAAAGGCAGTCGGCGAAAGAAATCACTCTGATTGGCTGATCAGCTAACGAATCAGTGCATGAGAAGCAAAACGGAAGTGAAGGACCCAAACAAACTATTAAGAAGGCAAATCTGAGATTTAATTTAACTCCAGCTCTCGACACAGGTTCGGGAAAGCCCCATGAGCTTCTCGCTCATGAAAATGGAACGCACACGCTATTTGTTGTTTGTTTATATCACGCAGTCTGTTCTTCTTCTTTCGGTGTATCACGCAGTCTGTCTTCCGGTTGTTGACTCTTTTGAATGACGAATACACACTACCGCCGCCTGCTGGTAAGGAGAGTTATTGCCACTCACGCATGCACAGTTCGTACGTGCAACTTGGCCGTCGGCTGAAGTCTTTGCGGTGTGTTCCAGTGCGACACATGGCCGAGACGCGAGGTGACGCAACAGTCGGGGTCCGTCTGTGTCAGTTCTCTGTTGTCAGATTGGTGTGTTCGGGCTTTAAAGGATTTCTCTGCAAACAGCTGGCTGCGTGCAGCTTCGCAACTGATCCAGTCGGAGCCGCGGGCTTACTCGTCCTCCAGGAGCTGTAGCCGGCTGCGCAGAAACTTCGATCGGACAGGTTGGTGTCGGCTCGCGAGAAGATTCTGGGAACAGATCCACGCCGGCCTATGTAGCCGGTGTCATGTGGGTCACAGGTGACTTTGTTGTTATTGGTACTCGAACTGCGCATGCGTGCGATGGACATATCCAGTGCTAAAGCACCGCCTCTGGCGGTCATCCGGGACTCATAGAACCGTAGTTACAGACGTAACTATAATTTTTCTGTATTTTTCAACTCCGCACACTGAGCTCTGATTGGTCAGCAGGCGGTGCTTTCACTGAGTTGATCTCTTATCCTTGAACCTAACTTGCTCCCGACCAGGCTAGCCGCTCAGCATAAGTTACCATGGAGATCTAGCCCGGTAAGAAGTGAACCAGCGTCGTAGGACCGGAAATCCAGAGTTTTCCCTGAAGTTAGCTCGCTAAGCGAAAATCCGGCTTCGTAGTACAGGCCTCTGGTCAGCAGTTTGAGCTGTAACACACATTCCACATCGCTGAGTCATAACTGACACTCAGAAAGCCCCACACATAAATATAACACTTCTTATTTGGTTATTTGTGTGTTTTACCCTGCCATGTGAATCCTGTAACGCAGGGGTCACCAACCTTTTTTAGGACGAGGGCTACTTTCAAAAAATAAAACAAGTCGGGGGCTACTTTTACTCCTCTTTTTTTGTTTTTTTGCAGTGTATATATTTAGCACATTTTAACATTATTATATGCTTACCTTTAACCTTTGTGTGCTGTTTGGGTCTGTGGGACCCGTTTTCAGTGTTTACTCAAAGAACTTGTATGCCATTTAATTATTTTAACCTGCTTTATTTGGGGGTGGGCCTCACCTCCTCTAGGGGGGTCCTCACCTCCTCTAGGGGGTTCCGAGGGCATGCACCCCCGGGAAGATGTTTTTTAAAATGTTGAAGTGAAATGCATCAATCTGGTGCACTTTGAGTACAAAATGAATTGATGATGGATACAGCTCTCAACACTCAGATGAAAAGGAGCTGTATACTTTTCAATAATCCAAACATCTTTAGAATATTATCACAATCAATAACAAATCATTTAAACTTGTTTATTCTTATCTCATGTTAGCATTCTTTCTTTTTATTTATGCATATTTTACTAATCATTCCCCTTTTAAACTGTTTTTTGTACTGTCCTATAGTACACATTGGAATGATTTCTTACTTTATCTATATTAAATAGATAAAAGTGTGCTCTCCCTAGCTCCCTCGCTTGCTCTCTCTCTCTCCCTAGTTCTCTCTCGTTCTCTCTCGCTCCCTCTCTCCCTCCCTCCCTAGCTCTCTCTCGCTCGCTCACAGAGGCGGTGTGCTCCTCCGTGGCGATGATGGCTTGCGTTTAAAAAATAATAATAAACATATTTGTAAAGTGGGGGGACACAAACGGGGTATCAAAACGAGCGGGGGACATGTCCCCCCCTGTCCCCAGTGGAGATTATGCCATGCGTGTGTGTGTGTCAAGTGGAATAAATATATATGCAAGTTACAACTCACAGAGTAAAACTCTGCCCCTCGAGTCATGTGCATGGGCTGTCATGATGGCTGTTCAATGGGGCTGATGTGTTGTGTAGATTCTGCCAGAAGGTAAATCAGCGGGGAGGTGCCATATTGCTTTTCTTCCCAACTGCAACGCTGGTCCCGCAAATCAAGCAAGAACATGATATTCATTGTGGGGGTGGGGGGAGGAGGGGTGTTGGATAGATATAGAGGTCGCTATGATTTAGGTTTCGTTTAGGCATAGGGTTGATTCTTTTAATTACATTTCCTTTTTAGTTTTGTGTATTTTATACATTTTGGATTTGCTTGGCAAACTATTTTTAGAACATGCCCCGCGGGCGACTCACGTTGCCCCTGCGGGCGACTCACGTTGCCCCTGCGGGCGACTGAGTGCCCGCGGGCACCGTGTTGGCTACCCCTGCTGTAAAGTCACCCAAAGTATTAAGCCATGTCATGTCTCGCTTCACTACAGTACACGGAACATTTTCTTTATTTTTTTTTAGTAATAGAAGAACTTAATAAAACCAAGATGGGCCGTGTAGTGGAAATTACTAGACTAGATTGGATTACATCAATAAAAGCTCTATATAAGTTTCCATTAAATTATTATATTAATACAGGAATATGTGAGATATGATAATTATAACAAAAATCCAATCAATGCAGATTGTTGTCAACTGAACGTCATTACATGCAGTGCTGCAGTAACGGGAGGAAAAAGACAAAAACAAGGCATGGTGTCATTGATTCTGAAGGACACGACTACCTTGTTTCCCAAATAAAATGTAAATGACGTATTAAGGAAAATCAGTATAAAATCTATCGTTAATACGTATTTGACAGTTAACATGTTAAGAGGCCCTATCGTCCTTTTTGGGGTGTTCCCTCTCCTGTAGTGTTCTATAGGTTTCTGTGCATGCTAGAATCGCTGTGTTCCCTCCAGAGGGAGTTTCTCTCCCTCCAGAGGGAGTTTCTCTCCCTCACACATTAATGGATCATAGAGGTTTGATTGTCGTCATTTTCAGAGGTGGTTTTAAATGTATACATATTTTCAAGCATAGGAAGGTGTCTATCTTTGAGTTAAAAATACTTTTTAACTTTCTTTCTTAGTTTTAATGAAAGTTTTAATGAATAAAATCATGCAGAATTCTATATGATAGAATTGTAGACATTCTGTAACGTTGTGCTTGTGTTGTTTTTCAGATATCATACTGTCAAGGAATGAGTGATATTGCCTCCCCTATACTTGCGGTAATGGACAATGAGGCACATGCGTTCATTTGCTTCTGTGGCATCATGAAACGCTTGGAAGGAAACTTCCGGCCTGATGGGCAGCTCATGTCTGTGAAGTTCCAGCACCTCAAACTGCTCCTTCAGTACTCGGATCCTGAGTTCTACTCGTACCTGGTTTCCAGGGGGGCCGACGACCTGTTCTTCTGTTACCGCTGGCTGCTCCTGGAGCTCAAGCGAGAGTTTGCATTTGAGGACGCTTTGAGGATGCTGGAGGTGACCTGGAGTTCTCTGCCCCCAGATCCTCCTGAAACCGAAGTGGAGCTTATTGGACCGCCTGTGGAAACCAATGTCAATGTAGAGATGTCCTGCAGAGACAAGGAGAAGAGGGTGCAGATCTGCCTGGGAGATGATGGGGAACGAAAAGAGAAGCAACGCAGACGGCATATGCTGAGGCCTTCACGAGAAGAAGAAGTGAGCAGAGATGCTGTCATCGCAGAACAAGAAAGTCAAGAAGGAAAGGGAAGCAAGGACAATGAGTGTGATATTTCTCCAGTGACAAAGGAAAAAGCAGATTCGCAGGCTCCAGCTCTGGAAAGGCAAACTAGCTTCGGGGAGTTTAAATACTATACTGCCCGAAATGAAGATAGCTTTCATATGGAGGATGGTGAGCAGGGTTTGGGGTCTTCAGACTCAGTAACAAGCAACCCAAGGCGCCAGTCCACAGTGGAGAGTGAGGACGACCCAGGAGAGAAAACTCCTCTCATCAAAAACTGTTCCTCTCCAGCATCATCACCTCCTCTCTTTCCTAGTGGCCTGCAAATGTGGAAAACCGGCCCCTCGGCCCCTCTCACGTCTCCCGTTTCTCCCTCCAGTTGGCCAGGTGCTTCTCCAGACTCTCCTCCAAACTCCACAACCAATGGGAGTCAGAATTTAACTAGAACTCTCACTAAAGTACTCACCTCCTCCGCTCAGGTGCTCAGCAGCACAGGGGTTATGTCCCCCTCCACGTCCACTGTAAAAAACGCGTCTCCATCCCACGCTCACAACCGCTTTCTGCTCTCTTCGCCCACTCTGTTCTTTGGGAGAGGCTCCTCCCCCAACAGGTCGTCCTCCAACAATCTCCCTTCACCAGGCAACAAATCCCCCAGCAATACAGCTAACATGAGCACTTCATCAAAATCCGAGACCACCAGCATCAAACCATGTTCCCTGCCGCCCCCCCCAGGAGTTTGGCAAAGGAAACCCCTTCATGCTCTTCCTGTCCCTCTCCATCTTGCTGGAGCACCGAGACCACATCATCAAGAATAACTTTGACTACAACGAGCTGGCCATGCACTTCGACCGCCTGGTGCGGCGCCACAACCTGAGCCGGGTGCTGCAGCGGGCCAAGGCGCTGTTCGCAGACTACCTGCAGAGCGAGGTGTGGGACTCAGAGGAGGGGGACGAGGTGAGCTTGGACTCCCCCACTACCGCTCCACAAGGTCTCTCCCCCACCTTCTCCTCCAGGCCCATTTACAGCCACCTAGCATCTCCTCAATCACCAAACTCAACCTATAACCTCGCAACCACCATTCCCTCCCCAACAGCTGAAGTGGCCCTCCCCCCTGCTATCTTAGTCCATCATGAACCACTGGCCTCCCATCCTTAGGGAACTGCCCAGTAGACTTTGGCCCATTGGAGGCAGAGATCTGTTTTTAGACGGACATCCAAATTGAATTGGGCCATCGAGGATGGAAAAACGTATGCTTGAATACATACTGTATATTCCCTATGTCTATAATCATTGTAATATTACATTTGATTAGCCATGTTACTGTTTGTCCTAAAAGTGGTAAAGACAGGTTAGTTTCTCATTTCTGATAGGCTGCTGATGCATGAGACTTTAAACCATGTGATCAGGACTGAGGTTTCCCAGAACAAAGAAGAGTTTCTCTCCTTGGTGCATTTAGCCTGAGTTGCCCTTTCTATCAACTTTGTTTACAAGATCTTGTTATGTCTAACAAGCCACACAAGTGTCTTAACTAAAGTTGTATTAGTTATTAACTTAAGGGAAAATCCAGATTCTGATTGGTTGTCAGTTTGTCACAACGGGAAGTGATGACAACACTTGGATTCAAGACAAGACAAGGCCAGGACACGTACTGTACTTACCTTATATATATATATATATATATATATATATATATATACCTAACCTAACCTAACCTAACCTAACCTGTCACCATTTACCTTAAAGGATACACCCTCATTACATGTATATAGAGTAACTGTTGCTGAGAACATACCTGACATTTACAAGATGGAACAGATACACAACAGCAGGTTACTTCTCTAAAGAGTGACTTAGCAGTAACATGTGACCAAATGAAGGAACGCAGGGTGCTGAGGTCATTAATGATGTCACAAGGTGTGTTTTACATTTGACCGCAATTTAAAACCTCTGCAGTGATACCACTGATTGCAATCTGGCTAGAAGTATAACATACTTGAACAATTCAACCTATAAAGAGATGTATAGTGGCAGTTTTCTGAACCATTGACAGCAAAGAGGGGAAGAAACCTCTGGCTAAATGAGGGCGCCAACTATCTGGACATAATGTCTACACCAGTGCTTCTCAAAGTGTGGTCCGCGGACCACTGGTGTTCCGTGAGTGCACCCTAGTGGTCCGTGAGTATATTGGTAACATTTCACATTTTAAATAAATAAATGTAAGCTATCCGCACTCTCGCTGGAATATCTCTGCAATGGAGCGAGCTTAACTTTAACTTTTGATTGCATGATATAGCCCAGCGCCACACCTTCTTTAAACATGTTGCCACTTGTTTGTACCATTTTCAGGCGACTTGTAATCTGTTCTAAAAAAACGATGTGATTTTGGATATTTGTGGAGTTAGGTGGTCCGCGAGTGTTTTTTTTATTGGTTAAGTGGTCCTTGGTTTGAAAAAGTTTGAGAAACACTGGTCTACACCCTTAAACACACAAATTAAGGCTGAGGTAGGCAACATATGTTTGGCTTCAAATTATTACTGATGAAAAATCTGTAATAACATTGTAATTGAATTGTACTGAAAGAAATCTAGACTGCTGTACCTCCTCTTGGTTCTGCTCTCAGTGATAGAAACTCAAGCCAATCACAAGTCAATTTAGAGAAATAGCCTTCCTATTGGCTGAATTTAGATGACTGTGCACATCCATAGTTGAAAGCCTGAAGAATATCCTGAAAAGAAGCAAAGGCAACAACTCTCTACACTAAATACACATTAAATAGAGAGTCAGACGATACTGTCAAAGCTTTTCAGAGATGGAGAAAAAAATGTTGCCAAAATTGTAGCCTCAGCTCAAGCCACATTTTAGGAGTGGCGTGATTGCTTCCAAAGTTAAAAGGTACAGTTGGATGCAGAACCCCTTGGGCAGGATGACTAAAACGGCCATTTCGTGAACTAAGGAAACATTCATGCTAATCCTGACATTTATAAATGTACTTCATTGTTATTAAGAGATGGGGGCAGAAACATTGGTAAGAAATGCCTGAAAGGGCTGGAGACCCTGCTGAGTTCCAGGTTCAGGTGAGAGGCTCCCTCTAACAGACAGGATCAGGGTCTGTTGCTAGCTCCATCTCATGTTGGCACAGACAGGCTGGAGACCACAGGTTTATAAGAGAAAGGCCTCATCACAGCCTGCTGGTGCTGAGTGTGAAAGGCCAGGCATGGAGAGATGTGATGATGCTGAAATGCAATATGGGAAATGGTGGATTCAGTGTATTTTTGGAACTTGACTTAAATACTGACTTAAAGTCTCTGCTGCTTCTATTTTTAACATTCTTGATCAAATATGTCTCTCACATTTCAGCCAATTTAATCAAAGTGCAGTACTACATCACATATTTCAGATATGTAGCCTAAAGCTGTTTGTACCAGTGTTGTGGGTTGGATTTTGCCTTCACTCCAAAGTGCTGTTGCATCTGGTCTTGATGGAATAGAAGGAGAACCAGAGAAATTAGTCACACCAGAATAATGTTGCTTTCCCCATTTATTACACCACGTATATAGATTCCCATACCATTTATGTTAAATGCTGTAGTGTATATGATCGAAAAATAAATGATTGTGTCTAGGGCTGAACGATTAATCGATTTTAAATGGAAATCGCGATTTGAAATTATGCGATTATCAAATCGCAAAGCCTGCGATTTTTTTTTTAACATTTATTTATTTTTTGTTCTTCTTGTGTGTCAGTCATCCACACCAATCAGAAGTGCTGTGCTCCACATGTACCAGCCATTGTTAACCAATCAGAAGTGGCCCATGATAGCAGGTGATTGATCTAATCACCTGCCAAGTATTTTTGAAAGTGCCTGTCCTTTCCAAATGGCTTCCAATGGAGCTTTCCTAGATGGTTTGGTGAAACAAACCACCTGAGTCTGGTTAGTGCTACATTCTATTACAGGGTGAATTTTAAACTGAAGCTTGACTTTAAAGCCACCCAACGGAAGTTTCATGTAGGTTTAGTGCTTTCACTCGTAGCTCTGGCTGCGGGGGTGCTAGAGAGACGGGAGCATGTTGATGTGACCTTCCTAGCCAGAGATATGGCCGCATTTTACAATAAACTTCCGTTGGGTCGCTTAAAAACGAATAGCGCAAATCGAATCGCAATATTTGTCAGAAAAATCGCAATTCGCAATTTTTTTTCTCCCAAAATCGTGCCGCCCTAATTGTGTCCTCTTTAACCTGTAATCTTTTTGCCATGAAGCGGATATTCTCTAAATTATACTTTCTGCTTCATTAAACGTGCAAAGTGTAGTTCCAAGCCCCCGGCTTTAAAGCAGCAGGGGTAGTATTTCACCTCTACTACTGGGTTTGTACAATCAGTCATCTGTAGTGGCTTGGCAAATTCTGAGTATTCTAAGTTCATTATTTAGTCAGTCAATGAGCAAATATACACAAATGCTTGAATTACAACTTTAGTGTCTGTCAATCACGTGATGCCATTTGGCCAAAAACATTTTTTTATCATTGACTTACATTGAGAAAGAGCATCTGTAAAGCTGCATATCGTTCCTTTTAGGTACATCCACTTTCAAATTGAAACATTTAAATAGCTCTTATATCATTATGTCCCAAAAAATGAGTTATTATCAATCCTCCTCTTTATTTGACATTTTTCCAAAATCAACTGTGATATAAAGTAGCAGCTTGCAGTCGGGCTTTAACAAAAAGCTGTATCAGAAACCAAGATGTATATTGACTGGATCTGGCTGTGGGGCTCTGACTAACCCCTGATGGATTTGAAGAGTGCGACTGGAAGACGGATAAGGATATATCACAGCATGTTACCAAATGCCATACTAAACTACATGATTCTTAATTTCCCATTGACTCTGGAAGCTTTTGCCTCTTTTATTATTCCTAATTAATACAAATATTTCTCATTCTAAATCAAAATCATACAAGTCCTCAGTGATGAAGAGTCCATGTCAGGTCCTCAGTGATGAAGAGTCCATGTCAGGTCCTCAGTGATGAAGAGTCCTTGTCAGGTCCTCAGTGATGAAGAGTCCATGTCAGGTCCTCAGTGATGAAGAGTCCATGTCAGGTCCTCAGTGATGAAGAGTCCTTGTCAGGTCCTCAGTGATGAAGAGTCCATGTCAGGTCCTCAGTGATGAAGAGTCCATGTCAGGTCCTCAGTGATGAAGAGTCCTTGTCAGGTCCTCAGTGATGAAGAGTCCATGTCAGGTCCTCAGTGATGAAGAGTCCATGTCAGGTCCTCAGTGATGAAGAGTCCTTGTCAGGTCCTCAGTGATGAAGAGTCCATGTCAGGTCCTCAGTGATGAAGAGTCCATGTCAGGTCCTCAGTGATGAAGAGTCCATGTCAGGTCCTCAGTGATGAAGAGTCCATGTCAGGTCCTCAGTGATGAAGAGTCCATGTCAGGTCCTCAGTGATGAAGAGTCCATGTCAGGTCCTCAGTGATGAAGAGTCCATGTCAGGTCCTCAGTGATGAAGAGTCCATGTCAGGTCCTCAGTGATGAAGAGTCCATGTCAGGTCCTCAGTGATGTGGACACCGAGGAATCCGAAGCTGCTGACTCTCTCCACCGTAGTCCCATTGATGGCGATGGGGGCGTGTCCCTCTCTCTGCTGCTTCCTGTGATCCACAATCAGCTCCTTGGTTTTGCTGACGTTGAGATGGAGGTTGTTATCCTGGCACCAAGATGTCAGGGTTCCGACCTCTGTACGTCGTCTCGTTGCTGTCTGTGATCAGGCCGTTGGCGGTTATGTCGTCAGCAAACTTCACGATGGTGTTGGAGCTGTGTGTGGCCACGCATCTTGTCAGGACCCAGCTTTTTGACTTAAGTCTCCCGTCTTGTTAAAACTTTGTATCACACCAAGTTCCAACAAAACCCCTCACGGTGCATCACCGTCGACTCCCTCTAGGTGGTGGTAAACGGCCAAACTGGAGGATCTTTAGAAGAAGCGGGGTCGAAGCTTTTGTTTCCATTTCCGGGTCAACGATATCCTTCACAAACAGTTGAAATGTTGACCCGACTGCCTCGGCTTGGGGTCTCTTTGCCCCGGTTACTGTGTAATCCCCCGGCTCGGTTCGTCTCCCAGTCGAAACCCAGTGGTTCTGTCGGGGCGGCCTCAGTGACGGAGCTGCACCCCCCGGAGGAGAAGATCGGACACGGGGAGGTCAGCCCGTATGTCAAGGTGAGTTCTCCCAGTGGTACCGACCGTACCGGAGCTCACTGAGACCCAGTGACCGAGTCGGGCTCAGGTCATCAGACACACGGACACAGACACTTACTGTTCTGATGTCAGTCTGAAACACACCAGTACACACTGTACTGCTCCGTAGGAGAACCACAGCGAGCTGCAGCTAGCAACATTAGCTAGCAGAGCTACACACACTGTTGATCACGCACACTGACAGCTTCAGCCAGAGGTGAAACAAGTACTCGCATCTTGTACTTGAGTAGAAGTACTAGAGTCTAGGAATACTCTGTGTTAGTCGTGCACTCAAGATGTTACTGTAGTATAAGTAGAAGAGTATTGGCATCAACATATAGTGAAAGTAGCGACAGTAAAAGTAGTGATTGTGCAGATTGGTCCATTTCAGAATAATATATATGATGTGTTTTATAATGATTGATCATGAAAGTGTTCTCAAAGCTGGTGAAGGAGGGTCTGAAGTACTTTGTAGACTGCAGGGTAGCTGGTGGATTTACTCCAGGTGGAACTAAAGTCTGATTCAACACTTGATTATATTTCACATCATTCATCCACATCTGTAAAGTAACTAAAGGTATTAAATACATGTAGTAGAGGAAAAGTACATCATGTACCTCTGAATTGTAGTGGAGTAGAAGTACAAAGTAAAGTACTTGAGTAAATGTACTCAGTTACTTTACACTGGCTTCAGCTATGTTGCTTTTAGTTTCTGATTTAGTTACTGGATGTCTTTTCAGATTGATGAAGTGCATAAGAAACTGAAAGTGCTATCATATACTAATGGTTTTATATAAATGTAGCACATTATCTTGTCTAAACAGAGGTGTAAGAATATTCTGATTATTTACTCAAGTGAAAGTAGCAATACTACATTTTACAAGTACTTTGTTACAAGTAAAAGTCTTGCATTCAAAATGTTATTTTCCTTTCTTTAGTAAAAGTTTAAAAGTCTTGGCATTAGAAACTACTTTAAATACCAAAAGAAAAAGTACAGTGTTTCCCACAGAATGTGATTCGATTTGTGGGGGCGCCGCGCCGTGCGGAATATTAAACGTCACTACACTTTTAAACTTAAACATCAGGAATGTAGAAAGAAATATGTCTAATAAATCAATGTGGTGTTTTTATTTGTAATATTAATAATTTACTTTACATTATCACAATAATGTTGCAATGCATTATGTGTAATATTCCCACTTAAAGTCTGCACTCCAACAAGTCTGCAGAAAGTGGACACACACACACAGATGTTCTTGTCTCCTTCTCTAAATGGTACTGGTTTGGAATGCTCCTCTGTAGAGTGTGACTTTGTGAGGATATTGACGAACGCTTAAACCACACTTTCATAACTCGTATGATATTGGTTGAGATAAGTCAAATATAAAAAAGTGTCAGATGTTGAGGTCCTTCAGATAAAGGGGGTGATACTTATGAACTCAGAATTCCTCTATTCTCCCACTATGGGGACATTTGCATTCCTACAACAGCACAAGTATAGAGCAGATAAAGTGAGGAGAATAGACCTAAATATTATAATAAGTATGCACACTTTATTAATAATAATACACACTCAGTCAAAAAATAACACCCTATTGTAAATACATTGAGAATCAAATGAAGCGTGAATTGTACAAGGGTATATTTAAGAAAGTGTTATTTATATTTACAGGCAGTGTTGAGTGATGTATTCTTACTGTGTGTGATGCCTCTCTTATTGTCAGAATCCAGACTACCATGGCTTCTCCCAGGACCCCGTGGTGGATGAGTGGAACATGAGAGTGGGCTTCTTCTTCGGCATCTCAGTGGCTCTTGTTATTGGAGGAGCATTTATCCACTATTTACCAGACCATGGGTAATGTTACACGTGATAAAAGCTCACTCATTGTTTCTTAATTACTCAGGCTATTAAGATGTTTTGGTGGCCTTCAGTCCAAAGCTACCACCCAGCAGTCAAGCTGGGATTATTGTTATGACTGTATAGAGTTATTAAAGTTGTATTCTCTTGTGTTTGTGTGTGTGTGTAGCATGCGGGAGTGGGCCAGGAGGGAGGCGGAGCGTGTGGTCCTGCAGAGAGAGCAGGAGGGTGTTCCTGTGTTAAGCGAGTACTACTTCGACCCAGAAAAGATTGTTCTCCCCAGCTCTGGAGAGCAGTAGGATCAAACATCCTCCTCCTGTATTTCATGATTAATGTATTTCACTGAGAGAATAAAAGATTATGTATGTAACTGTTGAACTGTGTTATCATCATGTGTGAACATTACTTCTTAAACAGCATTTAAATGTTTTAAAAAATGAATGAAAGGTTAATCTTCAATGATATATAAGATATATATAAGTGTTTGCCGTTGGCTCGGTGCTACAAGCCGTTTGTGGTCAGAATTAAAAATAGGTCTGAGGTTTGAAATCCAGCCTTTAATATAACTAACAAACGATTGAATTGATTATTCAACATTGACTAGTTTGAACATGATACAAAATACATCCACACCGTACCGTATTGAGGTAACCATCATCATCACAATGTTTCACAAATGTACCGGTACTTTGGATACGTTATATTTCCAAGTAATATTTGAATGGAAACACATTTTGATTACGTTCTCTTTAAAAGTCATCTGATCAATAGTTTAATGAATTGCATTATTTAAGCTATAAATATCTAGCCACTGAAACAACCTGTAAATATTATAATGGCGACCTTTAACCTATCCTGCTCCAGCACAACAAAAAGCAGGGCACATTGATACACAGAGTTGCACCTGGACACGAAATTCTTGGACACGTCTTATAATGTTTTCCAAGCATTTATAACCAAGACTAGATCCGAATTCAAATCATCTACGCCCTTTAGAGAGTTCCCTCGGTGAAACTGTTAGCAGTACTGTAGATTGTTCATGGGTGACATCGTTAATGTTGGTTTTTCAGTGAGTCTTTGAACGCAGCAGAGGTAAATTGCTACAGTGCGCATGCGCGCTGGACTGAAAGCGGAAATCTGGCGCCAAGCTCGAGCACAGCAGCTCATTGAAGTAAACAGTTGTTCCTGCAGCAACTACTCCTCACTGCGGTTAAAGCCGGTCGAATTATCTGTAACTTTGTTCACACCGTTTAAAGGTGTTTGAAAGCTAACCCGGAGTACTGAGACTTGTGACTGCGGGTTCTGCTGCTGCTCGGAGACCATGACTTCACTCACTCTGAAAGGAGTGACAGTGAACTTCCCATTTGTTCCATATGACTGTCAGAAGGACTACATGAGCAAAGTGATAGAGTGTCTTCAGGAGGTAATGAAAGAACTGTGATGGGAGATGTTTCTCAGCTGGATAGGAATCATCCATACATTCATGTACTGGTCATGTTGCAGTTTACAAAAGGTCCTTCTTTCTTAATATGGAGAGAGCTTCATCTGGTCCTCTGTCTGGTTAGTGTGTCCGAATGTCTTTAATGCTGCTGCCTGTTCATCTGCACTGGCTGACCGTTAGCCACTGGTGGAAAGTAACATCGACTCAAGTACTGCACTTAAGTACCATTTTGAGATACTTGTACTTTACTTTAGTGTTTACAGTTGTTGATACTTTGTACTTCTACACCACTACAGTTCAGAGGTAAATGTTTTACTTTTCCTCTACTACATGTATTTAATACCTTTAGTTACTTCACAGATGTGGATGAATGATGTGAAATATAACCAAGTGTTAAATCAGACTTTAGTTCCACCTGGAGTAAATCCACCAGCTACCCTGCAGTCTACAAAGTCATTCAGACTAGCTGCACCTTCACCAGCTACCCTGCAGTCTACAAAGTACTTCAGACTAGCTGCACCTTCACCAGCTTTGAGAACACTTTCATGATCAATCATTATAAAACATATCATATATATTATTCTGAAATGGACCAATCTGCACAACGACTACTTTTACTGTCGCTACTTTCACTATATTTTGATGAGAATACTTTTCTACTTTTGCTTGAGGAACATTTTGAATGCAGGACTTTTACTGTAACAGAGTATTCCTACTCTCTGGTACTTCTACTTTTACTCAAGTTCAAGTACTTCTCCCATCTCTGTCTTAACCCTTAAAATAGTGTGACTCCTAAAAACAATCCAATAATTCATACGCCGTATGCGAAGTTTGAGATGTGCTGCCTGGTGGATTGACATGATGTTGCTGGAGTCAAATCCTCTGGTTTTTGAAACATTGTTCAGACTCGGGTAACATCAGAGATAAAAACATGTTTCTCTCTCTCAGAAGGCCAATGGGGTTCTGGAGAGTCCGACAGGCACCGGTAAAACTCTGTGCCTGCTCTGTGCCACCCTGGCCTGGAGGGAGCGCTTCAAGGACACCATCTCTGCCCGCAAGGTCACAGAGAGGCTGAAAGGAGAGGAGATGTTCTCCAACACCCCGCTGTCCTCCTGGGGGACGGCTGCCACAGACGGAGACACACCAAGTACGTTCAGATCATGGCACCATCACAGCAAGCAGTTGAAGTGTTCCACTGCCTGTGTTCTTCTTTAATGATATGAAATAAGAAAGCTTTATTTGTATAGCACTTTTCACACAGCAGGTGCAGCTCAGAGTGCTCACATCACAAACAGACACAAAACAAGAAATTCACTTCAGGTCAAACGTTAAAACATTGTTGCACACATGCAGCATAAAAACATAACATTACAGTTCAAGGGACCCAAGGACGTAAAACATGTGATAAGAAAAGGAAAATACAACAAATAATGATCCCTCTCGGTAAATGGAGAGATAAGACATCATTATTAAATACAATAAAATATTAAAACCTATAAAATAAATAAAAGAATAATGAAAAAAAAGAAATTTCAAGATTAAAAGGCCAATTTAAGGTTGTTAATAAACCTATAAAGTCAATTATTATTAACCTTATTAAAATA
Organism: Harpagifer antarcticus; assembly: GCA_902827135.1. Taxonomy (NCBI): domain Eukaryota; kingdom Metazoa; phylum Chordata; class Actinopteri; order Perciformes; family Harpagiferidae; genus Harpagifer; species Harpagifer antarcticus. The sequence goes on along the minus strand of CADEHL010001142.1, from coordinate 254,492 downwards.
AATAATAAGGAATAAAAGACCAATTTAAAGGGGGTGTCTAATCTAAATACAAGTTTCTTCTGCTGTTGTTCAAATGTAATGGGACTTGATGTTAGTTATTGTACACTGCTCCCTAGACGCTGCGTCGACTCACTTTAAACCCGCCCACTCTAGCATGTTCCAAACGGGCACTGCACTACTTCTAATCATTGAAGTCTTATATGATACAAAGGGCTTGGGGGATATGGTGAATGCTGAATCCTCTCCCTGCTGCAGCTCCTTCCATGTTACTGATGCAGAGATACAGCAGCTGACATGACTCTGGAATATAATGGATTTGTGTTTTTATTGTTTCTCAGCCTACTACACTGATGTTCCCAAGATCATTTACGCATCCAGGACACACTCTCAGCTGGCGCAGGTTATCAAGGAGTTAAAGAATACTTCCTACAAGTAAACTATTCCATTTGTCTACGGTAGTAGATGTTAGAAATATATTGTTTATGCATGATTAATGCAACATGTGTGGAATACTTCTTTAGTCGGGGTCAGCTCACTTCAGAAACAACATTTAGAGGGCAAATGAGGTTTTGGATATGATTTTGATATTGAAGATAAGATAATAACGTTGAATGGAGCATGATGCCTTAATATTGTTGCCCCAGACTTTTTACAGAGAGTCATTACTTGAAACATTCCTGAATGATAGCATGCCTCTCAAGTGAAGTTAGAAGTCAGCAGACACAATGGGTACAGAAAGGGTTAAACAGGGCCTCATATTGCTGATAATCAGGGGAGATATGAAGGGGACTTTTCAAGCTGGTTATTTAAATAAGTTATTGGGCTTTTTTATCAAATAAGATTTGTTAGAAATGTTTTCAACTTTGGGAAAATTGGGCTTATTAACAAATGATTACTCTGTAATGTATGTGTACATTTATTTACGAAGAACAATATGAGAAAAGCCAGGTTTCAGGTGTGGGTCATATTCCTTTATACTTTTAGAATTCACTGAGAGCCAGTTTAAAAGGAACCCTAACACCACTACTGTAGTTCTTTGGATGATCTACTATTATTTTAAACACATTTGAAATATGTGACAGTGACCTAAAGTGTCACTGCTCATACAGCTGAATGTTCACAGTACGCATTTTTCCGATGTACACCACAGATGAGCTGAGTGTGTTCCATTCTGCAGGTCTCCCTTGAAAAAGAGGTCATTGATCTCAATGGGATTTCACCTGGATAAATAAAGGTTTTGAATTGATCAATGTCACCATTATGTGTGTGTTTCTGCTGATTCAGGCCAAAGGTGTGTGTTCTGGGATCGAGAGAGCAGCTGTGTATCAACCCTGAAGTCATGAAACAGCAGAGCAACCATGTTAAGGTATGGAAATGGTCAGGGGCGTACTGTTAGTGCTGAGTCAGCTGAAGTGTCTGAAGGATGCAGGCACGACCCCAACTTCTCCCGGCTCCTTGTCGATATTTTCAAACTCATTCGTGTTCATTCTAAGCACCAACAGGACAATATCTTTCTCTAATCAAATCAGAAGGAAGCATCCTAAAAAAGGAACTGCTGAGTTTATATGAATGAGCTGATGCAGCAGTCCTTGTCCTTGAGTCCATGTTGCTAATATCTTAACAAAAAGTGCTGGTTAATATGTCACAAAGCACTTCTACAGATTTCACTATACTTTTTGCTTTGTTTTTCAGGTCCATTCGTGCAGAGCCAAAGTTTCCACAAGATCATGTGTCTACTACAATAACGTGGAAGGTAATGTTCAATATTCATACTTGGTAGAGCTAGCTTACATGCAGTAGAGAGCAGTGACACAACAACGGAACCCTGCAGGCTGCTAGTACAGGCTACATGCACTACACTTACTAGGAACCCCAACTGAAAGCAAAGTTTGAGTGGCGCGTAAGCATTCTGTCTTCCAATCCACACTGATTAGTCTTCTGTAGACGTCTTAAAGCTGCATGCTAACGTGCCTTCACCAGAGGGACTGACAGCGGTCACTTACTGAGCCAGAAGAGATTTCATGTTGGCTCCATGTCAAGATATCAACAGTATTAAACGTATCCATTCATTGGTGTTATATCCCCCCCCCCAGTAGCAAGTGAGATGTCCTCTGTAGAAGCATAACACACTTGGTGAGCGCTGTCTCACATTTCTTTTACTCAGTGTGGACTGGTGCATTTGGTAGAGGTAAAGTGCGTCTGTGACTGATGGAAGCTACCAGTAGGTTGACCATATAGTTTAAGCATTGTTACATCTGGCTGTGTTCCAGCTGTTCGCAAGCAGTGATGGCTTTATCATGGCAATTGCATAACACCTTTTTGTAAAAGGCCACTTGTATCCCCTTTTATAAAAGGCCTCCTTTTCTTTTCTTTTGCCTTTAGAGAAGAGCACTGACAAAGAGTTGGTGAATTCAGTCCTCGACGTGGAAGACTTGGTCAAATTCGGCAACAAACAGAGGTGTGTCTCACACACTGCTCGTGTGTTTCGCTAATACATTTGTGCTTTATAAGGAGTCCAATCAAACAACATGGTATTTAGTTGTTCTTGGATTGTAGGACAGCAACATATCATTTTGAAATATTAGGAATTAGTCATCCAATATATTAGACCTTAAATAATTAGGAAATCAAGTATTGTAATTATTTTCATCTCTGTAAAAAGTTTAGAATCTTTGTAAAAACAGTTTAGCTTTGTTAACGCCGTACAGCTTTTTGATTCCTGATGCGTTCCGTGTTCTTTTATCTCCCCCTGTCCTGCTGAAAGTCCTCTGTTAGAAACGTATGCACACTTTCACTCACAAATTCACTTTTTTTAAAATCCTTTCTGAGGCAAATGATATCACTGGTTCAGGCGATGTGATGTGAAAGCCAGTCTCATATATGTTGTTTTATTTGTATTGGCTGTGGTTGCAGAGAGATAGAGCAGGTCGTCAGTGTATTGGAAGGTCAGCAGTTGAATCCTCTTCCAGTCAGCCTGTCTTTGGACAACGTACTGAACCGTGCATTGCTTCCAGAAGGCACAGCCATCGTGTGGGAATAAGATAGATGATGCTGCCTTGTATGGCAGCTCTAACATCAATGTCTTGGTGAGGACATTTTAGCATGGAATGTAAAAAAGCATTGTTGGTGGACTAGAAAGGCGCCATATAAACCCATCTCCATGTTTGAAGAAACCAGGCGGTGACATCAACAATAAGTAAACACAGTTTTATGCTATCTATGGTCCCAGCTGCAGCCCAGTGTTTGGCTCTACACACACTGTGGAACGTTTTGAGAGGCCATGGAGGAGAGAACACAGAATAAAAAGCCCAAATGATTCACTTTAAATACATGTTCAAAAAGTAGATTTGGGGTAACAGTCTTAGCTAGTTGTTATCAATAAGCTTAACATAAAAGGACTCGATATAAAAGGTAATTGGAGAAGTTAAATGAAGAACATGTCTCCTTCCTGTCATGCAGTGAATCACATCAGCAGTAAGAGAGAGGATGACAGCATCTATCATAACATCTGAATCAGAAACACAGAATTATTTCTCCCTGCTTGGTTATATTTGAATTCACTCAGTGTTTAATTTAAATAATATTACTACTTTTCATTTTTTCAAGGGCGATTGAGTAACAGTGATATTGCTGATTCTGCTGAGTTATCATGTCCCCTGTAATGTAGACAAAGTCCTAGGTATTACATGCAGTGTCTACATTTGAGTTGAACGTAGAATATGTTTGTGCAGGGTCTGTCCTTACTACCTGTCCCGGTCCCTGAAGCAGCAGGCAGACATTGTTTTCACGCCGTACAACTACCTGCTGGATCCAAAGGTGAGCGCTCACAGAACACACATCAGATGGCTGTAGATGGAGGGACAGAGATGACTTTGTGTCAATCATGTAATTATACAATTCTGAAGCAGGGCCTGACATAATGGAACAGAAACCCACATTGAGCCTTTAGTACTATACATTAGCAAGGGTACCCTTTATATACTTGCTTCATACAAAACAGTTGTTGGGCAGAATATACCATATACCTTCTTTTCTATCTATTTAATCATCCTGTCATTTACTGCTTTGTCATAGTATTCAGTGAAATCATTGAAATGCTGGTGTTTTGTTCTCTCACTTTGTTCCACAGAGCCGCAGAGCGCACAACATCGAGCTGAACGGAGCGGTGGTCATCTTCGATGAAGCTCACAATGTGGTGAGACTCTTTCTCCACATTCAGTTGTTCTGAATGGATGCACTGTGTGTGTGCAGCCTACTGTCAGAGCACCCCCGCCTGTTCCAGAGACATGTCTGGCCCTGTATTTAAAACACTAGAACCCCGATCCTTCTCCAACATCTCTGTCAACTCTGTAACCTACCAATGTAGATAACGGCTCAGATGCTCTTGTTGTGCATACAGATAGAGACGAGAGTTGTAAAAATGTTTACCTTGTTCTACTTGATAATAATTACCAATCACTGCGTGTCAAGTTGTTTGTTTGGAAAAATTACAAAATACTTGTGACTCTTCAATGTTTTCAGAAACTGTTAAACTCACAAGCACACCTGCACATTCCCAGCCAGTCTACACCTCTAATTTAAAGGGGACCTATTATGCTATATTTGAAAAATATATTGTAGGGCCATACCTATACAAAACATATCTCTGAAGTCTTTTGCTTAAAATACCAAACAGATCATCCATTGTAGCCATGCCTCATACCCCTCTATTTCAGCCCTGTTCCAAAAAGGCCGATTCTGTGACCGTAGCTTTAAATGGAACAGCTGCTGCTAGCCACGCCCCTTTGTAGCGTCACGCAGCTTTTCCCTGCTAAGAGAGTTTTCTACCGGGAGAAACTCAGCTAAACGCTGCCGTGATTAAATACCATATTATGTTCCAAACCACTTCAAGCATTATTTCTGAAACAGGATGGAGCTCAAACGTTTCTCTCTCGCAGGGTTTACCGCAAGGACATTACGTTACACATATTCTCTCCAGTACAGCGTTAGCTCTGAGTGTTAGCATGCTTGCTAATGTAAACACACAGCATATTACTCCCAAAACACGCCGCGCATTGTTCCTGATACAGCACATAGCTTGACATGTTCTTTGTGTTTACCGATAGAACAGTACCATTATATATAACAACTTTACTCCAAGTGCCCCCTGCAGACATCCTGCTGAATACACAGAGACACAGCTGCGAGAGGGGATTCAGCTAGACGACTGTATATGGAGACGATATGTTGGGACGTGTCACGTGTGCCACATTTGACCAATGACGTCCAAATCCTGGATCAGCTCATTTGCACCCCCGTTTTTTTTTTTAGAGATGTGGGTAAGGAGGAAAAGAGAGAGGGTTGTATTTTCCGAAACTTTGTGAGTCTCCTTACACACCGGGGACACATAGTTATGTATAAAAGACATCAAAAAGTGCATGTTGGTATATGGCACACCACTGTGGAAGTATACAACATAACCATCCGATGCTTTATTTTAAAACATAAAATATGTTTTGGTTTTATTTTACTGACGGTTGGAGACTTGATCTAGGATGATGAACAACGTGGTCCTGCTGGAGGTCAGTCCCTGGGGCAGAGGGTCACCACATTGTGTCTGTGTTGCAGGAGAAGACGTGTGAAGAGTCCACATCCTTTGACCTGACACCCTATGATGTGGCCTCCGCCATCACTGCTGTGGACCGGCTGCTGGCGGAGCAGGCAAAAGAGGCCAGCCATGGAGACACTGTCAGTGACTTCAACGTGGAGTCCCTCAACTCTGGTCCGTTTTATTTGTCCCACCCACTGAGGATGCACACTTTCAAATGTTAACAAATCCATCCCTGCAGTACATGTACTTACAGAGGGGTATCTTTTTGTTTCAGGTTTAAAATTGGAATTATCTACCATTGCTAAAATTAAACGTAAGTGAAGTTACCACAATCATCTCATGCACTTGGCTGTTAGTCAGTGCTGTGCGATTGTTACCAACGGTTTCTGTCTGCTCTGACAGAGATACTGCTGGATCTGGAAACTGTCATCGATTCCTATGATGTTCCAAATGAAGTAGGCATTACAAAACCTGGAATGTAAGTGAAGGTGTCAAAGGAGAGAGTAAGAATCAGCACTGTCTGTCAGTGGATCAGTCCTTCTGTGTTCTCCGTCTTCCAAAACAAAACTTGTTTACGGCTTAGATTCTCCGTCCTGATGGTGCAGCTTGCTGCTAACAGGTCATCAGTTATGATGTCAAATAGCACATGAAGTTAAAAATGCTATGTTTTCAATCTCTTAACTAGAAAAAAAATTAATTATTATTACATTTGTATAAAATCTAGTGGTGTTAAGTAACTAAGTATATTTACTAAACTACTATACTTAAGTACAATTTGTTGCTACTTTGTACTTCTATTTCACCACAGTTCAGAGGTAAATGGTGTACTTTTTCTTTACTACATGTATTTATACCTTTAGTTACTTTACAGATCTGGATTAATGATGTGAAATATAATCAAGTCTTAAAGGGGACCTATCTTGCAAAATGCACTTTGTGATGTCTTTTATACATGAATATGTGTCCCCGGTGCGTCGGGGAACTCACACAGCGTCAGAAAATAAAACCCTCTCTCTTTTCCTCCGTACCCAAATCTCTAAAAACGGGGGAACAACAGAGCTGATTCAGATTTGCGTCCGATATGACGTAATATCGGAAATGTGGACCCACGGCCCTATCAGAAACGTTGCTATCAGAAACAATGCCTGACTGTTTTGGACGTAATATGGTCGGTGTTTACATTAGCATCGCTAACACTCAGAGCAAACCTGTACTGCACAGAGCATGTGTGTGAAGAAGCAGGATCTCACCTTGTGGTATAACCGGCAAGAGAGAAAGCCTTTATTATTACTTCAGCTCCATCCATCCATCCTTGACCTAATAATCCTTGCGTTTCATCACCGCAGCATTTTAGACAGTATCTGCCAGGTTCCGCATGAGCCGCTAAGGCTCCCCCCCCCCCTCTTATACAGGACTGTCTCAGAAAATTAGAATATTGTGATAAAGTTCTTTATTTTCTGTAATGCAATTTAAAAAAAACAAAAATGTCATACATTCTGGATTCATTACAAATCAACTGAAATATTGCAAGCCTTTTATTATTTTAATATTGCTGATTATGGCATACAGCTTAAGAAAACTCAAAAATCCTATTTCAAAAAATTAGAATAGTTCCTCAGACCAAGTAAAAAAAAAAGATTTATAACAGCAAAACACAATCAAACATTTGAAAATGTCCATTAATGCACTCAGTACTTGGTTGGGAATCCTTTTGCACGGATTACTGCATCAATGCGGCGTGGCATGGAGGCAATCAGCCTGTGGCATTGCTGAGGTGTTATGGATGCCCAGGATGCTTCAATAGCGGCCTTTAGCTCATTAGCATTGTTGGGTCTGGTGTCTTTCAGCTTCTTCTTCACAATACCCCACATATTCTCTATGGGGTTCAGGTCAGGGGAATTTGCAGGCCAATCGAGGACAGTAATGCCATGGTCAGTACACCAGTTACTGGTGGTTTTGGCACTGTGGGCAGGTGCCAGATCATGCTGGAAAATGAATTCCTCATCTCCATAGAGCTTTTCAGCAGACGGAAGCATGTAATGCTCTAAAATCTCTTGGTACACAGCTGCATTTACTCTGGGCTTGATGAAACACAGTGGACCAACACCAGCAGCTGACATGGCTCCCCAAACCATCGCTGACTGTGGGAACTTCACACTGGATTTCAAGCAACTTGGATTTTGCTCCTCTCCAGCCTTTCTCCAGACTCTGGCGCCTTGACTTCCAAATGAAATACAAAACTTGCTTTCGTCTGAAAAGAGGACTTTGGACCACTGTGCAACTGTCCAGTGCTTCTTTTCCTTAGCCCAAGTCAGACGCCTCTTCCGTTGTCTTGAGTTCAGAAGTGGCTTGACCATGGGAATACGGCTATTGTAGCCCATTTCCCGGATACGTCTGTGAACAGTGACTTTTGATACCTGGACTCCAGCTTCAGTCCACTGTCTTTGAAGCTCCCCCAAATTCTGGAAGCGACTCTTCTTCACAATGCTGTTAAGGCTGCGGTCATCTCTCTTGGTTGTGCAGCGTTTCCTGCCACATTTCCCCCTTCCAACAGACTTTTTGTGGATGTGCTTTGAAACTGCACTCTGTGAACAGCTTGCTCTTTGAGAAATTTCTTTTTGTGTCTTACCCTCCTGATGGAGGGTGTCAATGACGGTCCTCTGGACAGCAGTCAGATCAGCAGTCTTCCCCATACTTGTGATTTAGTTTACTGAACCAAGCTGAGTGTTTTTCAAGGCTCAGGAAACCCTTGCAGGTGTTTCGAGTTAATTAGACGATTCAAGTGATTCGTTGAACACCCTACTAGTATACTTTTTCATGATATTCTAATATTTAGAGATAGGATATTTGAGTTTTCTTAAGCTGTATGCCATAATCAGCAATATTAAAATAATAAAAGGCTTGCAATATTTCAGTTGATTTGTAATGAATCCAGAATGTATGACATTTTTGTTTTTTTAATTGCATTACAGAAAATAAAGAACTTTATCACAATATTCTAATTTTCTGAGACAGTCCTGTATATATATTTTTTCAGTTAAAAAAAAAAAAGCTTTTTTTTAATTTAGTCTTTATTTATACAGGAGAAAATCTCATTGAGACACATGGTCTCATTCTCAAGAGAGACCTGTGTATACCCAGATTCAGCACTTTTGGAACAGGAAGAGAAATAGAGGGATATGAGGCAAGGCTGGAATGGGTGATCTGTTTGGTTTTTTGACCAAAACACTTCATAGACATGTTTTTTATATTTTTGTATATATCTGAGACCTATGCTATTGCATTATTGGTGACCTTTAAATCAGACTTTAGTTCCACCTGGAGTAAATCCACAAGCTACCCTGCAGTATACAAAGTCATTCAAACTAGCTGCACCTTCACCAGCTTTGAGAACACTTTGATGATCAATCATTGTAAAACATATCATATATATTATTCTGAAATGGACCAATCTGCACAATGACTACTTTTACTGTCGCTACTTTAACTATATTTTGATGAGAATACTTTTCTACTTTTACTTGAGTAATATGTTGAATGCAGGACTTTTACCTAAGTACAAGATCTGAGTACTTCTCCCACCTCTGATAACATGTAAAATGTCTTCAGTTATCTCAGTTTCTGGATTGTAATGAAGTGTCCTCTGTCCAGCTTCATCTATGAGCTGCTGGAGAGAGCCCACCTGACCTACAGCTCCAAGACGGCTGTGCAGGAGGCTCTGGAGCAGATCACTGGATACCTCGCAGGACGTCAGTACGGCTTCATCACTTTCTATTGTTGAACACATGTCACTTGATTTACCTTCCGTTTTCTGCTGTCCACCATGTGATGGACATTTTGTAGATGTTTCATTTCCATTCACACAGAAGTAAGAATTATAGACCTTCAGCTGTATATATCACACACACACACACTCCGTTTCTGTTACAATGCAACAAAATGTGTGTATTCATTTGTATCACTAACAAAGAGTTATGTTTTATCATCAGAGCCGGGGGTGTTTGTGAACACAAGTGGACTGCAGCAGCTGACTAATATCATACAGGTGTGCTACATGGTGAAGTTATAGTAAACGTTTCTAGAATAAACTTTTCACACTCTGTGTTCCTGAGAGCGAGATGTTCCTGAGATGCTAGGCTAATGTTTAAGGTTAGCCTAGCTCAGTGGCTCCCAATTGGTCAATTGTACTGTAATTTCACACTAGAAAATGCATTTCCTACAGAAAATGCGTGCGAATGCTGTAAACTGTGAACATTTGTGGCTGAATTTAGATGAAAATGCAGAAAAAGCTGAATGTGTTATTAGCTGAATGGTAGCTGCTTTTATTTAAAAAATGCAGAAAAAGCTTAATATTTAAAAGAAAAGGTTTTAAAAAAGGTATAAACAACAACATGTATAGCCTTGATGTCCTGAAATAGCTGAATAATGTAATAGTTGAATGGTTTCTGCAGCTGAAAATAGGCTGAAGGAGTTAAATATCAGATGTAAGTAGTAGTGATTGAATTTGTATTAAGATGAGAAAAGAAAGTAAAAAGGCTTGAGAAAGCAGCAGAATATGTGGAATGCAAACTTTTGAACTTGGTGGTGGTGAATGATCTGTCGCCATGGCAACGGATTTGATGACACCCCATAATATGATTAGATGTGTTGATGGCTGCATCGTTACCAAACCTGTGAAGTTTTGGGCCATTTCGAGCATTTTCACTGAAGTTATGAGAAAACCGTGTTTCATGGTGAGCATTGTGATGCCATGGCAACTGCATTTGAAGAAATCTCAAAACTGTCCCGTAGATGTCTTCACGGCTGGACTGTTAGCACACATGTGAAGTTTGAGCACTTTTATAACATTTTCATAGGAGTTATACATTACATTAGGAGGTTACATTACTCTCTCTCTCGAACGCCCTCTCTCTTCTCTTGATCGCCCTCCCTCTTCTCTTGAACGCTCTCTCTCTCTCTCTCTCTCTCTCTCTCTCTCTCTCTCTCTCTCTCTCTCATGCCAAATTACACTTAAGACATACAACTGCAACAAAAGTAACAAACATAATGCAATATCCTTTTCAATTTCAAAGAACACAAATTGGGTTATTTACAGGTGTTGTTTTGTGTGGTAGAGGGTCGCTTTCATTGGTGCGTTTTGCACCCCGGGCCGTTGTTTTGATATTCCGCTGAAGTATACGCTGTGACGTAATAACTCTTTTATTTAAAAAATTTTGAGGGAAGGGGTCAGAGGGCCTAGGTATAAAAGTCACGGCTCGCCACTGTCACTGACAAGCATGTTTTTTGTCTGATCTGTACACAAAGAAACATGTAACAGTTAGTGGTTTATTTTTTGTGTTAGTCAGTCCAATTTGAGCTTCCTGTAGTGTTGTCACCATAATGAGATTGTCAGGTTTTGTATCATCGTGACTGAATATAAAACCTGTTCTCATTGACTCTATGTAAACACCTGCACAAATGAGCATACTTCACAAAATGAGCTGCTGTAAACTGCACATTATACCAAAACGATGGAACACACGATTACTTTGCTATAGCTACAATGTTTTTGTCTCTTGTAGCTGGTGTTCTGTGGGGAACCATCAGAAAAGGAGAAACAGCAGCAGATGGAGACCAACACGGCTCATTTTAAGGTGCGCGTTCATTCAAAGATTTGCATGTCCTCGCACGTGTTAGATATGTACACAGGGATGTCAGCCCTCATATCTGTGTGTTTGGCTCAGGTTCATATCCATCAAGACACCAGCCATCAGAAGAAAAACCAGAGCATGGATGTCTGGGCTTCATCATCATCAAAGAAACAAGGTTTTATTTTTATTTGTTCAACTTTATTCAACAATTATTGCAATACATCATACAAAGTCACATACACATCAGTGTTCAGTACATTAGCTCAAAACGGAGGGTGGTGACTCAGGAATTAAGTTGTTTAGAAATGTAAATGAATAGGCTTTTTTACGTTTGCACAATTTTATAAAAATTTTGTATAATTTCATATTATACAACAATATGATTTAATATCATTAAATGTGGGGAAATATTTAGCTAAAATAATCAAAGTCAAAGTATTATCAAAGTAATAAAACACCCTGAGCAAATGTCCATGAAATTATGCATTTGCTGTGGAATTGTTTAGTTTGTCGTTACCTTTGCTCGCCTATCTGCCTATATTCTTTGTAAATCTTAAATAAATGTGTCTCTGCGCCCTGTAGGCAACATCTTGAGTTACTGGTGCTTCTCTCCGGGCTACAGCATGCAGAGCCTGGTGGATCAAGGGGTCCGCTGCATCATTCTGACCAGCGGGACCCTCTCCCCCCTCTCCTCCTTCACCTCTGAGATGAGGATGTAAGTACCCGTTGCTCCTCAAAGCCCATTTTAGCAGAGGTGATGGAAGTATTCAGATGCTTCACTTGAGTAAAAGTACCAAAACATGAAAGTCCTGCATTCAAAATCTTACTTAAAAAAAGTATTATCAGCAAAATATACTTGGTGTATAAAAATGTGAAGTAATCATTGGGCAGGAAAATGTGTCTTTTAGTTTGTTTTATATATTACATTTATATATGTGACATTTCTAGATAATATTGTTGCATCAAGTAGCATTTTACTGTTGTAGACAAACACAGTTCTCATTGACTTTTTGTTCAATATTTAAATAATTTGAATCTTTTGTAGCACTAGATGGAAATACTCAATTTAAGTACAAGTACCTCAACATTTTACTTAAAGGTCCCATGTCATGCATTTCCGGGAATTACCCGTCCCCTTGTGTTCTGTAGCTTCTGCATGTAAACGGTCTGCAGAGTCACAAACCCTCAAAGTACACCCTGTAGCGAGTAAAACTCTAACACAGAAAAGACCTGTCTGTGCTGCCCCAGAACGCCTCGTTGGAGATTTCTCTTTTTCCATTGTTTTCTTCCTGGGTACAGTGACGTGCACATACCCAAATGGACCCATTTGTCCAAATGGACCTATCCGCGGAGCCGTTATGTTAAGTCCGTGGATTGGTTCGAATGGACCAATCCACGGACTTCCTCACACACACACACTCAATCTTTTCTCAGCTGCAGCTCCGCCGATTTCTCCTCCCTGAGACGGCGGGACGCAGCGAGGCAGTGAGTCGGTGTGTGTTCGGGCTGGGTTTCACTGTGTCTCGCTGTCTCGCAGACGGCCACTGGGCTCATAGGGAGGGGGGGGGCAGGAGCTCCAACAAGCCGTGCAGGACAGAGAGTGAATACACATGCTGTATGAGAAACCAATGTGAGATTGGAACATTGAACAATGTAAATCTATTCTAGTAGACCTCAGCAATGGAATTATGATCAGTAGAAATGGCCATGTCATGGGACCTTTAAGTACAGTTCTTGAGTAAATGTACTTAAGTACTTCCCACCTCTGCATTTTACGAACAGTAGTGATGGGCCTTACCACTGACTTCAGAGATCGCGTTAACAAGGTTTTTTCAGTTTTTTGGCCAATTATCTTTTATTTTGTATTATAAATGTAAACGCCTTACATAAAAGTAATCAGGAAAGTTTCTCTCAAGCACTTTAAATCAAACTCTGGATATGTTCATGTTGTTGTTATCATCAGGTAAAAGATAAGATATACTTTGTTAATCTCAAATTGGGAAATGTTTTAATATATAGGTATATAGTACACTGGTGTTGATCCCAAAGTGTTTTGTTGGTGTAGAAAGTTCCCTGTGAGTCTGGAGAACAGTCATGTGATCGAGCGGGACCAGATCTTTGTGAGCGTCATCGAGCGTGGCCCGGATGGAGAGCAGCTCAGCTCAGCGTTTGCTAGAAGGTTCGTATTCTACAGATAGGCCTCACACTTTAGTGATTTAAAACAAGTCCCATCAACAACCACAGCTGCAAAACTATTTTTGTTTGTATTTTTTTACGAGTGTGTCTGCCAAGATACAAGTCATTTTAAAGTTTGATATTTATTAGAATAGAAGTCAACCATTCATGTCTTCTCTTTCCTTTTGGTTTGTTTCCCATTCTGAACCTTTATTTCTTAACTTTTACATAACATAATCCATCTCTTCATACACCGACAATATCTACAATAAACAGTATTTAATTTTACTGTACAATATTTAATTTTACATTCTGTTCTTGTATATCTCAAGGCTCAAGGCTTTTATTTGTCATACGTACATAGCTACAGTGTAGTTATGTCGATGAAAATCTTTGGTCACAGGCTCCTCCAACAGTGCAAGTAAATACAAAAAGAAAAATAGTGCAATAGGAGTCTATATACAAGTGATTGAAAATGATATATTAGATCAATAATTTCTAAGTTGCAGTCAGATGACTGTTATGGATGTTATTTCAAAAGTGCAGGTGTTTAACAGTCTTATGGCCTGTAGGATGAAACTGTCCCTGAGTCTGATGGTTTCAGCCAGTCAGGATGCTCTCTATGGTGCACCTGTAGAAGGTCAGGATCCTCTCTATGGTGCACCTGTAGAAGGTCAGGATCCTCTCTATGGTGCACCTGTAGAAGGTCAGGATCCTCTCTATGGTGCACCTGTAGAAGGTCAGGATCCTCTCTATGGTGCACCTGTAGAAGGTCAGGATCCTCTCTATGATGCACCTGTAGAAGGTCAGGATCCTCTCTATGGTGCACCTGTAGAAGGTCAGGATCCTCTCTATGGTGCTCCTGTAGAAGGTCAGGATCCTCTCTATGGTGCACCTGTAGAAGGTCAGGATCCTCTCTATGGTGCACCTGTAGAAGGTCAGGATCCTCTCTATGGTGCACCTGTAGAAGGTCAAGATGCTCTCTATGGTGCACCTGTAGAAGGTCAGGATGGTCTCTATGGAGCGCCTGTAGAAGGTCAGGATGCTCTCTATGGTGCACCTGTAGAAGGTCAGGATCCTCTCTATGGTGCCACTGTAGAAGGTCAGGATGCTCTCTATGGAGCACCTGTAGAAGGTCAGGATCCTCTCTATTGTGCACAGAATTTGCTGGGACTCCCAGCAACTTCTACTGAAGCCTTCCGAGTAAATCGCCAGAACGCCGACACCTCCTCATCTCCACCGCTCCCATGTTTTATTTTGTGTTGCCATACGTTAGTCTCTCTGCGTTTCTGCGCTGGGCTAATGCTAATGCTAATAATGCTAATGCGAGGATAATAAAATGGCGGCTTCACAAAACTTTTTGGAAGTTTTACGGGGCGTGGTTTGCAATCCGCCCAGCCAATCAGAAATATAGCTCTTTTCTCACAAAAGAGCCGCTCGAAAGTCCCTGCTCTCTAGCAGGGACTTTCGAGCGGGTAAAAAGGTTCTCATGAACTAATTTTAGTACCGGCTCTTTTTGGTGTGAACGCGATAAAAGAGTTCTCATGAACTAAGTTCGCATGAACCTTTGTGGGAAAAGTACCGCAGTGTGAATGCGCCTATTGATGGTGGTGGGGGCGTGTTCCTCTCTCTGCTGCTTCCTGTAATCCACAATCAGCTCCTTGGTTTTGCTGACGTTGAGATGGAGGTTGTTATCCTGGCACCAAGATGTCAGGTTTCCGACCTCCTCTCTGTATGCGTCTCGTCGCCGTCGGTGATCATGCCGATGACGGTCGTGTCGTCAGCAAACTTCACGATGGTGTTGGAGCTGTGTTAATTTCGTCAACAAAAACTAGGATGAAAAATGTTCGTCAACGACCTTTTTTACATGACTAAGACAAGACGATGACGAGCTAAAAATAGATTATTGATCATAAAAACTATTTAGTTTTCGTTGACGAGACGGGACTAAGGTGTTAATGGTGGACTCTCGGACATTCAAAATGCAGGGTATTTCCCCCCAATTGCCCGTCTTGTCTGTCAAAATGCATCTTACGTTTCTAACTTGCAATATCATTATTTCCGCTCTCTTCACTCCAGAAGATCTCCCTGTGTCTCTCTGTGTGCGGGGGGCGGGGCCTAACAGACACGCTGCAGCGGCGTGCGCACAGATTTTTAAGAGTAGTAGTACCGTTAAAAACCTTAACGATGCTCATCCCTAGATATTACTAGGGATGGGAACGATTAATCGAATATTTTTTTTTTGGGAGGGGTGCCTAGGTTGATTACATACACTGAACAAAAATATAAATGCAACACCTTTGTTTTTGCTCCCATTTTTCATGAGATGAACTCAAAGATCTAAAACATTTTCTATATACACAAAATAACCATTTCTCTCAAATATTGTTCACAAATCTGAAAAAATCTGTGATAGTGAGCACTTCTCCTTTATAAACTGCTACCCTGTTGTCTAGTTACATTACTGTTAGACGCTTTTATCCAAAGCGACTTACATACTGTGGACAATCCCCACAGGAGCAATTTGGGTTGAAGTGTCTTGCCCAGGGACACAACGACATGCTGACTGCAGTGGGGTTTGAACCTGTGCTCCCCTGGTCCCCTGATCCGAACATCAGCGCACTATTCCACTGCGCCACACGCCTCCGAGATAATCCATCCCACCTCACAGGTGTGGCATATCAAGATGCTGATTAGACAGCATGATTATTGCACAGGTGTGCCTTAGGCTGGCCACAATAAAAGGCCACTCTGAAACGTGCAGTTTTATCACACAGCACAATGCCACAGATGTCGCAAGTTTTGAGGGAGCGTGCAATTGGCATGCTGACAGCAGGAATGTCCACCAGAGCTGTTGCCCGTGAATTGAATGTTCATTTCTCTACCATAAGCCGCCTCCAAAGGCGTTTCAGAGAATTTGGCAGTACATCCAACAGGCCTCACAACCGCAGACCACGTGTAACCATATCCAGCCCAGGACCTCCACATCCAGCATGTTCACCTCCAAGATCATCTGAGACCAGCCACTCGGACAGCTGCTGCAACAATCGGTTTGCAAAACCAAAGAATTTCTGCACAAACTGTTAGAAACCGTCTCAGGGAAGTTCATCTGCATGCTCGTCGTCCTCATCGGGGTCTCGACCTGACTCCGGTTCGTCGTCGTAACCGACTTGAGTGGGCAAATGCTCACATTCGATGGCGTCTGGCACGTTGGAGAGGTGTTCTCTTCACGGATGAATCCCGGTTTTCACTGTTCAGGGCAGATGGCAGACAGCGTGTGTGGCGTTGTGTGGGTGAGCGGTTTTCTGATGTCAATGTTGTGAATCGAGTGGCCCATGGTGGTGGTGGGGTTATGGTATGGGCAGGCGTATGTTATGGACGACGAACACAGGTGCATTTTATTGATGGCATTGTGAATGCACAGAGATACCGTGACGATGACGAATGATTTTTCATCGACTAAAAGGTTTTGAGTTTTCGTTGACTAAAACTAGACTAAAATTATGAAGGATGAAAAGGACTAAAATGTGGGTTGTGTGGCTTAACCCTTTTAAAGGATTTGCACACATCTGCCCTGACTAAAACAAAAGGGCAGGGCTCCTGGTCCTCCTGTGCCTCTACAGCCTGGCTGCTCTCGAATCGTGCAAAAAAACTGTTCAGCTCATCTGGGAGAGATGCGCACGTAGACACTCCCGCAGCACCCCCCGCTGCTCCTTTGTAGTCTGTGATTGTTCTTAGTCCCGCCCACATGTTCTGGGTGTTACAGCCTTTGAAGTCAGACTCCACCTTGTCTCTGTACTGTCTCTTTGCGCTGCTGATTGCTCTACGGATATCATTTCCTGTACTCCTCCAAATCTCCAGCTCTGTGCGAGATGATGCGTGCTTCCAGTTTGCCACGCACCTCGCCGTTCATCCAGGGCTTTTGATTTGGGAATGTTCGTACAGAAACCTTCGGTACCACGTCATCGATGCATTTCCCAATGTAGCAGATGACCGTGTCCGTGTGTGTGTTGCTGTTATTGTCCTCCACTCCGTAGATTCGAAGCAGTGCTGCAGAGCTGAGTCTGACTCCTCACTCCATCGCTGTACAGTCCGTCGTCACCTGTCTGTTCCGTTTCAGTTTCTGCTTGTAAGCAGCAGCAGCAGAGAGATGTGGTCTGATTTGTCGAAGGGAGGGCAAGGGAGAGCCTTATATCCATGTCGGAAAGGGGAATAAACATGGTCCAGTGTATTTCCGCCACGCGTCGGGCAGCTGATGTGTTGAAAGTATCTCGGCAGAACTTTCTTCATATTGGCGGTGTTATAATCACCGGCCACAACGAACGCCGCCTCTGGCCGTGAAGTCTCCGTCCTGTCAATCACTCCAAACAGCTCGCCCAGTGCTGTGTTGTTGTCAGGGTGGCGGAATGTACACAGCTGTAATCACAACGGATGAACATTTTCTTGGCAAATGAAAAGCCCGACATGTGATCATGTGGTGCTCTAAATGAGGGGAACAGTCCGAAATAAATAATCTCCACATCTGTGCACCAGTCATTGTTAATCATGACACACACACCACCTCCCTTGCTTCTCTCTGAATTAGCAGTCCGATCCTGGCGAAATATAGAGAAGCCGTCAGGAACAATGGCGGAGTTGAGCCAAGTCTCCGTGAAAATGAACATGTTACAGTTCTTATTGTCCCGTTGAAAAGCAATCCTGCTTCTGAGTTCATCTAGCTTATTTTCCATCGATTGAACATTAGCCAGAAGAATACTCGGAAGAGGGGGTCGGTTTTCACGTTTCCTCAGCCTTGCTAGCAGCCCGGCCCGGGACCCTCGCTTTGTCTTCCTCCTGCGCCTCTCAGGTAGGACAGCAGCAGGCAGCCATGGCGGGTCTCCACATCTTATTCTATTTACATGTGTATGGACTCCTGCATGTACTTGGTCACTTACAACACTCTCTGCATGATTTGGCTTATTGTCATTATTTACTCACATATGTAGTTTACTTTATCTTCACCTGCATTACTTGCACATTGGTGCAACCTGCACTATTCTATTCTATTCTACTCTTCTTGCACTATTTTAATCATCTTTTACAATTTGTTTTATGTCCTATATATTATGTTGCATTGTTGGAGGAGCTCTGGACTTAAGCTTTTCATTGCATATCTACACTGTAGCTGTGCATATGACAATAAAGCCCTTGAATCTTGAATCTGACACAAGATCCAGTTTGTATTCCTGTAGCTCCTGTGATTAATTTTACTCTACAGATAATTGACTTTCTTGTTGGAACAATGTGACCTAAATAAAATGAATTATTTTTTATTCCGTGACAGATTTATTCCTGAAAACATGTCATCTTTAGGCAAAACAGTTGGTAAGATTAAGCACTATAGGCAACATTTATTAAGCACCATCCTTGTTTGCATGTCTTTAAACAGTACATATTATTTAAAAATAAATAATAGCAATCCCATCATTTGTATTTGTGCACGTAGTATGGGATTCCTCATCCTCACATGATGTGTTCTCTCCTCAGCTAACCTGAGCCGAGTGGTTCCTCATGGCCTCCTGGTGTTCTTTCCATCCTTCTCTGTGATGGAAAAAACCCTGGACTTTTGGAGAGTACGTGGGAATTCAGAACATCCTCTCACTGTTATTATATTTGTGTTGATTTAATTGTTAGAGCTGAAATGAGTGTTTCCTTGTGAGATCATGTTCAGTGTGTGTGCCCCCCCAGGCTAACGGACATGCAGATCGCATTGAGACTGTAAAGCCCATGTTTGTTGAACCTAGAGGAAAGGGCACCTTTAATGAGGTGAGTGTGCTTTAATGAAATATTCAGAGGAGTATTTCTAGGGTTCCTCAAAGAAACCTTGAAGAAGCAGCAACTTCTCCTGAGCTGGTCCTGACAGATTTCTTTACAGGTCTGTCAGTTTGAGGGCTGATCTCTTCTCTCCTACTATTCTCAGGTTATGGACGGATATTACAACAAAGTCAATGATCCATCATCCAAAGGGGGAAGCTTTTTCGCTGTGTGCCGAGGAAAGGTGAGTCCAATGAGTGAGAGCTGGAAAAGTTCTGAAATGATTTGAAAAATACAGTTTATCATTTTAGTCTTCTAAAGGACAGACAGAGCATTCAGATACATTCACATTATTCATAAAATGCAGTGTATATTGACATAAATGTACCATGGTCTTCTACAAACTTTAAAATCGTAACCTATGGTTAATGACAATAAATCCGCTTTAATAATAAACACTAGTCCTTTCATTTCTGAAAGAAATATGTCAGGCACAGATTCCTATATATTGACATGGATTTATAGAGTAATTTTCATCATATCACATATAGTAAGTATACACAAACGCTTCCCTCTCACACCTAGGGTGACCAGGTGCCAACAGGCCACATGTGGGACAAAGAGTATGTTTGTGAGGGACAATGTAGGACAAGTTACTGCGATGCACAGGACTGTTTGCACAAACAATGCAAGTGAAAGACATACATTTATCTGGTTTGAATGGATTTTTTTGCAATATGTGAGTTGAATTACATTGTGTTCACCTGCATGTGTGATTGAAAAAAACGTCATTAAAAACTCTCTGGGAGTCGCCCTCCAATAGTTGAATAGCCACTGGATAAATACCCTGTTCGCCAGCTCATGGAGTCCCGTTGTGAACCTGGACATGTCGAGGACCCTAAAGTGTTATGATAGAAATGTATAGTAGGGTCCCCACTCCCCAGGACATAGAAACTGCCGGATGCTAACCTGAATTTGTTGGACAATTGGCATAATTTGCGGATATTATGCTATAATTAGCATTTTAGTTTATGTCGCCAATAGGTAAACAAATATTTGAATGATTTGGACAGTTTTAGAGTGGTTCTGTTGTTATTGAGGATGCTGAATCCATTCAAGGTCAACAACAACATTTCTGGGTTCACAGTGCTGGCAGTGAGACTAAAAAGCCAAGTTTTAAAAGGGCAACTGTCAATCAAATTAGGGACATTGTCTCAATTTGTGGGATATGGGGGAATTGATAAAATGCTGTGCTGTGCAGCACAAAGCAGGACACCTGGTCACCCTACGCACACCATGTCTGTAAATGTGTTCCTGTGCCAGGCGAGTGAGGGTCTGGATTTTGCAGACACCTTTGGTCGGGGTGTGGTCATCACTGGCCTTCCTTTCCCCCCGAGGATGGACCCTCGAGTCGTCCTGAAGATGCAGTTCCTGGATGAGATGTGTCGGAAGAAAGCTCCTGGGGTGAAGGTGAGTGTTGGAAAAATATTACTCGTCACCGGCTTGAATTTCAATATTAGGATACATGCATTTATTATCCTTGCAAGAATGGAAGTAGTCATCACATACAGAGGTTGCATGGGATAAATAGTTCCCAGAACAGTGTCCTTCACATGCTTTTATACAAGAGAGTGTTACAGTCACAAGATGCAAAAATACCGGTTCAAAGCAGTATACACCAGAGCCTGTTGTAGATATTGTAACTACGCAAGGAATACAACTTGAAGTGGTTACCTGTTACAAATACCTTGGTATCTGGCTTGATGATTGTCTCACCTTTTAAACGTCATGTCAATAACCTGCTTAAAAAACTGAGGGTTAGGCTAGGTTTCTTCTACAGGAACAAGTCCTGTTTCTCACTTGAGGCCAGGAAAAGGCTCTATGACCTTTTGACCTGTGCTGGACTATGGTGATCTGATCTATATGAATGCACCTGCCAATTGCCTGGTCAAGTTAGATGCTGCGTATCACAGCGCACTGAGATTTGTGACTAACTGTAAAGCATTAACCCATCACTGTACCCTGTATGCAAGGGCTGGTTTGCCTTCACTAACTGTATGGAGGCTCAGTCACTGGTACATTTTTATATATAAAGCCATGTTAGGGAAACTTCCATCTTATATCTGCTCCCTGATCTCATGGCGAATTGTAAGTGGCTACTGCCTGAGATCGAATGCTGTGGTTTTATTAAATATGCCAACTGCTAGGACTGTCTTAGGGAAGACAGCTTTTAGATGCGCAGCTCCTCTGTCTTGGAATAGTCTGCAAATGAAATGGAAACTGAGCAATCTGGTGCCACTAAATGTTTTTAAAGCTCGGTTGGATGCTACTCAATCGGAAGCTGTTGGTACCTGCTCATGTGGATAGTTACAGTGGGGCAAAAAAGTATTTAGTCAGCCACCAATTGTGCAAGTTCTCCCACTTAAAAAGATGAGAGGCCTGTAATTTTCATCCTAGGTACACTTCAACTATGAGAGACAAAATGAGAAAAAAAAATCCAGAAAATCACATTGTCGGATTTCTAAAGAATTTATTTGCAAATTATGGTGGAAATTAAGTATTTGGTCAATAACAAAAGTTCATCTCAATACTTATATATATACCCTGTGTTGGCAATGACAGAGATCAAACGTTTTCTGTAAGTCTTCACAAGGTTTTCACACACTGTTGCTGGTATTTTGGCCCATTCCTCCATGCAGATCTCCTCTAGAGCAGTGATGTTTTGGGGCTGTCGCTGGGCAACACGGACTTTCAACTCCCTCCAAAGATTTTCTATGGGGTTGAGATCTGGAGACTGGCTAGGTCACTCCAGGACCTTGAAATGCTTCTTACGAAGCCACTCCTTCGTTGCCCGGGCGGTGTGTTTGGGATCATTGTCATGCTGAAAGACCCAGCCACGTTTCATCTTCAATGCCCTTGCTGATGGAAGGAGGTTGTCACTCAAAATCTCACGATACATGGCCCCATTCATTCTTTCCTTTAGACGGATCAGTCGTCCTGGTCCCTTTGCAGAACAGCCCCAAAGCATGATGTTTCCACCCCCATGTTTCACAGTAGGTATGGTGTTCTTTGGATGCAACTCAGCATTCTTTCTCCTCCAAACACGTCTAGTTGAGTTTTTACCAAAAAGTTCTATTTTGGTTTCATCTGACCATATGACATTCACCCAATCCTCTTCTGGATCATCTAAATGCTCTCATCTAAATGCTCTCTAGCAAACTTCAGACCGGCCTGGACATGTCCTGGCTTAAGCAGGGGGACACGTCTGGCACTGCAGGATTTGAGTCCCTGGCGGTGTAGTGTGTTACTGATGGTAGCCTTTGTTACTTTGGTCCCAGCTCTCTGCAGGTCATTGACTAGGTCCCCCCGTGTGGTTCTGGGATTTGTGCTCACCATTCTTGTGATCATTTTGACCCCACGGGGTGAGATCTTGCGTGGAGCCCCAGATCGAGGGAAATTATCAGTGGTCTTGTATGTCTTCCATTTTCTAATAATTGCTCCCACAGTTGATTTCTTCACACCAAGCTGCTTACCTATTGCAGATTCAGTCTTCCCAGCCTGGTGCAGGTCTACAATTTTGTTTCTGGTGTCCTTTGACAGCTCTTTGGTCTTGGCCATAGTGGAGTTTGGAGTGTGACTGTTTGAGGTTGTGGACAGGTGTCTTTTATACTGATAACGAGTTCAAACAGGTGCCATTAATACAGTTAACAAGTGGAGGACAGAGGAGGCTCTTAAAGAAGAAGTTACAGGTCTGTGAGAGCCAGAAATCTTGTTTGTTTGTAGGTGACCAAATACTTATTTTACAGAGGAATTTACCAATGAATTCATTACAAATCCTACAATGTGATTTCCTGGATTCTTTCCCCCCATTCTGTCTCTCATAGTTGAAGTGTACCTAGGATGAAAATTACTGGCCTCTCTCATCTTTTTAAGTGGGAGAACTTGCACAATTGGTGGCTGACTAAATACTTTTTTGCCCCACTGTATGTAAATGATGATGTCCTTTTGTTGTTCTGTTTATGTTTTTATGTTTCATGTGGAACTACTTGAGCAGGTCTCCCTTGAAAAAGAGATCAATGATCTCAATGTGATACACCTGGGTAAATAAAGGTTTGAAATTAAATACAATGTGTAGTTCAGATTAGCTAATGCCCACGTAAGCAATAAACATGACAGTCATTATGCATATCTCCATAGAGGCTGAATCATCATGTTAATCACATAGCTATCATATGCCTAAAACAGTCCTGATGCTCTTCTAGGTAATCACACATCCTGTCATGTTCACAGCTACAGTTGATACCTTTGTTACTCTGACTCACTGTGTGTGTGTGTGTGTGTGTGTGTGTGTGTGTGTGATGTGTGTGTGATGTGTGTGTGTGTGTGTGTGTGTGTGTTGTGTGATGTGTGTGTGTGTGTGTGTTGTGTGTGTGTGTGTGTGTGTGTGTGTGTGTGTGTGTGTGTGTGTGTGTGTGTGTGTGTGTTGTGTGTGTGTGTGTGTGTGTGTGTGTGTGTGTGTGTTGTGTGTGTGTGTGTGTGTGTGTATGTGTGTGGTGTGTGTGTGTGTGTGTGTGTGTGTGTGTGTGTGTGTGTGTGTGTGTGTGTGTGTGTGTGTGTGTGTGATGTGTGTGTGTGTGTGTGTGTGTGTGTGTGTCAGTACCTGTCTGGGCAGGAGTGGTACAGCCAGCAGGCTTTCAGAGCTGTGAACCAGGCCATTGGCAGAGTCATTCGCCACAAGGACGACTACGGAGCCATCCTGCTGTGTGATCAGAGGTCAGACACACATCACTTAACACAGCCGATCTGTACACCTAAAACATTAATTTAGTTGATTGATCAAAAGAAAAAGAAATCTGCAGATCAAGAAATATTTTGTAAAAATGCCAAACATGAACTAGTTTGCCCTTTTCAGTTGTGATGGTTTCCTACTTTCCCTGTACACTACATATGTTGCTTTTCCGCTGTTGGTCAGACCCTAACCCAAACACAGGGTCAACAATTCAGTCACAGTTTTTAAAATAATAATTGCCTAAGATCACCAATTTCCTGACCTGATATTTTGATCAAAAAATTGTTTGAAATATTTGGCATGGCAGGCGCTGTCTAGTAATTGGATATATATTGAATTATAGTGGACACTAGGAGGCCAGACAGCAGATATATCCGCTGTCTGAAGTCCATCTGTGCAGCTGCCAGATCCACAGAGTCCTGCGGTCTCATACATTATTGATGCTACAGTACTATGATGTCACCAATGTTTTACTTACAGTGAGAAGCAGTAGAGAGACAAACCCCATAACTATAACGCTCATGGTTCATGACAGAGGTGTAAACAATGAAATAAATCATTGCTGACTTCTATTCAGCTGCTTCACTTTCACGATCCTGGTTTAGACCCCTCTCATAGACATTCAGCAGAAATCCTAGCTGGATTGTAGCCAAGCCCATGTTTGGTGTGAGGGACATGATATAGAATAACTTGACCTTCCCCACAGGTTTAAAAGCTCTAATGCACGGGCCCAGCTTCCCTCCTGGGTCAGGCCTTACGTGCGTGTGTACAGCAGCTTTGGGAATGTGATCCGAGACCTGTCCCAGTTCTTCAGGGTGGCCCAGAAACTGGTAGGTTTCTCAGTCTTCAAGGATGCTACCATTGCTTGCATTGACTTTGTTTGTTGGTCTTACATTTAAAAGCTTTGTGATGTCTGATGTGAGTGCAGTCCACTGTAACTCACTAACTCACTAAGCATAAACAATATGTACTTATATATTCATAAAGAATAATAGCAATGTGTGTTTCCAGAAATCAGGATATTGTAGGTAAAATCCTCAAATACAAATCCATGTCCAACTCCTGTCTCAAATCCTGCTTTAAATTCTGTTGCTATAGCAACCACAGCAAAATGCATTAGCGCAGTAGTGATCAATTATATACTACTGCAACAGGAGATTACTCGTAAAGTAGAATCTCAAAGTTGACTTTTCATACCCAAGCTTAATGGACTACTCACATTATTATTACAATATCCCCATCCCACCCCCCTTAATTTTGGTCTCAATAATACAGCTGTAAAGTTGTGTGCGTCATGTATGGTTGCAAAGCTGTCACACTCGAAGATGTGTCCACAGACACACACAAACATACTAACCCCAGAGTCACAAGGTGAAAGCAGTACCTGTGTGGCTGTCATGGCTGCCATCATCAAACCTTTTATGCTCTTATTTTATTTTTATTTTTTATATTACCATATTTTATTCAATATGCTCCTTTTTATATATCTTTTATTTTATTAGTTTCTCCTTATAGCTTTGTGAAGCACCTTGAGATGACGTTGTCTTAAAGTGTGCTATATAAATCAAATTTATTATTATTATTTATCATTCCACGTAGATGGACTCGACCCCACTGCCACTGTGTGATATCTCAGCACACATATATATATATATACGTGTATATATATATATATATATACATACTCTGAGTGGAGTCCAATGCAGTTTGTCAGCTTATATTGACTGTCTGTGTTTGACTGTGCCAGAGGCCTGTGGCAGAGAAGAAGGGTGCAGCAGAGAGCTGTGAGGCAGTGTGTCTATCAGCCCCTCTGTCCTCCTGCTCCACTTCCTGCTCACCATCCCAAAGCTCCATCACCCAGAAGGCCAAGGTGCTGGACGCCCACCTCCCCAGCCTGAAGAGGAGGAGACTGAGTGAGTACAGAGATAAAGGCAGAGCTGCTTTAAACCCCCAGTGGAAGGGTGAGTCCTTCACTGACCTGATACTCCTCTGGCGTCTGCTCTCTGATCAGATGACCACTCTGGAGCCGCTGGGATGGCCAGGATCTGTGTGGAGTATGAGTGTGAGCTACAGGAGAGTCAGAGGAGGCCCGCAAACCTGCTGGATGCTCTGGAGCGGGGGGACCACCACAGTGGGGAGGACGAGGGTGCTGCTGTGGGAGAAGAGAAGGTACTGTACTGCTCTGTGCATTTACAGAGAGACGCTTTGTGCAAAAATCAAGACCTGATGAAAGCCGGATATAATACATGTGTGGCACAATCAGTGTTGGGGGTAATGTGCTACAAGTAACGCAGATTACATTTTTGTCTGTAACGTTTTAATGTAACGTGGTTCTGTTGACAACAGCAGTAATCACATTACAGTTGCTTAGCACGAAATTATCTCGTTACTCGCGTTACTTTAAGGCAGGGGTGTCCAAACTGTGGCCCTGGGTCCATTTTAATTGGCCCTCAGCTAATTCTAAAAGTATAATGGAATGTGACCCACACATGAAGCTTGTGCTTAAGTTATAATGTACCTCTTAAATATATATCTAAACATATATTACACAGTATTCATGTGTTAATAAGCATCGGGGAGGAAATGTTGCCTGTTTCCACGGTGGAATCGCCATCTTTCCAAAACACGTTGAGTAAGATACAGGTAACTGGCGGGCGCCATCAGACAGGAAGACTTGAAGCTATCTGTATGAAGGTAGATATGGTGCAAAATGCGAGAGCTTGTAAAACCTGATGTGAGCACTTGCAGAAAATAAATCTGAGCTTGTGTGCATACATTTACACTTGTATACAAATATCCACGTATCTGTGAACCACATTTGAAGTCACAGAAAGAAAAAAAAAAGTTGACAAAAAAATGAACTTAGTGATCAAATGTTCACTTGCAGAAATATATATGTTTTTAATATATTTTCCATTACAACTGCAACTTGGTTATTACAACCTCTCAAATCAGTCATTACAACTTGACGAATCTGCTCTGTGGCAGTATACATCGACGAATCTGCGGTCTTGACTTTTGCTACACTTCTTGCAATGAATGTGTCGCTAAAGTGTGTGGTTGCGTTCTAGTCACTTTGCTCAGCGCTACTGCTTATTTCAACTTGTATTTGCCGTAGGACTACTCTCCATGAACTGTTAGCTCAGGTTAATCTCACATTTTTTCGAGTTTGGTAAGAACCGGTTTTCGGGGAAAACAAGAAAACCCAGTGCTTTTCAGGCTGAAGCTCCAAACCGGCCCTGGAACCGAGTTTGAGTGAAAGGGGCAACATGCGAGGCCCCGCAGTCATCCGGTTCGACCTGACTATGGCTGTATGACTGACCCGAGCTTGCACCTCGTCGTTCTGATAGCTCTGCCCCTTCCTCCCCCCACATCTACAGGTGAAAATTACTTTAGCGACACATTCATCGCAAGAAGTGTAGCAAAAGTCAAGGCCGCAGATTCCATGGGAGCCTGCCTGCAGGCGCCAGTCTCAGGACACCTCCACTCCAGGGTTTCCGCTAGGATTTTTTCTCGCCGGTCAAATGTCCGGAAAGAATTTATTTTACCGGACAAATTTGAAACTTACTTGTCATGTTTCAATAATAATAATAAAAATGGTGTAGCAGTGTTTCCGTTAGCAGGTAATTACCGAACTAGGACCGGATATGCTGATGTTTAAAACTCAGTTAATGGGAGTCATTTTTATATTGCTTCAGTTTATAATCGTAACAGATCAAAAAATTCAAATTTCATTTTTCAATAAATGATGCGCTACAACGAACAACATAATTATGACATTCAAAGAAACTATTGTAGATGAAGTACATTATTCAAAAGTTTACATTAACTTTGAATAATAACACGGGAGAAACGGATCCTCTCTTTTCCTCTCTCTCTCTCTCTCTCTCTCTCTCTCTCTCTCTCTCTCTCTCTCTCTCTCTCTCTCTCTCTCTCTCTCTCCTGACAGCCCGTCAGTTTATCATGCAGCTCGCTAAACAGTGGGCGGGGCTTCAGGTGATTATGCAGCAGCTGATCTGATCTCTCGCTCGCGTCCGGTTACACTTCACTCGCGGTTATGTCCATATCGATCAGATCCAGCTCTCCTGATCGGCCTTTATAGAGAGCACCAATCAAACTATTTAGATTGAATATTGGCCGATAATGACCGGCGGCCGATCGATCGGAGCATCGGACATTTTGCCCGGCAGGTTTTGAATTTACCGGTTTTTATTAAATCTTACCAGCTAAAAACCGGTAATTACCAGCTAACGGAAACCCTGCTCCACTCTCAGGACAGGAAGTGCATGCACGCTAAGAATTACAAAATAAAATCGCCACTATCAGTACAGCGCCACTTTCCGAACCGGAAATGCACGCAAATACAAAATAAAATCGTACTGACACTTATAACATATGTATTTATATATATATAAATAGGGACACCTTGTATTGTTTACCCTCAGTACAGCACCACTTTCCGAAAAGGAAATGCACGCTTATACAAAATAAACTCGAACTGACACTTATTACACCCGCTAGACAACAGTGGAGGGTTCGAGAAATAACCGTGTTTGCCGGGACCCCTGAGTCACGCTTCATATCGGCCGGCCCGGGAAGGAAGATACACGCAGAGTGGGGGAAGTCCGCCACCCAAACGCAGCACACCCTCCCAGCCATCAGAGTCGAACCCACAGTTCGGAGGAACTGACCGCCAGAGCACCGGCACTAGGCCGGGCCGGTGGAGGCCCTCCGATGGTGGGTCGCGTTTGCCATTTGAGAAAAATGCAACAAAAATTGTCAAAACCGTTAATATATGGATGAGTAGAGGGGGGGACGGCTGGAGACAGGCCGGTGGGGGGACACCCGAGACCGGGCAGTGTCCCCGGTAGAAGGAACCGGTGAAATTGCCAAAACAATTTAAATTAATAAAACCGGGGAAAAGTGAAAAAAATAGGCACTCGTGAGGCGGACAGTCAACTCCCGTTACATTCCTCCATTTGAGCGAAAAATGGCTAAGTCAACTTTTGCGAGAACCAGGCTGGGGGGGTCAAAAGGGCTTGACCAAGGCCGGCCCAAAGTGCATGGTGAGCGGACTCATCACCTCCGTGATGAGTCTCCATTGTGATTTGAAAACTTCCATCAGATGAGTCCTTCGGGGGGCGGGGAAAAAAAGATGAATCGTCACTTCCTGTACTGAGAGTGGAGGTGTCCTGAGAGTGGAGGCCTGCAAGCAGACCCCTCTCGCAGATTCATCAATTTATACTGCCACAGAGCAGATTCGTGAAGTTATAATAACCAAGTTGCAGTTGTAATGGAAAATATATTTAGTTCATTTTTTTTGTACAAGCTACAAAACCTTTTTTTTCTGTGACTTCAAATTTGGTTCACAGATACGTGGATATTTTATACAAGTGTAAATGTATGTAAGTGCTCACATTAGTTTTTACAAGCTCTCGCATTTTGCACCATATCTTCATATACAGTGGGGCAAAAAAGTATTTAGTCAGCCACCAATTGTGCAAGTTCTCCCACTTAAAAAGATGAGAGAGGCCTGTAATTTTCATCCTATGTATACCTCAACTATGAGAGACAAAATGAAAAAAAATCCAGAAAATCACATTGTCTGATTTCTAAAGAATTTATTTGCAAATGATGGTGGAAAATAATATTATATATTATATATAATATTATATATAATATTTGGTCAATAACAAAAGTTCATCTCAATACTTATATATATACCCTTTATTGGCATTGACAGAGGTCAAACGTTTTCTGTAAGTCTTCACAAGGTTTTCACACACTGTTGCTGGTATTTTGGCCCATTCCTCCATGCAGATCTCCTCTAGAGCAGTGATATTTTGGGGCTGTCGCTGGGCAACACGGACTTTCAACTCCCTCCAAAGATTTTCTATGGGGTTGAGATCTGGAGACTGGCTAGGCCACTCCAGGACCTTGACATGCTTCTTACGAAGCCACTCCTTCGTTGCCCGGGCGGTGTGTTTGGGATCATTGTCATGCTGAAAGACCCAGCCACGTTTCATCTTCAATGCCCTTGCTGATGGAAGGAGGTTGTCACTCAAAATCTCACGATACATGGCCCCATTCATTCTTTCCTTTACACGGATCAGTCGTCCTGGTCCCTTTGCAGAACAGCCCCAAAGCATGATGTTTCCACCCCCATGTTTCACAGTAGGTATGGTGTTCTTTGGATGCAACTCAGCATTCTTTCTCCTCCAAACACGTCTAGTTGAGTTTTTACCAAAAAGCTCTATTTTGGTTTCATCTGACCATATGACATTCTCCCAATCCTCTTCTGGATCATCTAAATGCTCTCTAGCAAACTTCAGACGGGCCTGGACATGTACTGGCTTAAGCAGGGGGACACGTCTGGCACTGCAGGATTTGAGTCCCTGGCGGTGTAGTGTGTTACTGATGGTAGCCTTTGTTACTTTGGTCCCAGCTCTCATTGACAGGTCCCCCCGTGTGGTTTTGGGATTTGTGCTCACCATTCTTGTGATCATTTTGACCCCACGGGGTGAGATCTTGCGTGGAGCCCCAGATCGA
Source organism: Harpagifer antarcticus (assembly GCA_902827135.1). Taxonomy (NCBI): domain Eukaryota; kingdom Metazoa; phylum Chordata; class Actinopteri; order Perciformes; family Harpagiferidae; genus Harpagifer; species Harpagifer antarcticus. The sequence continues at coordinate 223,966 of CADEHL010001142.1, read as the reverse complement.
GGGAGATTATCAGTGGTCTTGTATGTCTTCCATTTTCTAATAATTGCTCCCACAGTTGATTTCTTCACACCAAGCTGCTTACCTATTGCAGATTCATTCTTCCCAGCCTGGTGCAGGTCTACAATTTTGTTTCTGGTGTCCTTTGACAGCTCTTTGGTCTTGGCCATAGTGGAGTTTGGAGTGTGACTGTTTGAGGTTGTGGACAGGTGTCTTTTATACTGATAACGAGTTCAAACAGGTGCCATTAATACAGTTAACAAGTGGAGGACAGAGAAGGCTCTTAAAGAAGAAGTTACAGGTCTGTGAGAGCCAGAAATCTTGTTTGTTTGTAGGTGACCAAATACTTATTTTACCGAGGAATTTACCAATGAATTCATTAAAAATCCTACAATGTGATTTCCTGGATTCTTTCCCCCCATTATGTCTCTCATAGTTGAAGTGTACCTAGGATGAAAATTACTGGCCTCTCTCATCTCAGTGGGATAACTTGCACAATTGGTGGCTGACTAAATACTTTTTTGCCCCACTGTACCTGGACCAGTGTTATGATGAAACTGAGCTAAGGAAAACATGGCTGGTGTTCAGACAAAGAGCAGAAACAGAGGTCTGTGTTCAGTATTGTCCTGATTAGATTAGGGTGTGTGCTAATCTGGCATAAATGAGGTTTCACTTTATATTGTTATTTGTCTATGATTCATAGTGCCTCTCAGGTGATGCTACAGAGTAGACAAAAGTAATATTACTAGTAGTGTAACTAATTACTTCAGCAGTGAGTAATTTAGTAAAGTAAGGTAAAGTACTTTTTTTTTTAAGAAGTAACTAGTAATGTGTAATGCATTACTTTTTTTGATAACTACCCCAACACTGGGTACAATACCATTCTACTGTCTAAAATAGCACGTGTGTGAAATGGGTCAGCATGGTTTTTAGTGACGTTGTGATCTGCAATGAAACATTTTTCCATGAGGAATATACTCATTTGTTGAAATGATCTTCTTTTCCTTTTAAGGCAAACCATTTGTCCACTCTGTCTCTGCAGTGTGACAAGAGGATGGACGATGAAATGCGGGGAGGAAAACGTAAAATCAAACTGGTCCAGCAACAGGTGGAGTACATTTCAAAGGCATCGGTTGCAGGTGCTCCTTTCTCCATGCTTCACACCACTCATCATGATCTCTGTTGGCTCTGTAGGGCCACAGTGTTGCTGTGCACTCAGAGATCCACACCCAGTACACAGCCATGTCCTTTGGGATTCAGTAACACACATAAAGCACGGTGAAGTCACTAGTACAGACAGTTGCACTTTGTAAAACTAACAGTCTACACGTTAATATTACATCTGTTGTAGACAAGGGTAGTTAAAGAGCATTTTTTTGCTTCACCACTGAAACATTGTATATATGTTATTATTTATTTTGACATTTTATCACCCATGACATGTAGTGCTAATTCAAAAAGCAGGACAGTCTGAGAAAAGCACAACTACAGTAGCTGCGGTGCGCCTTTTGTAGACTAGGGGTTATAAACTGAATTTTAAAAATGTATTTTACAATAAAAGTGTTAATATTACTTGAATCAACACTGACAGAGCATACTTAATAAACCAGAGGGGGACCGTTACACTTCCATGACAATCTGACCTAAATGGGAAATAGGCATGCATCAACTCCAGCCAACATAGCATCCCTGGCAGCCACTACGGGGAGTCTCTGCCTTTTCTTTCACAAAGTAGAACACTTCTCTGTGCCATTATGTTACGTTAATGGAAATGAGAGTGTGTCTGTGTGGGGGTTACGTTACACGTTTATCCTCAACCAACAGGGCAGGTTGCCCCAAGGACCAAAAAGGTCTGTGTCCGGCCATTCTGAACTTCAACTGTCCCCCAAGGTGTTGATCAAACCTTGGGCAAACACATTTAACCATAACTTCACTTATTGTACATTGGAAAATACCTTAGCAAAAATGGCTAGCTTGACACTACACATTTATGAATTATTATTATTTTTGGTTTGAATTTGGTTTCAGTGTATTTTTATCTAAAATGAAATGTTATATTGTATAGTACCTGGTAGTGTTCAGGACATAAGCTCATTATAAATATGCTGGAGAGATATTTGGCTCGATTTGTATTACTATATTAAAAAGGATTTTTAGTGAACATTGCAGGTGTGAACATTGCAGGTGTGAACAGTGAGTTTTTCTCCCTCTTGTAGAAGAAGTCGCAGGTGTCGGAGGCGGTCTCTGGGGAGGGGACCTCCAGCAGGGTGAAGGGTTTCCTGGCAGAGATGAAGAAGTCTCTGAGCCAGTGCAACTTTGAGCAGATCGTTCAGACTCTGCAGACCTACAAGAAGACTGACGACCTGGACGTGCTGCTGACGGACACGGCGGTGCTGACGGAGGACGCCAACACCTACAGCCTGCTCCGCGGTAACACTTCTGATACTGCATGCACTGCATTTCAGACTAATGTTAATCTTATTCAAGAGTAAAGCCTCAAAATGGATAAACAATCTAACCCTTAATTATGTCATCAAGTGACATAAAAACATCAAGATCTATTATAGGGAATGGGAACCGTGGTGCATTCTGGGGCGTTGCACCAGCGTCAAATATATCAGGGGTTTCCATTGGAAATGAATAAAGAATGTGTGAAATATAAATGCCCTTACACAGAGAAGCTGTTTGCAGGAACAGAGGAGTGTTATTCAAAAGGAGAAATGAATTATTAACATCTACCTCATAACGGTTACTGATGTGGATCCTCTCTGGTGTTTGAAGTTAGCAGTGTTCCCAGTGTAGTGCTTTATGTTCCTGTAGTAAACACATTCAGCGCCTCTTGCTGATGTTTGTTACGTCTTCCTCGTCTCCCTGTTAGTTTAAAAGAATAAAATGAAATCCCATTGTCATTTTCCGTTTGTTTTTTGGTGAAAGGCGTGGCAGTGCCAGCTACATAAGAGGGCCTACCGAATGTTTAAAAGGTTTTAAAGTGAAAAAGTTATGACTTCTCCGCTGTCCAGGTTAAGTGGAAAGATTGTGGTTGCTAGTATCCTCCAAAGATGGCATTTAACACATTCCCATTCCCTATTGCACAGAATATATATGAATATGTTTGGAGTGTCTGCCATGTTGATGTGTGTCTCTCAGGCCTGTACCAGTTCATCCGGCCCCATCACAAGCAGAGGTTTGACGAGCGGTGCAGGGACCTGACGGGGGGGGGCTGCGGCTACGAGCCCAGCCACTCTCTGTCTGTGGAGGAGAAGAAGGCCCTGCTGAACAGCGGTACAACACTGCACGCTGCATATTTACTAAATGTGTTTGACATATTCTCACATTTCATGAACATGAAATGTCTTTTTTTGATTCATGTGTTAGTCAACAAAGTTTTAAAATATTTGGGTATTTTTGCTTTCAAATGTAAATCAAATTAAAAACGTTTCTGTAATAATTCATATATAGATGGCTAAATTATGAATGACTCCTGTAGACAGAGCAATATTCTTTATTGTCAGATCGAGTCGGACATTTAACCAAACATCACGATCACTGAAGAGAACATGTTCAAGACCCTCTGACGTACATTAGATCTGGGATTACCTCTGTGATTGATTTTAGGATGACTGGTGCACAAAGGAGAGCTTCAGTCTGACCTTATTCAAATGTGGGACTCAGATGTGATAGTAACAATTCATACTCACTGTACAGGACATGGTTGGGTCAGAGATGATGTTAATATGTTGCTGTTATGGTCGGCTGGTTATTAAAATCTCTCACAGGGTTGACCTACAATCTTTGAGCAGATTAACTGGTGGAGCAGTTTGGACTTTAAAGCGAGAGACAAACACTTGTACCAGGTAGTATGCAGTGCTGTAGAACACTCACAATCACAGATGTAAAGAACAACAAGAGTTTGTCTAATAAGACCAGAAAGACCTAAAGAAAATAAATGATTTGTTTTGTCCTTTTGCAGATATATTCCATTTGGTCTTTTCATGACAGAAGAGTACACTGGCAGTAGGAAAGGAGGGCTGATCTGTATCTGTGTTTGTGTGTTCTCACAGCTGCAGTCAGACGGCCTGCCGTGGGTGTGACCCCCCCCCCCCTCCACCTGCAGTCAGCTGAACACAGAGCAGCTCAACAAGGGAGGACTCCACCTGGGCCAGAGGCCTCACACTGGTATGACATCACACCCTCTACCTGTAGAGTTCACTAGGCGAGTGGGGGTGTGCAGTGAATTTAACACCACGTCATTAAGTTCTTCATGTTCACATGTTCAGCATGTTATATTCATTACTCAAAAGACAAACGGAGCATGACTTATCATGAGTTTATGTAGAGTAAATGTTTGTGGTGTTTGTGGAAGAGAGGAATCAGCTCCATGGTAACACTGGCTGATGTGCTCCATTTAAACAAGGGCAAAGAGATTCACTCCATGTTCTGGGAGAATATTTTATTTCAATAGCTAAAAAATACAACTTGTTTAGCTGGGAAAACATTATTAAACATGCAAATGCTTACCTTCTGTACAAGTTTATACACTGACTTCACCTCCACTCAGACTGCAGATAGGTTAACAAGAGGTGCAGCGAGAGGAGATGCATTATTCCACTCCGGAAAAGTTATTTAAGTCAGTCTGCATTTTCTGTTAAAGCTGCACAACAATGGAACTCAATCCCAGGTAAACACTTGGAACAAAACGCATTCGGTTTATTGAAATCATGGTTAGTGAGCAATCAGCTCTGTCAACACTGAAAATAAATCTTCTTGCTATGTAATGTGTATGTTTTGTTGCATTGTTTTTTATTAGCATTTCCAGTATAGTAAGCCTCTATGTTGCATGTTTTACTGATTGTATTTACAAGTCCTTCTTGACTGACAGAGAAGATGGTGCAGCTTCTGTCCTAGTTAGACACATTGTGTCTAACTAGGACAGAAGCTGCGGGGGGGTGCTAACTGTCCAGCCGTATTTAATCATTACTATCAGTGCTAATACTAAGCTATAGGACACACAAACATGTGGCTATAAATGGTGACTGTATTGAAGTTTGAATGTAAATGATATAAATATCTATGGACGGTTATTGATGAAAAACTGAACAATAGCACTGAAGGATGACACTGTTCATCCTGCAGCCTCAACAGGTCTGTACAGTGTTGTGTCAAAGAAAGGTCCACGCTCAGGCTACAATCTGGACACGGACCTCTTGAAGAACATTTTGAATCTTCAGCTGTTCTGTAGCATTAGATCAGGGGTGGGGAACCTTTTTCCTCTCAAGGGCCATTTCAATTTTTCCAACATCCTCCGAGGGCCGTACAAATTATTGACCTCTGCTTAAAAATACTAAAATCACAGCCCATTCATTTGGCCTTTCTTTCATGCTGTGCAAAGAAAAAGCAACCTCTCAATCCAGATATCTCACCATGACTCGCACATGCATGCACGTGCACGGTTGTGGCATGACCACCAAACAGAAAGATATGGACACAAGATGTGTGCAAATGTATTTAGATTCGGGGGGGGGGGGGGGGGGGGGTCCTCACCTCCTCTAGGGGGGTCCAGGGGGCATGCTCCCCCAGGAAGATTTTCTTTTTAAATGTTGAAGTTAAAAGCATCAATCTGGTGCACTTTGAGAGCAACATTAAGAGATCTATGGATACATCTCTCAACACCCATATGAAACAGAACTGTAAACAGATTTACTTTTTCTTTATGGATATTTTACTAATCACTCTCCTTTCAAACTGTATTCTTGTTTATTAATAACAACTTTTGTTCACTGTCATATAGTATTTTATACCTGTTTACTTTATTCTCTTATTTTTTTATAACTATAATGATCATATAAAGATGTGCCTTTACCTCACTGGTTGAAGAAAAAGCTTCTTATATTCGTTAGCATAGCTAGCTAACCAGATGCTAATAACAACAACGTTATTGACTGTATGATCAGTATGACAGATGCATAGATCGCCACTGGGCTTTCAACACACGCACATATCTGATGCAGTCCCTGGGCTGACACTGTACACACCTTAACATTACACTTATTTGACTAAATTCAAACCTTTATTTAACCAGATTGGTCCCTTGAGATCATAGATCTCTTTTTCAAGGGAGACCTGCAAATACTAAACACTAATTGTACTCTAAATTGTTTTCTAAAACAGAGCACTTTGTTAAGGGAAATTCTACTCCAACAACAGGGTACAGCTTTTTACTCGTTGTCTTGTATTTGGTTCTTGATTGTTTGTGAAGTTGGAGCTCACCATGTTGTTGATGTCCTTTTGAAATGCCTTTTTTTATATTCACACAAATGTTTACTATAATGATGACAATTTCACTCAAATGTCTAATGGATGAAAAAGCTGAAGTGATGACAGGGATGCACCTGTACTGGTTGGTGGAGGCAATGTGTTGTTGTGTTTGTTTGATCAAGAGGAAAGAAAGACCAAAACTCTATCTGTGTTTGTGTGTTCTCACAGCTGCAGTCAGACGGCATGCTGTAGGTGTGACCCTCCCCCCCCCCCACCTGCAGTCAGCTGAACACAGAGCAGCTCAACAAGGGAGGACTCCACCTGAGCCAGAGGCCTCACACTGGTATGACATCACTAGAGTTCAAAGTTCAAGATGCAAAGACTTTATTGTCATATGCACAGCTACAGTGTAAATATGCAATGAAAGCTTAAGTCCCAGGCTCTTCAAACAATGCAAAATATGAATATATAAATGCAGAAATAAAATAGTGCAAGATTATTTTGCAAGTAATGCAGGAGAAGTTAAATATATGCAAAATAGAATAAGATGAGCTAAAAATTTAATTTAAAATGAAATGCTGTAAGTGAAATAAAATCCTGCATATTGTAATAATAACTGACATTTATTAATTTAGGATATACCCCTTGACATGAACCATCTCGTTTCAAGGGGGTCCTAACATATAGTACAAAAAGCAAGACAGAAACAAGAAAAGAAAAGTCTAAAGATAAATATGTGAGATGCAAACAGATGGTATGAAGGCACGGAGCTCAGGAGTTTAGCAGTCTTAAATGTGAGTTCGGTCGTGTTCAGTGCACGTGGGGCTGCTGTGGTATATCATGTGCAATGATGTATCTGCCACTACAGTTAACACATTATTTGTCCATCTTTGTTTCTTTTAATTTGTTGCTTGATTGTAGTAGTATTATTATGTATTGTATCTTTTGTAACTCTGGCACAAGAATTCCTTTCAGGATGAATAAAGTCTTATCTTAACCTATCTCTGTTTATCATTATGGTAACTATGAGCCTATTTCCAATGCAGCCACCACAGTCAGTTTATGTACATTAACATAGTACACTATTAGCCACTACCTTTCTGTTAAAACAGTATCATACATTCTTGGAAGACAACTAGTCTGTTCTGTGTGCTATGCAGATGATATGCTGTTTTACAAAGTCTATATAAAGTTCATAAACTAGTATGTTTGAGTGGATTTGGGTAAAGAATGTATTTTTGGTGGTTTTGCTCAGGTTCTGCTCCGAAGACTGAGGCCCACGCTTCCTTTCAGGCTGATGTGAAGAAGGCCATCGGAGCAGAGAAGACGGCGCTGCTGCTGCAGGCCATCCAGAGCTACAAGAGGAGCGACTGCTACGAGGCCCTGGTGGGCACCGCCGTGAGCCTGTTCACAGAGAGGGACCAGGACCTCCAGCTGCTAGTCCGTAAGTCCCTTCAAACCAGGATCAGAACAGGTTTATTGCCAAGTGAAATGTGTCTTGTCGTGTATGGTGCAAACATAAACACAGTTAAAGAAGATAAAAAGTAAGAAAAACAACCAAACAATTATAAAACACTATTTATTTTCAAACTATTATACGTTAAGATATAGAAAATTATTTACATGAAATCTCGATAAACCAAAAAACTACTCACAGTATACTAAGAATAGTACTAAGAATAATAAAATAAAAGATGTGCTGTATGTATCGTTTTGGTAAGTGGAAAGCTGTGTAGATGCTAATAGAATAACCCTGCAGGGTTGTGCAGAACAATACTTAAGTAAAAACGATATATTGTTTGCATAGTGTGCATTCATGTAACGCATACTGAAATCTAAATCACGGCATAAACTCAATACATTTTGAAGTTTGAAGAAGTTATGAGAAGTCACTTGACACTCACTTTGATCTTTCTTTTCTGAAGGATTTGGCTCGTTTATTCCCCCCCGCCATAAGAAGCAGTACAAAGAGATGTTGCAGGCTCTGACGGGCCAGTCCTCCTCTGCTGAGGTTCCTGCTGTGAGCGAAGACGAGCAAAGACACGGTGAAGAAAAACCCAATCTAGCACTAGAATCAGTGTTTATGTGTTTGTATTACTTCCTTCCTGAGACTTGTTGTACTTTCCTTTTAATGTTAGAGAAAAGCTCAGAAGTCACTGAAATCCATGAGAATGCTCTTCATGGAGGATGTTTGGATAAAGGGATATCTTATCCAGGTTTACATGAGAAGATAAAAGGACAGTTTAGCTAAAAACACCCAGTGTTTCCCCTACCATTGTCTTGGAGGGGCGCTGCACCCCCCCAACGGAACTCCTGAAATTGAAGATGTTTTTTTTTCATATATATATAAAGTGCCAAATCACAACTGAAGTAATACTACGGTCATATTTAATATTGAACAGGTGCTCTTTTATTAATCAAACCAAACGCTGATGTTATTGATCAAATGTATGTGCACGTTTCAGTGTCCACTGCGTTGCTTTGCGCATTCACATTTTCTCCTCTGCTCTGTTTTCCGAAGGGCGGGGCTCCGCTCCCCGCACACACGTGCGCAGACACTACAGTCAGAGACAAGAGCGGAGGAGAGGAGAGAACTATAGAGTGGTGAAGTCACGCCCATCTACTTCCGGTCCATGGGACCTTATTTCGGAAAAATAATGTATTGAAGTCAATGGAGAGAGAAGACATATCTTTCGATCCCGTTTGAATTGTGCCATGAATTACACATATGATGTTTGTCAATCTTAAAAAATAATTAACATGTCAAAAAAGTCACGGTTTGTCGTAAAACTGTTAAAATATAAGACTATGAAACATACACAACTAGAAAGACTACAAATCCCAGAGTCGCGTAAGTGATGTCACAATTGTTTTCCTCCACTAAGAGATAGCTAAGATCAGCACCATATAGATAGAATCTATCTATATGGCGCTGGCTAAGATAAGATAACTTTAACAAGATGCCTGTGTGCTTAGTACCAGGTTGTTATCATACCAGAAATGGGTCTTGCTCGTTCTTTCGCTTCCCGTCTGATGAAAGGACCAGGAGTGGCTGGATCAAGTTAGCTACCTAGCTAGTAGCTAGCACGTTAGTTAGCATTACAGCCTTGTTATTTATATTAGCCTTAATATGAAGTAACATTAAGTAACCCAACATGTTAAACAGTAAGAGTAGTAGTCATATTTCGTGAACCCTTTGAAGAGTACTGTCACACCGGTGTGATCATTCTATAATACACAATTTAAGCCCGGGGGAGAAATGCTAACGCTACATTAGCATCTGCGATCTTTTCTACTTCACGCTATCTGCACAAATGGTTGACATTAAACATTAAAAAGACCAGGCCGTTCAGAGAGAATCAAAGGAAGGCAGCAGGCAGCTTTGCATGACATTCTTCTGGACGTGTTTCCTTGTGGTGAGAGTGAGGGTAGTCAATCGTTTTGTTGACAAGACAGTAGTGACGGCCATCTTGTGGCGCGTTTCCACTGCAGGCCTCGCTCGGTTTGGTTAGGCCTTATTAGGCCCGGCTCACTTTAATGCTGCGCTTCCATTACAGTTTAGGAACTGGGGTAGTTACTATAGTAATGCAGTGTAGGCGGAGCCGTGACGTCATCTTCAATGAGAGCCCCAGAAAAACAACACAGCCGTTAGCTCTTAGCACTCAGAGCTCACAGCTCTTCATATCTGTTCAGAAACTAGACAAAAGTTAAACAAGTACAAACCACAGACTGCCTGTGTCATGGCGAATACAGTCGCTGGTTTATTTATGTCTGTATAGGCCGTTGTTGTGAGTGTGGACGGTCGGAGCATATATAACGTTAGCTTAGCCAAGCTCCATTTAGAAAACAAGCATTTTAAGAGGGTTTTTCGCCTGCCGTCTGTCTGCAGACTTGCCAAAGCATTAATTCATGGTTTTTACTAACCGGTATCAGTGTGTTGTTACTTCGGCATCATTTTGAAACGTGTGTTACAATTAAATCACGGTCAAATATGTTCATCTTGTTGTAGTTGTAGCCCCCTTGCCAGCAATTCTCTCTCTAGTTTAGCATACTCAGCCCGACTCAGCCTGGTTGTTCCTGGCCCTAGAACCACGATTTAGTCGGGCCAGAAAAAAGGTGAAAAAGTAGCCCCGGGCCAAAACTAGGCCAAGTGGAAACGCAACCAAAAACGGGCCCCGCACAGCTCGGCACGCATAAAGCGAGCTACCCGCTGCAGTGGAAACACGCCATTGGTGACGTGTGTTGTTCTGCTAGACCAGAGATGTAGTTCATTGAGTGTTTCACACAAACAAATGTGTTACTTCACATCAAAAATATCCGTAAATTGTAAACGCACACAGCCTGAGAGAGCGCACCTGTTACAGGGATTGTTATTGTTAGCATCTGGTTAGCTAGCTTCGCTAACGGATATGAGAAGCTTTTTCTATAACAAGGTGGAGAAGAGTTCTCTCCGGTTAGAGAGAGAGGCTGAGGTAACTACAGCTCAGGTGGGGTAAAGGACTCTCCGAGTGTTTACTTTATATAGTTATTGTTAGTCTAATCTCAGTGGGTCTCAAATGTTTTGGTCACAATTTATATAAACAAATATTTCCAAGGCACACCCTTATATTATTATTATTATTATACTCATATAAAAAACCCTGAATAAATAAAAACAGGTATGAAATCATTCCAATGTGTACTATAGGACAGTAAAACCAAATACAGTTTAAAAAGGGGAGTCACTAGTAACATATACATAAATAACACACAACCATGAACGAACCAAAAAAAATGTAATAAACAAGTTTAAAATGATTTGTTATTGCCTGCCCTATGGTATGTTATTGGTTGAGGCCTTATTCTAACGATTTTTTGATTATTTAAATACATATATCTTTCATCTGGGTGTTGAGAGATGTATCCATAGATCTAGTCCCTCATTTTGCCCTCAAAGTGCGCCAAATTGATGCAGGTAAGTCCAACATTTAAAAAAGAAATCTGAGGTCCAGCCCCACTTAAAACATGTATATATATATCCATATTTATGTGTACCCCAGCACGGACCGCTTTCATCCAGCCCAGGCAGCACCCCCCCAAAAGCAGTAATCGTTTATTTGGCAGGGACAATGCACAGTAATGAACACTTAAAACATTCAAATGTATCAAGCGTAACAATGCCAGATTTAGCTTTGAGCTAATTTCCATCCGCAGTCCCTCACATAAAACATTTAAGAAGATTACAGAAGATACAAGAGCTACATAAAGTGCAAGAGGAGATACCCCTGTGTTAAAGTGCATTTAGCGGTGATTGCACAGCTGTTTGTTTCTTAACCATTCTTTGAGTTGACCTTTTAAAACTATTGAGAGTGGGACAATCCCGTATCTCAGTTAGGAGGCTATTCCACAATGAGCTGCCTTTAACGGAGAGGACATTTTGTCCAAAAGTAGTCCGTCTACGGTGGACTTCACAGTCTCCTCTGGTTCAGTCCAACATTTTTAAAAAAAGAACATACTTTTAAAAGACTTAAAATTGTCAAAACTCAAGAAATTGTGTTTTTCAAGGATGGTACAGTGGTGGTATGAATGTGGCTTTCTGTCAAACACCTTGATCGCTCTCTTGTACAGCTGTTCTATTGTTTTAAAGCAGGGGTTGGCAAGTAAATTCTTTGCTGAGCCTCAAGATGGCGGGCCAGAACATAATCAAAGCCTAATTCAAAGAATTGATTTTGGTAATAGGGGGCGCAGCGCCCCTGTTCCCCGGTTTAGAAAAAGCTCTATCGCTGATAACCCTCCCCATCAACACTCTGATGTGCAGTCAGATCGGCTGATTGGTTCACTGATGATATAGGCGCCCAATCCAGAGCCTCTGGCTAGACCCGCCCCATTTCAGTCCCAAAGCCAGGGATATTATCTGTATTTTAACAGACTTATCTTTTAAATAGAGGTGTATTTATTGTTCTCTTCAAAGTTTAGTTTTCTCTGAAATTTTAGGGAGGATGATCCTCCCTTTCCTCAATGGACGAGCCTCCACTGAGTAAAGTAGAGTTATTAACTAGGTACTGTAGCAGTGTTATTTAACATACTTTTATTCTGATAAGTATTGTCAAGTTCTCTGGGTTTTTGGCATTTATTTGAGTGTTTGACCACATTTGAGAGGCTTGAGGGGCAACAGAGGACGCATGGACAACTGGAATCCTTTTTCCTTTTCTTTATTTCAACTTTTCAAGGACACATTAGGATTCTTTCAGGTTGAAAACCTTAAAAATACCAAAGGACAAAATAAATCAATTACATCATGTTTTGCTTTGCAATTTATTTAATATATTATAACCTAAATCAGGGATGGGCAAATGGCGGCCCCAACCTCCTCTTTTTGCGGCCCTCAGATTAATTTGTAAACAACATAATTGTAGTACTGATACCGTCCACTAGACTCCTAGTTACGTTGCGAGCCGCGTAGATTACATGTCACTTGTTAGACGCTTTTATCCAAAGCGACTTACATACATTCAGTACTGTGGACAATCCCCACAGGAGCAATTTGGGGTGAAGTGTCTTGCCCAGGGACACAACGACATGCTGACTGCAGTGGGACTCGAACTTGCTACCCCCTGATTCAAAGTCCAGCACTCTACTGACGCATTTGTGTGTATTGTGTTTGTTTCCCGGGGAAACCCTCACAAGAAACACCGGCTGTTGTTATGCCTACTGTGACGTTAAGTTGCCTCTTGTAATTATGCCTTTACAAGCTTAAAAGTTGTTTTTATCATCTGAATTTGGCGAAACAAGTTTAATATTCTAAAAACCAAGACTTTGTTTATTTGAAATCAGATGAAAACAAACTGTCACGGACCCTGCTGTGTTATCTATGATTACTACGCTTTTCATTCATAATTTCAGCAGGAGGGAGGGGGAGTGGTGCTGAGGAACAGCAGAGTGCGGGCTGACAGGTGTCTGTGTTGACCTTCCCCTTATTGTGGAATAAGGGGAATGCAGAGACTGGCTACAAGTGTTTTAGGTTCAAGTTAGACAACTAATGTCTGGGTTAGTGTTCATGACTTCATGTGTATGTCATCTAATGGTTAATCTCAATACACACACATTTTCCGTGCTTTCCAATAGTTTAAAATAGTTTTATTCAACTGTTTAATAACCTGTTCAATACAAACATGCCACTTGTAAAAATGAAATAACATTTCTATGAACTGATATTTGTTTAGTGAGCTTATTAGAGGATGTTTTTGGGGGATGTTCCCTTTGATTGTAAAATGTCAATGAAGATGTCAGACTTAGTATATTTGTTAATAATTACATACAAAACATGGAATTTTTGTGTGTGTGTTCCAAGTGAATCTGCGGCCCCCTGGTGGCCAGTACATCAATGATGTGGCCCCCACCACCATCACAGTTGCCCATCCCTGACCTAAATGAATCAGTAACCAAGTATTTTTACTCAAACTCAATGTATTTAATAGTTAAATAAGTACTTTAATTGACCTGGTTCCCCCCCAAGCACACATTTGCCATATGTGACCCGCTCTATCCAAATCAGTCGAAAGTCGCAACGGCTCATTTCAAAATAAACGTGGATTTGCGTAAAAAACAGAATATAACAGTTTTCAGAATATGACATTTTTATTTCCAAAATCACATGATAAATAAATGTTTGAAGCTTGTAAAGGGAAGATGACAGCTCTCACTCACAATCTGCTCTTCCGCAGCGCCGCTTCCCCTCCCTCCGCTGACATTATGAATATAAGAGTATAGTAATTGTGGAGGAAACTTCTGTGTAGCAGTGCATTAGGAGTCACCGACTCAGGAAGGAGACACGGTAGAGCAGGAGCTTTTGATGTCAAACCCTGATGGTTTATTTGGAGTTACGGCCGGAGGATTCACATCACAAGTCACAGCAGTCACGGTAAAACTGCACGGGTGGGTTGCCACGTCAATTCTGGAGCACCTCTCTCTCGTTAGCCCATTTAACTGGTTTCACAGAGAGTGATCAACATATTTTGATAAGATAGCTTAGACAGTTGGGCACACTGAGTCACTTGCATCCGTCACTTATGGCCTCGAAGATTTCATACCTTGGAGTCCACAAACAACAAAGAAGGAAGTGTCCCAGTGCACCCACAACAACAGACCATCTGTGACCTAGTGTTGACCGGTCACAGAATGGGAACAATAACTTTATGGCTGAAGCAGCCTATGTCCTTAAAGGAGATAAACAGACGTCAGGGTTAGTCATGCACGTCATATCTAGGAGTCGAGGACAATTATTTCCCTAACAGTAATCATAGATAACACGACAGGGTCCGTTACAGTTTGTTTTCATCTGATTTCAAATAAACAAAGTCTTGGCTTTCAGAATATTAAACTTGTTTTGGCAAATTCAGATGATAAATACAACTTTGAAGCTTCTGCATAATTACAAGCGGAGAACGGAGTAACTTGATGTCATTGCAGGCATAACAACAGCCGGTGTTTCTCGTAAGTGTTTTCCCCGGGAAACAAACACAATACACACAAACGCAAAATTACACAAACACACACACGTATACACACACACACTCGCGAGCTTCCCCCAGACCAGTCACTCCAAAGCAGTAATGTCACTCTCCAAAGCTCTAAAAAGAAAAGTTGACGGTGAAAACAGGGCATTTAAAGTGGACTGGACAGCGAACTATGCGTTCATCCTACCTGGTTTCATCAATGCAAAGCCGTTGTGTCTTATCTGCAATGAAGTTGTGGCTGCTTGCAAAGAATACAATATTAAGCGACACCACGAGACGAAGCATGACACCTTCAAAGTGGCCTTTCCACCCAAGACAGAGGCACGAAAGCGCAAGATTGAAGCACTGACAGCAGGTTATGCGCACAGCAACAGGATCCTGGTGCGAGGCCTCACAGCCCAACCGTTGCGGGTGCTCGCAAAGCACAACCAGCCATTCACTGACACAGAGGTTTTCAAGGACGTGATGGTGACCGTTTTGGAGGAACTGGCCACCGACAAGTCCATGGATGGTGTCATTGCGTCAGTGAAACAGGTGTCCCTCTCTGCGAAGTCCACTATACGCCGCATAGAAGCACTGTCAGACGCTGTGCAATTATCAAGGGTCTCAGTCAAGCCAATTACTTTTCCTTAGCCATTGACGAGAGCACTGACAGTACAGATGTATCCCAGTTGTGCGTCTATGTTAGATATTTTTGATGGAAAGGAGTTCAGGGAAGAGCTGCTGTCTCTTATTCCATTAGAAGGGCACACCACTGTGGACGTTATATTTACGAAACTGGAAGAGTTGTTTAGGCTGCATTCATTGTCATTCGAGAGGGTTAACCTAATCGTGACAGACGGGGCTCCTGCTATGGTGGGAAAGCACAGAGGTCTGGTAAGCAGGTTGAAGGAGCACGCCCCCCAAATGCATGGACTGCACTGTCTCATCCACCAGTGTCCTTTGCGCCAAACTCAGTGGTGAGCTAAAGGAAGTTATGGACAAAGTGATGCGTGTCATTCATTTTGTCAGGGGTACATCAAGCACCCAGCATCGGCTTTTCCGACAACTTGTGGCTGAGTCAGAAGAGGCCACCCACGATGACCTGCTGCTTCACAATGACGTGCGCTGGTTGAGCAAAGGGAAAGCGTTGGACCGCTTCTGTGCGCTACTGGATGAGGTCAAAGCGTTTCTTAAATTGAGCAAGATTAGGGCAGTAGCTGACCACCTTGCCCTTCTGGGAGACGAAAAGTTCACGTAGCATTTTTAGCGGATATATTTGGCCACCTAAACCAGCTTAACCTGCAGCTATAGGGGAGAGGCAAAACCATAGTGGACATGGTTGAAAAGCTTAAATCCTTCACGAGGAAACTGGAGTTGTTCGAGTCAGACATATCCACTGGCAGGCTCCTCCATTTCAGTGCACTAAAATCACAGGCACTGGGACAAGTGACAGAGCTGATGGTGGACTTCATCAAGCAGCTACGGGCCAATTTCATGTCAAGGTTTGAGGACTACACCATCCCAAAAGACATCATTGCCTTTGTACGCGATCCTCTCACAGTCTGACCAAGTGGAGACTTCACCTCCCAGGCGAAACAAATGATCCCCTCCTTAGACGAGGCTGCATTAGAAATGGAGCTAATTGATTTTCAACCAAGCTCCCTGGTCAGCGGAGATGGGGTCGTTACTCAAAAAAAGTAATACCTTACTTTACATCGTTACTCTCTACATAAACGCGTTACTTTACTCGTTACTTTACTCGACATCCTAACTCTGGATTCGGAGGTCCTCCTTAGCTATTAGCTTCACGTTAGCATGTTGTCTTTGCAGGTGCTTGTTAAGGTTTGACGTTGTGTTTGCAGCAGTGGATAAAAGCTTCTGGCCTGGACACAGTTTGCACCTCACCGTCACATTCCTGTCCTTTCTTCTGACGAACTCAAAATAATGGGCAGACCTCCCACCCATCGAAAGTTATCGCTGTTGACTCAGCCATGATGACGCACTGCATGTGCGCAAATGTTACGTAAATATAAACCTGCGGCGGAAATCCTTCTTGTCTGTCAAAGAGAGAATCTAGTCATTCTTTTTGTTAGTAGGCTAACTGTAGTGTGTGATTACAGATTTTATAAAAGTAACAAAGTAACGCGTGTCGGGCAATGTTAGTAACTGTAGTGTGATTACTGAAATATAAAAGTAACACGTTACTCCGTTACCGACAAAAGTAATATTATTACAGTAACTTACTTTGTAATGCGTTACACCCAACTCTGCCGGTCAGCGATGCGCTCAGAAGTGCAGAGTCTGTGAGTGTCTTTTGGGTGGCAAGCTCAGAGGAGTATAGCACGATCAAGAGACTCACATTTTATGTGCCCACAATGTTCCCTTCCACCTATACATGCGAGTTGTCCTTTTCTTCAATAAATGCGATAAAGAGAGGAATCGATTAAAAACCTCCAGAACTGCCTCGAAAATAGCGACCGATGGGAGATGTCAGTTTTCACATTAAGTGAGTACCAAGCCTGTCGTAATTGTATTTAATAGCCTAATTATATTTTTGATATTTTTGAATGAATGGCTCATTGTAATTATTATCCCTAATGTAGCGTGTTTGCTCTGTCGTTTCAGTAGCATATGCACCACCACTCCTCGCCCTCCATGATCAAGCGCCAATTTTGTTGTCAATGTTTTGACTGAACTTTGTTACTGTTCACATATAAGTAAACATTACGTTTGAATGATTTAGTGAGCTGGTGTTATTTTTTTCATACCACACACCGAATGTTGGCTATTTCAGCACCACGCGCTGTCCACCTATTGATCCACTATCAGCATCAGTGCACCCCGCTGCCTGATTGTTCACTCTCAACATGGATCTTCAGGTGTAGGTAGATTCTCCATTCTGACATTATAGCCTATATGTAAGACTGTCGATCCGATGCTGTAAAAAAAAAAAAAAAAACTCATATTTTATTTTCAATCGCCCGTGGGCCACCTGTTGCCAACCTGTTGCCGACCCATGGTTTAAGGTTTGTGGCACAAGCAAACGACCAGTTTGTAAAACAGTATTCAATGTGGGATAGAATCATACAGTGCAGGTATGACTTTGCAGCATTGACAGTTAAGAAAGGTCTGATTTGTTTAAAATGTTGCAAGTTGAATTTAATGGTATTGGATACTTTCTTAATATGTTTCTTAAAAGTCAAGTTTGAGTCCAGTATGACTCCAAGATACTTGAAGTGGGAGAATAGTTCTATTTCTGCTTCGTTTAAAAACACGTTGGATCCTTCGATTTTGACTGGTCGTCTACTGAACATCATACATACTGTTTTTTTACGTTTAACTGTAAACAAATGTTGTTCAGCCAGTGTTGAACTCTGTCCAGAGACAAGATGAGATAATTTCAGTGTTTTTTCCGTGTACAAAGATGACCGCATCATCGGCATACATTTGCACATTCAACTCAGGACGTGCATTGGGTGGAGTAGAGCGAAACCTTTATCTAAATGTTTGGTGATTTTTTTGACACCCATTTCTCAGCTACCTTAGAGATACCACAGTCCGGCTAGGTGAGACCTCAGATGGCGGGAAGAGCTTTGTGATGTCCAGAGCACTATTTAAGAAATACTCATTTAGAGAGCTGGCCAACACTGCAGGGTCTTTTATCAGGGCATCATTGATTTGTAATTTCAGAACATTATTTTCCTGTTTCTTATGTTTACCTAATAGTTTATTTAAGGTTTGCCAAACTTTTTTACTGTTACGTTTCACACCTTCAATTACATTGATGAAGAAGTTTGCTTTGGCCTGTCTTATTGTTTGTGTTATCTTGTTACCAGCATGAGTGCATTTCTGTCTTAACAGTGGATAGTCCGGATTTCAAACTCTGCTTTAATAGTTGGTCTCTAGATTTCATGAGATTCTTGCATTGTAGATTCAGCCAGGGAAGATGATGTTCCTTCCTGTCCCTAAGGCACCCTCTCCTTGAGGAGGAAGATATTGTATCATTCATTTTAGATATAAACAAATCACTGTTTTCACCAATATCTTCAGAGGACAGAGTGTCCCCCCAATCAATCATTTTCACTGCATCCATAAAACGTTGTTGCAGATTTTTGAGGATGAAGCGAGAACCCAAGGCAAGGGTTTTAGG
The DNA here is from genome assembly GCA_902827135.1 of Harpagifer antarcticus. Lineage (NCBI taxonomy): Eukaryota > Metazoa > Chordata > Actinopteri > Perciformes > Harpagiferidae > Harpagifer > Harpagifer antarcticus. The sequence continues at coordinate 205,087 of CADEHL010001142.1, read as the reverse complement.
TGTGGCCATGAACCTTTTTTTTGTGAGTTTCCTGGTAAAAAAAAATAATGCGATTATAGTCAGGAATGTGTAGGTTTTAACTATTCTGTCAGCTTTGTTAGTAAATACTAAATCTATCATAGTCTTGGAGGTTTTAGTTATTCTAGTCGGTTGATCCATTAGTTGTGATTATCCGTGATCCGTTTTAAGTTCTTTCTATTTTGTTTGTCATTCCAGTTGATGTTAAAGTCTCCTAAAATGATTAGCTCTTTGTTGGAGTCACAGGAATTCAGCATGAGTTGTACCTGGTCATAGAAATCCATCTTAGCGGTGGGTGGTCGATACAGGCAAATCATGATGAGGGACATTTCCTCAGATAGTTTGATTTCCACACCAACACAATCAAAATCAACATTAGCTGGGAATGCAATCTCCCTACAAGTAATGGTATTCCTCACATAAAGCAACACACCCCCTCCTTTTCCCTTCAGTCTGTCCTTCCTAAACACATTATATCCTGACATAGATACAATAGAAGATGGTGACGACTGTTTTAGCCAAGATTCAGATATTCCCAAACAGTCAATATTGGACTCAAGAGGCGCGTTCACACCGCAGTACTTTTCCCACTTTAGTTCCGATATAGTTCCGAAATGTTGCGTTCACACCAATAAAGAGCCGGAACTAAAATTTGTTCATGAGAACCTTTTCACCCCCTTTTCCGTCCCTGCTAGAGAGCAGGGACTTTCGTGGGAGAAAAAGGTTCCTATGTCTGATTGGCTGGGCGGATTGCAAACCACGCCCCGTAAAACTCCCAAAAAGTTTTGTGAAGCCGCCATTTTATTATCCTTGCATTAGCATTATTAGCATTAGCCCAGCGCAGAAACGCAGAGAGACTAACTTATGGCAACACAAAATAAAACATGGGAGCGGTGGAGATGAGGAGGTGTCGGCGTTCTGGCGATTTACTCGGAAGGCTTCAGTAGAAGCTGCTGGGAGTCCCAGCAGCTTCTACTGAAGCCAGTCCCCCAACTCCGGGGACTTCCGGCCGGGGACCTTGGGCGGCAGTATACGCCGTGAAGTGGTTTGCAGCCTGCCAGTAAACCCAAAGCAGAAGAAGTGACGTCAGCGGCTTCATTTGCCTAATCCTCCCCCAGGGACTTATTCCGGTGTGAACGCGATCTGTTCATGAGAACTAAAGAGTTCTCATGAACTAAGTTCTCATGAACCTTTGTGGGAAAAGTACTGCGATGTGAATGCGCTTAAGGAGGAGATGTTCTTGCTGTTCATGTTTGTTGCAGATGCTGCGGAAATGTAAATGTCCACTGAATAGTCCCTTCGGCTTGCACCGAGGATCCCACACTATTTTTGCTTGATTCACTGTTTGAAACATTTTTGTGTTTCAAACCTAGGGGAAACACTGACACCATTGAAATTCCACTGTCTTCATCACACCTAGAACAATGACAGAGTTCTTCAAACCAGAAGCTGGTATGGATACTAGCATACTATAGGATTTAAGACATTTTACTCGCTTGTGTTCTCTTTAGCAACAATTATAGTAATAACAATTCATTAGCCTAGGGTTCACCAAGACCTAAGCTACAGTGTGTGTGTTGTGGACATAAAGATCCATGTCACAGTGTGGCTCAGTGGTGTGTTTGAATAGTTTGGTGACAACAATGGAGTTCTATGGCCCAGAGGAAGAAGATACATCAGGCTATAGACCGCCTGAGTGTCTGTGGACAGATTTTGTGTCAGTAATAGCCAAACAACCTTGAACAATGACACAAAAAAGAAAGGTTCTCCTGACGCCATCTCCACCTGCTGCTACACCCTCTCTACATTCGTTGTTAAGTTTTCGTCCATGTTTTCTTCATCTTTATTTATGTCTTTGTTTTTTTTCATATTATTTGTATTCACGAAAAGATAAATATATAATAATCCAGGACTAACTGTATTATTTAAAGCGATGGTTCCCAAGTTTTCTCCTTCCTAGTAAGTAAACTGGTGACTCATGAGGAGTAGTGTTCTTTCAGGTCTTTGGTTGTCTGCATACTTGTCTCATGCAGGCGGAGGCTGGGTAACAGAGAGAATACAGATGTGCAGGTCTTCACTGTGCCCTTATCCTCTGAGGTTGCAATGTTTTTTGAATTATTTTAAATAATGATTACACTTTAAAAAGAATAGTGTAATTTACATAAGATGTAAGCCATTTGTATATTTAAAAAACAAAAAGTGGTCAGGATGAATTTTTGGGGACCTGTCGGTTAATAAGCTTTGAAGACACAGAGTAGAATGATTTGGGATTGAGTGATCTGATGGTGGATCAGTGCAGATGGTGTGCAGTGTGTCAGTGAGCCTGGCTCTGATGTGTTGCTCTGGGTACGGTCTCCGCCTGCATCGCCTCTTTTACAACATCACTGTAAGTTGGACATGTTGACGGCCAACTCCTCAGGTGATGTTGATGGTTTTTCTCAGTTCACTTCCCAGAGACACAACAATGGTGTTATCATTTACAGGAATAGAAGTGTCGACATGAATATTAGACATGTGTGAGTTTAAAATATAATAAAATACATTACATAAGACTTACACCTATTACTTTTTTTTTCAGCTTCATCTTCCCCACCTCTCAAGACCCAAAGCAAGATTTCCAGTTATTTCTCCAGCAGCCAAAGAAAGTAGAATGTGAGTTACAGGAACATTGTGTATGTATTTCAAACTGGCCGAAAAAGCAGACCACTGATAACATGGCCAGGCCCCGCTGTGGGCTGATCTGGCTGTGGCCTTCTCATGTGAATGTGTACAAATCTGTAAAGCTGAACAGACTCTTTGATAATAGAATAATGTCAAGAAAATGTAGTATTTGTTTTCTTTTTATATTTGTTGTTTTATAAGATAATAAAATTCATGAAATTACAGGAGCCTCAAAGGTCCTCTGTAACAACAATGAACCCTGCTCCATACAAACTACCCGTGATGTGGGGTGGGGTGGGGGTTATATCATTCTGGGACAGCAGGCCGTTTTGCTCCTTTGGTAAATCCTGCCATGACAGAATGCATAAAATAGACAACTGAAAATGAACACATTAACTGAATGGTATTTATTCACTATTATTCTATGAACGTTGCACTTGTTGGTGAGTAGTAGTACCCATGCCGCATCAATCTCATTAGTATGCATGAAAAGTGACAGGTGACACGCCCCCAATTATGCAAATGAGCTAAGTCCCGCCTCCCATTGGTCGAGATCCTTTGATCAGAGCTAAGTCCCACCTCCCATTGTTCGAGACCCTTTGATGTGAGGGGTGAGGTTTTATAACGGGTAGGTGTGAAAAGCCCCCCTGTGGAGTGCTCTTGTTGTCTAATTCTTTGATGTGTTCGATTAAGGTAGTCTCTTTAAAGTTATGCTGTCTGGTCCCTGTCCCCTCAGGGTTATCTAATCTAATTAGCCTTTGATGTTTTGCCCTTTGATGTGGTATGTTATAAGCCTATGATGTTAATCTAGGTGTCTCTATGAGTGAGACGGCCTAGCCCCCCGCCCCCTCCCAGCCCAGGCCTCCCCCCCCTTTCTCCACCCCCTTCCTCTGGCTATGAGGCTGGCAGATTGTGGGGGGTGGAATTAGATGAAAATAGAAATATGCTCAAAACTAAATAAAAGACAGTAATTTCCACTTACCAAGTCACCTTTCAAAAAGAAAAATGACCAAGAGATGCCTGTGACAACTTACCGCCATCCGTTCGGAGAGCAAGTCAAGAAACGAATGCCGCAGCTGCGCGGGGGTCAGACGATCTGTGCACAAACTTATCTCGTGCCCTCTTTTGGTCATGTGCGCGTTCATGTGTACTGGAGGAGGGGCTATGTGAGGAAGTGGCAGATTTTTCCCGGTTGTGTATTTTCTAATTCTAGCTCACTCGAGCTGGTTTCTCCAAAATGACCTCCCCCTACCTTTAAGAACAATTAACACACACACACACACACACGTTGGAGTTGGCCTTTTGATGTGGGGGTTTGAGATAAGCCTGGGATGTTAATCTATATGTTGATTAAGACACTCTCTGTGAGGTGAGAAGCGAGGGGATGGAGTTAGTTTAAAAAAAGACGCTCAAACTAAATAAAACAGCCATTAATTTTCACTCACTAAGACACCTAAAAACATTATTGTCCTCTCTAGATTTGATTCAGGGTTTGTTTTAAATGATATGTGCTTGCTAAGGATGTTTCTTTTCAAGTTTTTGTGAAACTGTTAACTACAAGGAAGTATCTGTTTTGCAAAGAGGTTATTCATACTCATTTAAAAAGATCTTATTTAGGTTTTTAATAGTGATACCTAGGGATATTCTCTTTAGTTTGTATGGATTTTGAGCTCATGTGTAATTACTTTATTAACTATAAGAAAGTCTCTCTGAAGAGGGAAATAATAAATATCCTATTCCTCCCATGATCTTGTCTTTTTTTTAATAATTACTTTACACAACTATAAGGAAGCCCAATATGAAGTTATGTGAGGGTGTAATATTAGAATGTTGCTGTATGCAACAAAAAAGGTTTGACAGGTGAAGACTCTCACTTTTACAGAGGGCTCCTCATGTTTCTTCTCAAGTTTTTGTGAAACTGTTAACTAAAAGGAAGTATCTGTTTGCAAAGAGGGTATTCATATTAGTTTAAAAGAGCCACCTTGCACTTTTTAGTTGTCCTCTCTAAATTAGATGTAAGGGTTTTTAAATGATTAGTGTTAATTAAGGGCTATTGTTATTTTGGTTTATAAGGGGATAGGAGTTCAACTTTTGCACAGGATCAGTCTAAGAAGAGTGAGAGGGCTAATGAGCCAGCACCATACCTCCTCTATGCATTTTCTTGACCTGTATCTGATCTTGAAAAACTCTGGTAAGTACTTTTTTAGTTTATTTTATAATATCATGTAATTATTAAATGTTGTTTTTTTGGTAGGGGTTAAACTAGTATATTATTTGGATAGTATATTATTAGATACTTAAAAATGTTATGTTTTTTCTGTTTACAGTAGAGACCCTGTGTGCTGAAATCTACTCAAACAGAGTACTTCATGGTAGTGGTCAGCTTTTAAACATAAAAGTGTATCTTTCAGTAACTTTCTCAGAGAATTTAAGCATAAATCTGTCAAATGTTCAAAACAGCCTTGTTTCACTGAAATAACCTCAAAATCACAAACTGCCATTCAGAGTCAGAATCCTAACTAAATCTACTCAGAGTACTTCATGGTAGTGGTCTGCTTTTAAAAAGAAAAGTGTATCTTTCAGTAACTTTCTGAGAGAATTAAGCATAAATCTGTCAAATGTTCAAAACAGCCTTGTTTTTCACTGAAATAGCGTCAAAATCACAAACTGGCTGAAACTGTACAGTGAATTGGAGAAATTACAGCACAGAGTTTTCTACTATGACACAGATAGTATAATCTATGTGACAAGACAGGGGCAGTCTGGGGGGGTCCGAAAACCAGGCAATATCTGGTGTGAGGGTTAGGGGTAGGGTTAGGGTTAGGGTAATGTTGTGAATCGAGTGGCCCATGGTGGTGGTGGGGTTATGGTATGGGCAGGCGTATGTAATGGACGACGAACGCAGGCCACTCGATTCACAACATTACCCTAACCCTAACCCTACCCATACCACCAGATACTGCCTGGTTTTCGGACCCCCCCCAATAAAGCAAAACTGCACGTTTCAGAGTGGCCTTTTATTGTGGCCAGCCTAAGGCACACCTGTGCAATAATCATGCTGTCTAATCAGCATCTTGATATGCCACACCTGTGAGGTGGGATGGATTATCTCGGCAAAGGAGAAGTGCTCACTATCACAGATTTTTTCAGATTTGTGAACAATATTTGAGAGAAATGGTTATTTTGTGTATATAGAAAATGTTTTAGATCTTTGAGTTCATCTCATGAAAAATATTTAATATTTATTCTATTTCATTGAAGGCTGTTTTGAACATTTGACAGATTTATGCTTAATTATCTCAAAAGGTTACTGAAAGATACACTTTTGTATTTAAAAGCTGACCACTACCATGAAGTACTCTGAGTAGATTCCGTTAGGATTCTGACTCTTAATGGCAGTTTGTGATTTTGAGGTTATTTCAGTGAAACAAAGCTGTTTTGAACATTTGACAGATTTATGCTTAAATTCTCTGAGAAACTTACTGAAAGATACACTTTTGTGTTTAAAAGCTGACCACTACCATGAAGTACTCTGTTTGAGTAGATTTCAGCACACAGGGTATCTACTGTAAACAGAAAAAACATAACATTTTTAAGTATCTAATAATATACTATCCACATAATATACTAGTTTAACCCCTACCAAAAAAACAACATTTAATAATTACATGATATTATAAAATAAAATAAAAAAAGTACTTACCAGAGTTTTTCAAGATCAGATACAGGTCAAGAAAATGCATAGAGGATGTATGTTGAACTCCTATCCCCTTATAAACCAAAATAACAATAGCCCTTAATTAACACTAATCATTTAAAAACCCTTACATCTAATTTAGAGAGGACAACTAAAAAGTGTAAGGTGGCTGTTTTAAACTAATTCCACCACATATATATCTTATTTTAACCCTATAATGTATTTACTTAAAAAGAGTCCTCTCCTGCTGATAATCAGGTATGCTGGTCGCCATGTCTCTGCTTTAAAGAGTCCTTTATCCAGGTGTTTAACGATGCGTCTTTTGCCCCCCACAGAGTGAAACTTAGTTATCACTATTAAAACCTAAATAAGATATTTTTTAAATTAATATGAATACCCTCTTTGCAAACAGATACTTCCTTTTAGTTAACAGTTTCACAAAAACTTGAGAAGAAACATCCTTAGCAAGCACATATCATTTAAAACAAACCCTGAATCAAATCTAGAGAGGACAATAACGTTTTTAGGTGTCTTAGTGAGTGAAAATTAATGGCTGTTTTATTTAGTTTGAGCGTCTTTTTTAAAACTAACTCCATCCCCTCGCTTCTCACCTCACAGAGAGTGTCTTAATCAACAGATTAACATCCCAGGCTTATCTCAAACCCCCACATCAAAAGGCCAACTCCAAACGTGTGTGTGTGTGTGTGTGTGTGTGTGTGTGTGTGTGTGTGTGTGTGTGTGTGTGTGTGTGTGTGTGTGTGTGTGTGTGTGTGTGTGTGTGTGTGTGTGTGTGTGTGTGTGTGTGTGTGTGTGTGTGTGTGGTGTGTGTGTGTGTGTGTGTGTGTGTGTGTGTGTGTGTGTGTGTGGTGTGTGTGTGTGTGGTGTGTGTGTGTGTGTGTGTGTGTGTGTGTGTGTGTGTGTGTGTGTGTGGTGTGTGTGTGTGTGTTGTGTGTGTGTGTGTGTGTGTGTGTGTGTGTGTGTGTGTGTGTGTGTGTGTGTGTGTGTGTGTGTGTGTGTGTTTTAATTGTTCTTAAAGGTAGGGGGAGGTCATTTTTGAGAAACCAGCTCGAGTGAGCTAGAATTAGAAAATACACAACCGGGAAAAGTCTGCCACTTCCTCGCATAGCCCCTCCTCCAGTACACATGAACGCGCACATGACCAAAAGAGGGCACGAGATAAGTTTGTGCACAGATCTCTGGCTATAGGCGTCTGACCCCCGCGCAGCTGCGGCATTCGTTTCTTGACTGGCTCTCCGAACGGATGGCGGGAAGTTGTCACAGGCATCTCTTGGTCATTTTTCTTTTTGAAAGGTGACTTGGTAAGTGGAAATTACTGTCTTTTATTTAGTTTTGAGCATATTTCTATTTTCATCTAATTCCATCCCCCACAATCTGCCAGCCTCATAGCCAGAGGAAGGGGGTGGAGAAAGGGGGGAGAGGCCTGGGCTGGGCGGGGGACTAGGCCGTCTCACTCATAGAGACACCTAGATTAACATCATTGGCTTATAACACACCACATCGAAGGGCAAAACATCAAAGGCTAATTAGATTAGATAACCCTGAGGGGACAGGGACCAGACAGCATAACTTCAAAGAGACTACCTTAATCGAACACATCAAAGAATTAGACAACAAGAGCACTCCACAGGGGGGCTTTTCACACCTACCCGTTATAACACCTCACCCCTCACATCAAAAGGTCTCGAACAATGGGAGGCGGGACTTAGCTCTGATCAAAGGATCTCGACCAATGAGAGGCGGGACTTAGCTCATTTGCATAATTGAGGGTGTGTCACCTGTCACTTTGTATGCATACTAATGAGATTGATGCGGCATGGGTACTACTACTTTGGTGGCCTTATTCTGAATAGTCCGTCCAGGGCCGGTTTTTGGCCTAGGCGACATAGGCGGTCGTCTAGGGCGCCAGATCTGGGGGGGGGGGGGGTTAACCCTAACCCTAACCCTAACAGCTCTGGGAGGGAAAACATTCTTTTGACCGTTGGCACTCATCCCAATTTTCGGCCTTGATGTAACAACATTCATAATTAAGTAAATGTAACACCCTTTTCACCCCGGTTACACTTTTCATTTGCCCTGTACGATGGGCGCTGTAAGTGATGAAAGTGGGTGATGTTGGCTTATCTGGCACCCGCTGCTAACAACCAAAGTGCGTGGGAGCGAGAGAGAGAGGGCGCACCACACCGGTGATTGTTGTTGTTAGCATCTGGTGGATATAAGAAGATGTTTCTATAAGAAGGTGGAGGGAGAGTCCTCTTCTGTCAGACTGAGAGGCTCAGTGAGGTAAGTGACTCTGAGTGTTTAGATAGTTCACTTTAGTCTAAGCTATCTCAGTGGTTCTCAAATGTTTTGATCACAATTTATGTAAACAAATATTTCCAAGGCACTCCTTTACAATTATTAGGATAAATAAAAACAGGTTTGAAATCATTCCAGTATATACTATAGGACAGTAAACCAAAAATATCGTTAAAGTTGGAGATAAAAAAAAGCATAAATAAATGTTAACTACGTAACATAAGACATAAATGAACAACAAAAATAAAAGTTTAGTTGGCTATGGTAGGTTATTGGTTATGTTCACATTAGGGGTGTAACGGTTCACAGAAGTCACGGTTCGGTTCGTACCTCGGTTTGGGGGTCACGGTTCGGTACGATTTCGGTACAACAAGGAAAAGCAAAGAAAAGTCACAAATGCATAATTTTTTTTACTGTTTTTTATTTATAACAGTCGTGCAAGTTTTGGTATGAAAATAAGGAACTCTAACATTTGGAATCATTAACTGTATTACACAGTTAAAAACAAACCACAAACAGTAACACACACTCAGGTGGCCATATTATTTATATTGGCTGATGTCAAACTAAAAGGTTAAATAAGCTGTACAACTAAAAAGAATGTCTTGAAAATATTAAAATAAATAATAAAGTGTTTCAATCACAATCAAAAAAAGGTAATACAGATATACATCTCCTGATGTCAAAATATAAAATAAATACAACAATATAAAACAAAATAAAATCTGTACTTTTAGGAGCAATGTCTAACATGTATAATTAACTTGTGAGTGTGTGAGGCCATTATGCCTAAATAAAGGTTCTCAAGCTTTACTCTATTTTCAAGTTTGTCTTCAAAAAGATGAGTTTGTCTACGTTGTCAGCAGTGAAGGCAGATCTGTTGGCGGTAACTATGTCACCTGCCGTCGAGAAAACCCTCTCGCTGGGGACTGAGACTGACTCGGATGTGATTGAGCATGTTTGACGTGTTACCACTAGCATACCGCACCGCTGTCGAACAACGCCGACACACCGTCCTCGTCCGATCCACAACTCGCACCCCATCATTGTTGTAGTCCACAGGGAACCCGAAATGTTCCCACACAACTGATTTAAAAGAAGCAGGTGGGTCTTCTAGCTCCTGTGTGTTGTGTGAACTCGCCATAGATACTAACTTTTCTTCTTCATGTATTGTGTTCGTTTTGTTCTTGTTCTTCATTTGTTATTTACGGGCGGCAGGCTTTTAGTCGCAATACCGCCCCCTGGATTATATATAGTGTAATACTGCCCTGAGTGACGGACTTTTTTCCCACTCGTAAAAAAAGGCGTATTCGCCGTGTGACTGCATGTGCCGAACCGTGACGTCCGAACCGTGACGGGACGAATACGGATACCGTTACACCCCTAGTTCACATACTTATTTGATTATTAAAATGTAAATCGACCTTTTTCATATGGGTGTTTAGAGTTATACTTCCGAGATCAAATATCTAGTAATTGTGTGCTCAAAGTGCAACAGATTGAAGCATTTTACTTTAAAATTACTCCCGGACACCCCTAGAGGATATGACGTCCATTAAAACATGTTCATTCAATACTAAATACATATTAATCCTTTTTTATGTATATAACCTGTCAATATGTTTCTGTTTTGTAGTGTATTTGTCTTTTGTAGAGTTTTTCAGGCTGGGGGAGGGGGGGTCGCCAGCAAAAATCTTGCCCAGGGCAGCAAATTGGTCAGAATCAGCCCTGAGTCGATCCATCCTCGCACGAATATTTTATATGATAATGAGCCCCTCCTTGTCACGATCTTAGTTTTATGTCACGATTTTAGTTTTGTCTGTCTTGGATGGACTCCAGAGATATATTATTTAAACTAACTTCTATCCATTCATATCCTGATTGTAGAGAAACGCTCTAAGTGTGGGTCAAAATATCTGTGAAGGCCGGGTTCGAGGCTCAGAGAGGAACCGTTTTCTCTTTGTATTTAATGCAACTTATTGCAAGGTCTGCTTCACCTTAATTGTCCCCACTGCTTGGGAACAGCTGTCTGTTCTCCAGTTTTTTAAGGTGGTAGTCTGTCTTCTGCGTTCATGTCTCACAGTAAATAAATGGGAATTGATCAGCCTCAGATGTATTAGTATTGCTGCAGCTGAAAACTATATCCAACCATATCAAATGAATAGTACCACAAAGTGGTTCTCAGATTTATTCAGAAATGTATACAAAGTGTCATCGTAAACACTGCAGCATTTTCTGCTTGTATTTCATTGTATGCTTCAGAATAGTATTATATATTAATATATAATGCTTGTGAAGGAAGAGGGGACACATATATAAATATATATATATATATATATATATATTTATATTGTAGATTTTCTCTACAATATATATATATATTTATATATGTAAAAATACCAGCAACAGGTTTTCACACACTGTTGCTGGTATTTTGGCCCATTCCTCCATGCAGATCTCCTCTAGAGCAGTGATGTTTTGGGGCTGTCGCTGGGCAACACAGACTTTCAACTCCCTCCAAAGATTTTCTATGGGGTTGAGATCTGGAGACTGGCTAGGCGACTCCAGGACCTTGAAATGCTTCTTACGAAGCCACTCCTTCGTTGCCCGGGCGGTGTGTTTGGGATCATTGTCATGCTGAAAGACCCAGCCACGTTTCATCTTCAATGCCCTTGCTAATGGAAGGAGGTTGTCACTCAAAATCTCACGATACATGGCCCCATTCATTCTTTCCTTTACACGGATCAGTCGTCCTGGTCTCTTTGCAGAAAAACAGCCCCAAAGCATGATGTTTCCACCCCCATGTTTCACAGTAGGTATGGTGTTCTTTGGATGCAACTCAGCATTCTTTCTCCTCCAAACACGTCTAGTTGAGTTTTTACCAAAAAGTTCTATTTTGGTTTCATCTGGCCATATGACATTCTCCCAATCCTCTTCTGGATCATCTAAATGCTCTCTAGCAAACTTCAGATCATTTCATCCGCACGGTTTGGCTTTATGAAGCAGGCACGCAAACGGTTACGTCATGACGCAAAACGATGACGCAATGACGCATTACCAGTCGGACTCTGGGCGGTGTGAAAAGAGCCAGAGCTAAACCAAAGAACCGGTTCTGAACCTGAAAAGCTCTAACACGGGGCTTGAACCGGAGTTGCGTTGGTGTGAATGAGGTAAGTGAGGTAAAGGCACACCTTTATATGATCATTATAGTTGTACAAAAATAAGAGAATAGGTGAAAAACAGGTATAAAATACTTGTTGTTAGGCCTATTAATAAACAAGAACAGCACCGGCGGCCCGGCCGTGGACAAGGCAACCGGCAGCGGCGAGCACGGACACAGCGGGCGCGTCACCCGCCCTCTCCGGGCACGCGCGGATCAGGTGCCCTGCCACTCCACAACCAAAACATCTGAAGATGTCAGACGTAACATAGGCCTATAGTATACACAAAATCATCAATTTTCAGATCCTCTTCATCCTTCTTCAGGATCATAAGCACAGTCTCCTAAAGACACAACGTGCTTGACGTGCGAGGATTTACAGCCCAGGGGGATCAACTTAATGGGAGACGCAAGCTGCCCGTGTCGAGCCAGCTCTCTCTCCAACAACTCGTTTCTCAGAAACGGGGGCACATTAGAGATGATAACTTTTTTAGCTGGAGTGACAAGGAGTAGCACGGGTAACAGCATCCCTTCAATCACTAGCCCGCTCTCCACCAGCTGGTTAGCTTTCTCTGTGCAGTCTAAAAAAATAACCACTGCACTATTCATGCGGGAGGCAGATTTAACTCTGCCATATCCCACCACAGCCAGACCACACTCCTCCACCGACACACCGACAGGTGGAGAGAGCTTGATGGCGTGTTGGCGAGTCAGCTTCTCTAACACAGCGCAGACAAACAATTAGACAAACAATTCACCAGTGCAACCAAACAACACCACCAAAAAACTCGGTGAAGTGATGCACAATGACATAAACTATCGCCCATAGAAAAGTGAATTTTCAACAATGGTTCAAAAACTTGCAAACTTTAAACAAACGCTCTCCGCTACGCTCAGAGAGACTCTCTCTCCTGTCCCACCTCCCCATTTTATTTTTAGTTGTATTTTAATGAACTTGGTAGTAATTATTGTCCTACATTTTTTCAGATTTCACAGCTGCCTGGGCCTAGTGGCCCACAGGCGGTGTTTATCCAGCAACCAGAACCTCCATCTGTGCCTGCCCCCAGGTCAAGATCAAGGGCCTTCACCAGAGCCAACACCATCAAGGACCAGAGGACCAGCATCACTACAGCGGCCTCCATCTCCATCTGTGCCTGCCTCAAGATTAAGATACACCTCGGTACAAAGGCCTCCACCACAGCCATCACGATCAACCCAGCCAGCAAAGAAGTCTCGCCAGCACACGTACCTCCAACACAGCCACCAGCATCAACCCGGGACAATCACACCTACCTCCCTCCCACCAGCAGCCCATACCATCACCCCCACCTACACAGCAACCAGACCCACTGTCTTGGAAGACAGACAAAGACCATTACACTGCTCCCCCTGTCTTTACATTTATAATGAATAGTTGGTTGAAAAAGTTCTGATATTGTAAATATTGAGATTTTACAGTTTCTTATAAATAATTGGTTGAAAAATAAAGTTCTAATGCTCAATTTGTATTTGTACACATCACATGAACCTTGGTATGGAATATGAAGTCATGAATCAGTCCTGATGTAACTTTTCTGTGGTGAAAGTAGAGGGATGGAACTATTTTACTCAAAATTCTAATTTACACATTTTCCTTTGAGATATAACACATTCATATAGGCCTATAGTGTAATTCATATATTTCACTACTTTTGTGAACCAAAGACTTTGGTAAACCAAATCTGAAACACCAAAAAAAATGGATGACATGAGTAAATCTGTGTTTTCACAAGAGTTTTTAAAGGTGACCTATCATGCTATATTTAAATGATATAGTGTATGACCATACCTATATAAGGTATATTTATACATTTTATTTTCCAAAATACCAAACAGATCATTTTTTAGCCATGCCTCGTTTCGCTCATTTTCGCTTTATTCCAAACCTGCCTATGAAAATTCTGAGCAGCAGCTGACCACGCCCCCCTGCAGAAGAGCCGGCGAGAGTCACGTTACCATGCTTGCTGTGTTTACGAGTGTGGAATACACATGTCATCTCAGAGCAATGCATGTGTTCAAGCATATTATCAATTTGATCCAGAAACTGAAGCAGCGGAGGTTTTGATGGAGGTGCAAACATCTCAGTTGTCAGCAATGTGTGTTTCATGTGTTTTAAAAGCTCAGTTATTGACTTCTTTCTAAAGGGGTACATGTGCAACTTGCGCCACGATGCCTTCTGAACCGGAGCATGTGCTGCATGGAGATACCACACGTAACATTAGCTTCACTAAGTTGTCTGTTTAGAGAATACATTTTTCACATGTCATTCAATATATGTTTATCACACTAGGTGTCAAGACGGATGCAGGAACTTGAGGACTCTAACCTGTGTGGTGGATCATCCTGGATTGTGTGCCTAAATGTGTTTTCCCTGCAGAATGCATTGAATATTTACAGAGCTGAACACAGTTGGACTACAGTTGAGGCAAATAGAGCACTGAGTGGTTTGTTTTGACTGAAATTGTAAAACGAATGCTAATATTGTTCATGGAAATAAATACTGGTGTATATGGCTTTATGCAATCTTTCATTCTGTCATTGTACTATTATATACTACACAGCAATGGCATAACGCACCCATGTGTATGACAAAAAAAGTCCACACACAACCTTATGCTTTTGAAATCAGAATATTCTTTACCCATCCAAACATGAATAATCACGACACATTTGATATCAACTCGGAACTTTATTGTCAAAATCAACGGTTATTTGAACCCATGGAGAGAGGATCAGAGTGGTGATTCCGGCCTGCGTTGTCCTCTGATCCGTGAAATGTCTATGTTAGGTTCAGACAGCAGCCAAACTGAACCGTGTGGCATACCCGGCGATGACCTCCTCCCTGTCAGGTTGCTCATAATGGTGCAGGGTCCACAAAGACTTGGTCGAAGATGAGGTCCATCAAGTTGGCCACGTAGCCTGTGCAATGTTAAAAAAAGCACAACAAAAAAAGTGGTTGAGATTAGTAAATGCATGTCGTCAACAACAACATACCAGGGCTTTAGCTCCGTTTTACTCGTGGTGTGTGTCCCCTCACATACATACATACAGTGTTGTATCCTAACACACCCCCATTTATATTCATGTGCGCAAACAAGTAAACATGCAAAAGCTTTTACATATAACGCTGCAAAAAACGGCATGTCTCATTAGCGTAGCGTAGCTTAGCGTAGCGTAGCTTAGCTTACAGGTCGATGATATATGATCGTTCTTACAGACTACAATCACAAAAGCTTTTACATAACGCTGGAAAAAACGGCACTTACCTCCAGAAGATTACGTTTGTTATTATAACTTACTCAATATGATTTTTTAGAGGATACAAAATACTAATACATAGGAGAATAAATACTTGTGTTATCGGCTAGGCCAGGCGTGGCTTTACAGCCTTCACACAGATCGCCATTACGGCAGTCTGAACATGTTCGCAAATGCCTGATAATTAAAATAAAAGACAAAGCAAATACTGCGGAGCGTACAAAATAAAATGTTACAAGAACATATAAACACCTAACCGATTACTAGTTGGGGTTGAGGCGACATTGATACGGCTAAGCTACATGCTACCAGCTAGATATAGCTTTATCAGGAAAAACACCGCTAAATAAAAACTTACAGCTTCAGAATTGGATGTGTCCTCACTGGCCTGGTCCCGGATGGTTGGTATTGATCCCGGGTGTAGCATTAGTTTGGAGGCATATCCGTGTTGGACTTGAGAGAAGTTCATAAACATGTCCGTGGTTTAACTGGCTTAGACATCCTGCCAAGAGCAGGCAAAAACACAGATGTGACTGGGGTAGCCTGCCGATAGCCTATATGCGAATGAGAGGTTTGGCAATGCACGTGGCCGTGGCTCATTCCCCTGATAGGTGGAGAGTTGACCAATAAGCGGAGTACGTCTTTGTGACGTAGAAAAGTGTCGGAATGTGGATCCATTTTTTTCAGATCCGTTGCAGCCCCTTTTTTAGAGATTTGGCGAAGGAGGAAAATAGAGAGGGTTGTGTTTTCTGACACTTGGTGAGTTCCCCGGAACACCGGGGACACATAATCATGTATAAAAGACGTACAAAGGTGCATTTTGCATGATAGGTGCCCTTTAAGTTTTCCAAAAATCGGATTTCTCATTTTCAGCTAAGTATCTCATAAGACAGTGCTCGAAGATGAGTGACTTGCATTTCTAGCAAGAGGAGAGACTGTCCTGAACATTGTGTTATGTAACACATGTTCTAAGAAGTACATTTAAAAGGTGATTTAAGGAGACATCTAAAAATCGAGAAAATACCCTTCACTTCACACTCCAGAGGGTTAAGGAAAAGGATAAGGCTATTTTTATTTTAAACACAATGGCATCTACAGATTGCTTTGGTCTGGCTTTACTCTTCATTAATTTGTTACAGAAACTTTGAATGTAGTGTCTATGGAAATCAGAAGGAGGGACTCATTAAAAACCGCGCGAATATTTGCGTGTGTATGTTCGCCCGTTTTTACAAAAAACCGGCAAGCAGTTGGGATGATCCTCTGTAAACTGTAAACCGTAAAGAGACATCGCGAGGTTTTCACTCGCGTCTCGCGATATTTAGTTGGGCACACGGCACAGTACTTCCATCATGGCAGGCAGGAAGTTAGTGCTAGAAGGAAGAGTAAGTATAAAAGCGTTTCTTTTAGGGCTCAGCGTGCTTGTAATCCCATTGATCAGGACGTGTTACGGACATGTTGACTGGGTCTTTGACTATCTGACGGAAACTCCCGGGAAGATAGTGATTTGCATCCACGTTGCAGTTATCAACGGCCTCTTGCTGGTCGCTTACAGAGGACCGCTGTACAAGGTAAGCTCTGACGGTAGCCGGCTGCTCGGCTTGTTCCTGGTCTGAACTGAGCTACAGTGACATGCCCTGTGGCTGTCCAGCACTGAAGTATTCCACCTCCTCCAGGCTAACGTAGAGACACTTGTCGGACAGTTTCCTGCGCCCGTGTCAACTTTAGTGTTGCAATGCTACGTTAGCTAGCATTAGCTCCCTATTTAGTCAACTTGACTAATCTCATTAGCAAAAGAGGAATGAGACAGCTGGCGCTCAGGTGAACTCAAGCTGAGCCAGCTAAAGCTGCAGTGGATCAGTCCATAAGCCACCTCAAATGTAACATTTAGCTTTAGAAATAAAGTTGACAGGTGTTGCATAGCTGGGAGAAGTACTCGGATCTTATACTTGAGTAGAAGTACCAGAGTGTAGGAATACTCTGTTACAAGTAAAAGTCCTGAAATCAAAATGTTACTTAAGTAGAAAAAGTATGATCATCAAAATATAGTGAAAGTAGCGACAGTAAAAGTAGTCATTGTGCAGATTGGTCCATTTCAGAATAATATATATGATATGTTTTATAATGATTGATCATGAAAGTGTTCTCAAAGCTGGTAAAGGAGCAGCTAGTCTGAATGACTTTGTAGACTGCAGGGTAGCTGGTGGATTTACTCCAGGTGGAACTAAAGTCTGATTTAACACTTGGTTATATTTCACATCATTCATCCACATCTGTGAAGGAACTAAAGGTATTAAATACATGTAGTGGAGGAAAACTACACCATTTACCTCTGAACTGTAGTGGAGTAGACATTGAAAATACTTCAAGTAAAATACAGGTACCTCAAGATTGTTCTTAAGTACAGTACTTGAGTAAATGTACTCGGTTACTTTACACCACTGCCTATATGTGACGGAACCCAATCTAGAGATGTTTTGGCTTTGTGGCAAATGTAATTACTTCTGTTAACACTAATTGAAGTATTTTACAAATAACCCAACTCTTCCTACACAATCAGCAAAATGCAGTGCATGTACTGACTAGTATACAGCATGAAATCTAGCTACACTTTTAGAGTTGATTTGCTACTCCAAATTGTTGTTTGGAGATGGTGTGTAAAACAAACAGAAAAAGACTAATTGTGTGGTTTGTTAACTTGTAATAAATGATGAAATGGTGATGGTCAGTGTGTGGATGTGTGCAGGTCGCAGTGAGAGCCTGCTTCCTGGGAGTGATCTTCGGCTGTGGACTGATAATCAGCTGCTCTGAGACCACGTGGACACACTTCGGCTGGTACTTAATCTCTCTTCATGCTCAATTTACTATTTAAAGTAGTATTACGCTGCTGTATGCATTTCATTTTTGAGTTTTTTTATCAAATTCATTTTAGGTTTAATATTTATTTTCGTTTTAAACGTAGTTCCGGTGTTAATAAACGCTACCCTGTCAACTTGTTATTTTATGTTGAACAGGGAGGCATACTTTATTAATCCCCTTGAGGAAATTCATATCATTTCAAATACATACATGCACAAACAGGATTTATGGACACTAGGCCTGACAAATACATGCATTGATGGAGAGGTGTCAGAGCAGCTGCCATGTTTTGTCCTGCTCAAGGACCCATTTGCAGTGCCCAGGAGTTGAGCTTGCATCTGATATATCCCGTTATCACACAATATATATACATGTTTCTTTTGGTCCGTGCGGGGACTTGACCTAATGACCTTCCAGATCCCAAGCCAAGCCCCTATAGCGCAGCGCTACGTCACTTCCTGGCAAATTTACGGCCCGCCCACTTTCCGGTGAAAACAAAGGTTGCGGTCGAATTGTCAGTTTATCTTAGGGACCTTCCTAACGGAGTGAAATGACCCGGAAATACCTCAGTCGCAGCCATGATAAGAGCTGTTTAAATTCTCTATCAGCGGTTTTCAAAGTGTGAGGCGCGCCTCCCCTGGGGGGCGACAGAGAGCTTCAGGGGAGGCGCAGCGTGAGAAAAAAATAACGAGAAACAGTGAAATCCAGCTAGTTAACTTCAACTAACTTTATGCGAGCGGCAACATGGATAGACCTTTAGTGAAGTGACCTAAAGTGAGAGAGGAGACAGCGGCCATTTCTCAATCTCGAGGATACTGGCTTCCAAGCCAATATTTCAAGGATGCTACTTCATCGAGTGCCGCCGAAGTACTGTTCCAATGTCCAGCATACTTGGAATTCCACCAAGGCCGCGTCCTTGGTTTGGGGGAAATTTTGAGGCTGCACATGGGTAGACTTTGCGTCCTTAAAATCCCCACAATGCTTTGCGCACGGACCAATTTCAAAAACCCTTGCGGAGAACGGCTGAACCGACGGCACACATTTAAATGTAAGTATAGTGGTGTAGAACCTGTGTGGCTAAATATGTGACTTTGTTACATTTTGTTTTCACCAAAAATGTGTTCCGTGAAAGTAAAGCAAGTTCATAATTAGATAGACATCGTAAGGTATTTATTTTCGGTACAGTTTATATTGAAACCGTTAGAGAGAGTGGCACACTTGTTAGCCTGTTCCATTCTTCTTCGTTTTCCGAAGCCGTGGCTTGGAAGCATACTTGCTTCGTTTCTGAAGGAAGTGACTTGGAAGTACGCGACTACCAAGCCAGCATCCTCGCGATTGAGAAACACCCAGCGTCTGGCAGAAAACGTCACTTGCACAAGCAGGGGCGGATCTACCGGGGTGGCACCTGCCACCCTAAAAATAGCCTTGCCACCCCAGCTGGCAGATTTGTTTTGAAATAAAAGTTGTTGCTCATTGGACATTTATGAGAGAAAATCCCTAATGTGCAAGTGAATACAGCACAAGACGCAAGCCTTTTAACCCCTGGCGCGAGTTTGGAAATGTGATTGGCGGCGATTTCATTTGAACGGGGGGGACGGCGCAAAACGAGAAGCATTCGGACCCAAGTAGACGGAAGGAATGAGGTATTTGCGGTCTACAATGACAGAGAAGAGACTGTCAGTTTGGCTGTACTTAGTATTGAATCAAAACGCACTAAAGCTGTGGATCTTAATCAGTTTGTGAGGCGTTTTGCTGAACAAGATGGTAATCGCCGCATTCAGCTGTTATAGACATGTCAACTTGATGCTCTGCTCACGGATGACTCGATGAGCATAACAAACTGTTAAGATGATGACCTTACGTGTGTAAATATTTTTTTCTTTGAGGGGGTCTGCCCCCAAAAAACAGTTTTATGTCCTGAGAAAGTCAAATAAGACGGTGTGTAAAACTTCACTGCCCAGCCAAAAAAAAAGGAACCACTTTGATTTAACTAGGCCAGTAGGCAGGGCCGCCCCTGGCCAACTTGGGGCCCCAAGCGACATTGTGAGATGAGCCCCCCCAACCGACAGGAGTGAAAAAAAATGTTTTGGAAACAAAGTAGGCTACTTTGCAAATATAATTCCTGTTTATTATTATTATCAACACGGTTACTTTTGTATACAGTGAGGTAAATGTGCATGTATGTCGTTCAGTATGCGTTTACAGGTGAATACGTCTGCATTTCCTGCCAAATACTAACCTCAAAAAGATTAAAATAATGAATGCAAATAAACTACTTCTACTAATAATCATAATCAATTCAATAATATAAATACTATATTATTTTATTATAATATAGTTGTAATATAGTCAAGACAAAACATGCTTATGACATGCTCAAAAACTGATATTTCTTACATCTGTATTGTAGTTCCCTCTGTCAGCAATGTATCAACAACTACACACACATTTCTATCAGTATTTCTCTGTGTTGTGGTTGACATGATGATGACTGTTAGGGGTTAAGGGGAGAGGCTGAGCATCACCATGAAATGTGCAAATTGACATAACAATGAATAAAAGGGGAAAAAATGCTCCATGTTTTTTAGGCTGTAAACTGTAACTGTTATGTAAGCCAACTAGACAGGCAGTGTATATACTCTTCCTCCTGTACATTAGCAGATAAAAGGCATCACATACTTGAATGAATGGTAAATAAAGAATGCTGGAAATAACTGCATCTCCATTAGCATATATGCTATGCAGAGACTGCCTTCTTCATGTCGTGAATTGCAGCTGATGTTTTAATATGGCAATTGGCAATTTGACTTATACAACATTCGCAAGTTGTACATTTGACTCATACAATAGCCCACCTTCGAGTGATGCTCTAGTTTCTTCATGTTTTGTTCCTCTCTTGCTTGCGCCGGACTGAAACTGTATTTTCACCGACATCTCTTCACCTGCACTAGTGGCCGTATCAAAGCCGTGATTGGTCAGATGTCGATTCATTGCAACGGTGTCGGGTTACAGATGTGTTCCCCTTGTCACCTCTCACTCTCGCTGGGGGTGCGCGGAGAACTGCACACAGCAACTGAGGCCCTCCGGGCGGGGCCCCCTGCGCTGGGCGGGGCCCCATGCAGCCTGCGTGATTGGCCTGTAGGGAGGGGCGGCCCTGCCAGTAGGTAAGGGCTTTCCACTGGGTAATAATACCCCTGCATTATAGCAACAATAATAATAGCAATAATAATTGGGAGGGGGGTGCGCGGCTGTTATGTTCTCTGAGGGGAGGCTCACCTTCCCACACTTTGAAAACCCCTGCTCTAGATGAAAGGAAAGGAGGTTTCAAACTTCCTCTATAACCTCCTTTAGCTTAGGAACCACTGGACCTCCCTAACCGAAAGGAGAGGAGAAAATGCTGCCCCACAATGCATTGCAGCCGCAGCATTTGCCGTTACTCAATAATCGGCCGTTCACGGAAACAAACGATTATGACGGAGAAATTACATCATGAAAGTTACGGTGCTTATTAAGCATTTTAAAACGTATGTGGTAAGTTGCCAAAGTGCTTTGTTTTGAACGTTCATCAGTATTATAATCAAAAAGAGAAATATTAACGTTAGTTTTTACTGAAATGATCAAATAAAGTCACATTTCACTGAGCTGTGTGGGGTTTGTTCAACTTTTAAAAGATGTTTGAATGGTGATATACACAGTGATAGATGTTAAGGACTAACGTTTATAATACATACATTTGTATTGATTTTAAGATATTTTCATAGTTCATACAATCATACGTATTGGGATCATTTGTATTAATGTGGAACGGAGGGAGAGGGTGACGAGCAGAAGTTTCACTTTCCTTTTTTATTTCAATTCCAACTTTGGTCATGAAGAATATGTTTCTCTGTTGTCCACGTTCATAAAGCAACAGCATCAGAGCACGGTGCAGAGTCTCTAGATGAGTTTACAGTAGTCCCTCCTTCTTATTAAACATCCATGTTGTAGTCCGCTGTATAGAAAACTGTAGTTTCCATAGTTTCCCCACAGCAGCAGACGCACAAAATGACGTCCGCTGGCGCATCAGAAACACGTCGGATAGTGAAAGTGCAGTCGGATTCTCTAAAGTACCACGGTCTCTTCTCCTAAGTCCTTTTGAATTCTCCTATCCCTTAACCCCGTGACCTTTCACTCAGAGGTCAAGGAATAGATGATAGGGATAGACGATAGGAGCTGATTTTGTGAAGTAAATCGACCACAACCCAAGCATCAGCACCAAGTGGAAAAAATAGTTCTATCTTCCCTAGAAGCTGCTGAGTCGTTTATTGCATGTCAAACAAAAGATCAAATGTTCCATACCTCTACCTAGTTAAAAGGACATCTATCCCCTATTGATTTAAATCAAACCATAAATCGATGGTGACATCAATCTCCAATAAGATTATTTCATTGTTTGCCTGTCTGACCATCATAATTGGGCTCATTGTAGATACAAAAATAGTTTTTCATTTTTTGATGTGATTGCTGAAAAACGTCAGAACCTGTATTTACCGCCACTCAAATGACTGAGTGTTTTCACCCAAAAAGGGGCGGGGCTCTCATGTATGGGCTGAGCTACTGCCTGCCCTTTAACACACTGAAACCATATGATAATTCCTTGCTTAGTTTTCTACAGAGATGCAGTGAACCTGTCTCATGTCTAACGTGTGTTTGTGGTCCAGGCCTGCTGCAGGTCAACATGTTAGTAATATTACTGCTCTGCAGGTACCTGTGCTCCTTGTCTTTCTTCCATTACTCCGAGTACCTGGTGACGGCCATCATCAACCCCCACAGCCTCACCCTGGACTCCTTCCTGCTCAACCACAGTGTGGAGTACAGCCTGGCTGCCGTATCATCATGGGTGGAGTTCACAGTGGAGAAGCTCACCTTTCCAGGTTGGTGTGTCTTCAGTGTCCTGATCACAGTCTCTCAGAACTGTTGTGTACTTTTGTTGATACAACAGAAGAGGTTTGACTGTCAATCCAGTCATGTCCACTATCAGTGACCTCTGCTCTCCGATATCACATTTAAGAAGTTTGAGAATTAAAATGTGAGGATGATGCTGTGGTTGTTTGTTGTTAGTAGGGTTTGGGTTTGATGGTACATATCAGATCTGAACCCAGCACATCTTTCTATCTTTCTCTGAATATTCAGTGTTCTAGATAAACAGTGCTGTGAAATGTAAGAATAGCAGTTTGGATGTGCTTGTTACTCCTTCCTCCCTATGTGACTCACACAGCAGTACTTCACTCAGTAGACAGCATTGTAGAATTGTACACTGTAGCATTGTCAACACTTCTTTGCTGCATTATTAAATGCTAGGTCTGAGTTCAGCACCATGGACAGCAGCAAATAGAGACAAGTCCAACTGATGTCCTCAAACTGACCTCAGGTCAGCAAGTCGAGCATAAGGAGCATCAGGTGCTTTGCTGTAGAAAAACAATGAAGTCATACTTTATTTCCACTTGATGAGGGGAGGGTAACACCGAGTAACCTCTATAATTACAAAACATGTTAAAACATTTAAAGAATTATTTTTAACAAACCATCAATAAAAAAGTTAAATAATCTAATGTCCAGATGTATTTTTATCTTCGGTCTTAATCAAACCTTTTTGACCTAAATGTAGCCTTTTACCTGAGCTTGGTGCAGAGAAATAGGATGGTGTTGAAGATTAGCTTGGTGCATAAGGAGCCATTGTGTTTGAAACCATGAGAACGTTTTGTGTTATTGTTTTGTTCTCTATTACAGTTCTTTTTTTGGACTGCATTTTCACACTTGTTGAACAGAACTAGGACATGAGCATCACATGATGTGTCCCAGAGTTTAATGAGGCTGTCCCCTCTCTCAGAGCTGAAGCAGCTGAACTGGCTGAGCGTTGTGGGTCTGCTGCTGGTGCTGTGTGGGGAGGCTCTGCGTAAGGCAGCCATGTTGACGGCCGGCTCCAACTTCAACCACATTGTGCAGAATGAGAAGGCCCAGAGCCACGTGCTGGTTACCAGCGGGGTCTATGCATACTTCAGACACCCCTCCTATGTGGGCTGGTTCTACTGGAGCACAGGCACGCAGGTGAGCGGCGCGTTGTCCAGCAACAATGTTACTGTAGCAACTTTTAATGTTCTCTGAAATAATGCTGCACCTCAGACTCATACCTCGTTTGGGTTGTTCAGACACCCTTTCCTCACCATGATATTCATGAATGTCACAAATGTCTCCAAATACTAAAGTACAAACTGTTAACCTTTTTTGTTTTTTTCATCTAATGGTGTACATTTTATTTTTACGATATTAAAATCTTCGTATTATTTTAACAAATAGTGCGACTCCGGCCATTTGATGATTGCAGAATGATTTAGATTTCAGCATAGTTCCAACACTGTTGATGCTCGGAGCCTCACACTTAGTGAAATGATGTTGTGATAGTTGGGGGTTGACATGTTGTGTGTACTGGTGTCTGTTGCAGGTCATGCTGTGTAACCCGGTGTGTATACTGGGCTACACGATAGCCAGCTGGCGGTTCTTCCGGGAGCGCATCGAGGAGGAGGAGCTCTCCCTCATCCACTTCTTCACCGAAGATTACGTGGAGTACAAGAAGAAGGTTCCCACCGGGCTGCCCTTCATCTCAGGCATCCGCGTCAACTAGTCCCAGCAGCTGGATGCTGGATGTAGACTTAAGCATCAGGGCAGGTCAGACCTGGGGGGTGCAGCTCTACCATGGCTTCGCCCTCCAGACGGCCCTGCAGCTCACAGCCTGAGTGACAGCAGGGGGGGGCAGGCAGCTGGGCTGCTGTTTTCTACCAACTTTTAAAATCCAGTTAAAGACCAGACAACCTCCACTGTACTACATGTTTTACTCTGTTTCTGTTTGCATGCTTCCACCATGCTTAGTGCTCTCACTGATGAAGACTGATTCTGCACTGGCCTCTGTGCCATCACATATCATCACACAGGGAGAAATGACCAAATGTTTCAAAGGTAATCCACCAAATATTTAAGAAGTCCCCACCACTGTCCTTTAGTCAACATTTCACTGTCTCTATTCACTGTTTGCATTGTTAACGTATAAAGATTAAAGAATAGATATCGTCAGTCAGTGATGCCCTTCAGAAGAGCTCTTCACAGATCCACTCTACGTCTAGTATCTGGAGCCATCCCTGAGGGCGGGTCACAGTGACGTTTTAGAGGTGTCAGGTCTACTAGGGCTCTCGGACTCCACAGCAGGTTTAAGCTACATATTTCCAGTAGTGTCCCTAATAATATGTACTTTTTAAGGGTGGATAAGCCTCTCGTACAGAATAGATGTTCCACTGAAACCTGAGATGTTAGAGTTCTTCAGAGTCAGTAGCTCTTTATCACCAGTGCATCCAAATAGAAGTAAAGGGACAATAGGTGACATTAGATTTTGTATTTAAGAATATATCTTCAAAAGCATTATTTAACAATGATTAAATTAAGAAAATGTGGAACAGTATATGTTTCTCTCTGGTTTTTGGAACCTACATATGGTTTGTGTGGAAGGGGCGAGGGGGAGTGGAGCTTAGGGGTCCTCTCAGGCTCCCCCCATAATGCCCACCACTGGAGGAATATTGGGTACCCACCACAGTGGTCCCATTGGACATACACACATAATGCTGTCTATACACACACATTCAGTTAAGGATACATGTGTGTTAGCACATGTGAGGCGTGTGTAAAGTGACACACCTGTAGCACATGTGTGAAGCCACTGTGGAGGCTGGCGTAATGATAGGGCTGCACAACACTTTATCATGGGCCTGTATTAAAGACATTGTACCTGACTGAAACCTGTGGACTGATTACTGTGCATTGCTTCTCAACAGAGAAGAGGAAGTACTCCGATCTTGTCATTGTGTAAAAGTAGAAGTACCCTCTGTAGCAATACTCTGTTACAAGTAAAAGTCCTGCAATCAAAATGTTACTCGGGTAAAAGTAGAAAAGTATTAGCATCAGTATATAGTTAAAGTAGTAAAAGTAGTCATGCAGATTGGTCCATCTCAGAATAATATATATGTTTTATAATTATTGATCATTAAAGTGTTATCAATTAGCAAAATAGTACTGTTCTTAATTTTGAGGAACTTGTACTTTACAAGTTCTTCAAAATTAAGAACAGTACTTGAGTAAGTGTACTTCGTTACTTTACACCGTGGTTCTGAAACCGCATGTTTTTTAAGGCTGTGTCTTTATGTCATTAAGACAGGATTCACTAACTCGCTGTTCTTTGATGTTTAATGTCCAATGAGTTAAACAGTCCAAGTGGACATTTGTAGTCTGATTACTAGAAAATGTACAAATAGTGCTCTCTGAAAAAGTCAGAGATGGTGCTGCCCCAAGACTCTGCATTTGTCCCGGCCCTCTGCCCGGGAGGCAGTGTAGGGGCGATGCTTTGCTCAGGAGCACCTCTTGTTTGTACAAACAGCACTCTCCCTGAACGAGTCAGAGACCTCTGATCAAATCAGAGAGCACTGGGTCCTCTGCACTAACTGTGTGCTCCTTTAGAGTGTGTAGAGGGGTCCGGCAGGGCTGTGCTCTGTCAGGGATGCTCTATGCACTCTACCTGGAATCCCTCCTGAGCAAAAATACGCGCCAACTCTCAAGGTCTGTTTTTACCTGGTTTTAATGCCACAGGGGGTGCGTTTTTTATCCAGAGAGGAGGGGGGGCAGGGCCTTGTCCACCTGGTCAGCCGAACAGCCACTTTTAGAACATAGTTTTTACAAAAATATCTGCCCGGCTGGTTTAGTGTGGAGAGATCAGCTGTATTCTGAGACGCGTGAGTAACCTGGGGCTGGATGCTGCTCTTTTTTTAACTAATTTCAACATTTTAAAGTAAAGTGGGCTTTTATCAGGGTGTTTTTAAGTCTTGGGCCCTTTTTAACCATAAAAGGTGTCCAAAGACTGACTCTCTGCACTGGTTGTTAAAGGAGCCTTTAATCTACAAAGCCAGGCTGGACGTCAGCAGCAGTGAAACACCCGGCCATTGTGAGGTGAGGGGGCCCCCCCCCCCCCAACCGACAGGAGTGAAAAAAACAGAAAGTAGGCTACTTTGCAAATATAATTCCTGTTTATTATTATTATCAACATAGTTGCTTTTTTATACAGTGAGGTAAATGGTGAATACGTCTGCATTTCCTGCCAAATACTAGCCTCAAAAAGATTCAAATATAATTAATATTATCTACGGTCCATTTGTTTTCACAACGAAAACAGCCAAGACACATATTGAGCCCAGATAATGAATGTTATTGAGGGCTGTAAATATAATACGCCTGTGTCTAAAATGGACAGCATTATTAGGAGATTTCAACTATACAGCGATTCTGCTCTGCGGTCACTCAGCCGTCTCTCGAGTTTGTTATTATTTTTTCTGCCAATAGTTCTTTGTGACATCGATCCTGTTGGACTCAGTATGCTAGTAGTGAAACTACTCCCACAACAAGTACTATGAAGTACTTACTGTGTACTTTTTGAGTAATCCTCTGTCAATGTCACTTCCCGCAACCCTGTCTCCTAAAAATTACGTTCCCACAGAACTAAACTGCATTCTCAATTACGTTTAGGGAGAAACTTATTTTCTCCCACGTTACGTTCGTAATGAACGTATCTCAAATACGTTTATTTTCTACATATCTTCTATAAACATATTTTCTCCCACGTTACGTTTCTTGTGAACGTATCTTAAATACGTTTATTTTCTACATATATTTGCCATTTATTGTCTTGCTTATAATAATGATAATAGTCATTTATAAATATCATTTTAGAGCACACATTTGAAATCAGTAGGCGAGGCTGTAATTTCGCCAGGTGTTACTCTCATGAGCGAGGCAGAAAATAATAGTTTGAACATGCCAAAAAGCTGCTGTGTCGTTTATTGCACCTCAAACATTAAAACAAATCCAGAGTTACGTGTTTCTGTACTTCCTCTAAGAAGAAAGGACAGTAATAGAGAGGCGAAGTCACGCCCATCTACTTCCGGCCCATGGGACCCCGGAAGCGAAAAATAATACATTGAATTCAATGGAGAGAGAAAACGTATCTTTTGATCCCGTTTGAATTGTGCCACGAACTACACATATGATGTTTGTCAATCTTAAACAATCATTTCCATGTAAAAAAAGTCATATTTTGTCGTAAAACT
Source organism: Harpagifer antarcticus (assembly GCA_902827135.1). Lineage (NCBI taxonomy): Eukaryota > Metazoa > Chordata > Actinopteri > Perciformes > Harpagiferidae > Harpagifer > Harpagifer antarcticus. The sequence goes on along the minus strand of CADEHL010001142.1, from coordinate 176,904 downwards.
GCTGAGATATAAGACTATGAAAAATACGCGACTACAAAGACTACAAATCCCAAATCCCATTCTGGGTCGCGTAAGTGATGTCACAGGCGATAATGCTCCAAGTTGCTCCAAGTGGTTGGTTCACTTTCACAAGATGCCTGTGTGCTTTGTACCAGGTTGTAATCACAAAGTGATCATACCACTTGCTCGTTCTATCGCTTCCCGTCTGATGAAAGGACCAGGAGTCGCTGGACCAAACATATCAGGTAATACACATGTTTTGCATGAACCATAGTCAAGTTAGCTACCTAGCTAGTAGCGAGCACGTTAGTTAGCATCACATTTCTTAGCCTTGTCATTTGTATTAGCCTTAACATGAAGTAAACCAACATGTTAAACAGTAAGGGTAGTCATGATGGTAAGTATTTTGTGAAACATTTGAAGAGTGGCCTATCGCCCCCTCCACCAGGTGCTAAGGGGGCGGGAGGTAGGCTAACGCCACATTAGCATCGTGATCTTTTCTACTTAATGCTATCTGCACAAATGGTTAACATTGAACATTAAAAGATCAGGCAGTTCAGGGAGAGTCGAAGGCAGGCAGCTCTGCATGACATTCTTCTGGACGTGTTTCATTGTGATGACAGTGAGGATGAGTCAATCTGTTTGTTGGAAAGACAGTAGTTGAGTGATTACTGAGAGATAATTATTATAATATAATATAAAGTGTTGTTACTTTAAAGTGTTGTTACTGACCTTTTTCTCTTTTATTTCCTTCACCTCACCTGTAACTGCTGAGACCCTGAGGAACATGCACACTGGACTGACCTGCTCTGGCAACCTGATTTCCACTGTACGTAATAGTATTTGGTTATGGTATATTATTTATATACATCAAAGGCACAATGCACCCCCCAGAGTCACACATGTATTGAGTGTGATATTTTGCATAGGTCATGTGAAATCATCTTTACACACTAGAAAACTGTAGGAGCGGCAACTTGTTTTGAAAATTGAATTTTTAATATCTGATAATAAAGTTGATCTGTTTTCTTCTTCTCTCTTCCCAGCTCCATCCATCACCGTGCTCTGTTCCTGCAGGTCCTGCTTGCTAATCAATGCTTATATGTTTTTACACAATTACAAATAAAGTCAATGTATTGTATGACATGAAGTTGTGCTTCATTCTGAGTCAATCATAAAATCATTCTGCCTTCAACTGCACAATGACTGTGGACTGCACCGACATCCATGTAGCTCCCCCCAGTAAGATGAACCAAGCAAAGAGGGTCACCATCATGCCCAAGGACATCCAGCGGAGAGAGGGCTTAGACTGACCTGAGACCAGCACACCCAAACACAACGGCTCTTTTAAGAGCCACCTACAGTTTCAAAGAGTTGCAATCCTACGTTATTATAATGATTAAACTGGTTCATGTATCACTTAGTTTACTGAACCGTGATGAATGAAAGAAATGAGTGAGGTAGTGGTTTACTGAAGTTACAAAGACATTAATATATGAGTAACCGGTCACTGTAAACACAAGCTTCTGTTAATTATGGATCATTCAAACTATTTATATTAAAATATGTAATAAAGTTCTAAAACAAGTATTGGGTATATTCCTTGATAGCTTTTGGAGAAGGTTGTTTTTAAGTTTACTAAAATCTATCGTTTCAACTGTTTCACTTTATAAAAAGGGAACAGGTGAGTAGAGCATCATTGAGTTTCTTATTCTGTCAGTAAATTATCCAAATGAATGTTTTTCATTATTTTAGTCAACCCTAAACAAATTGATTGTACCTTTTAATAATGACCTTACATGGTCGGCAAAGTTAAATTAACTTCAGAAAATCAAATCTGTTCTGAGAAAAAACTAATAAATGTTTAAAGATAGGAACTTGCCATCCCACTGAAAAACAGTCCGTAGAGATTTAAAGGCGTAGTTGTAGTTCAGTCCAACGTTTCATTTGGATTCATTTATCCAACAGGCAACTATTTTCATAAAGAATATATATATTTTTCAAAGTCAACTTTATTGTCAATCTTACTCCGTTTGTGTTTATAGACAGAGAGATCAAAAAGACGTTTAAATAAAATTATACAATTTACAGATATGTATACAAATATATATATCTTATATACACCATCATGTATAATGATGGTGTATGATGTAGAAGGAAGTGTGGTAGATGACAGGTAAATATAGAGTTACATACAGATCCATGTTACACCAAAAGATGGAAGAACTAAGAAGCACGCAGTATAATAATAATTACATGCAACAATTAAATAACTGCTCAGCATCTCCACCACAATCCCAATCTGCTGTGTCCTGTTTTCCTCCCCTCGGCATCACACCCCATCACACATAGGAAACACAACGCAGAGTCCGAGGGGGTTAAGAGTATGTTTATTTAAATGTCCTCCTCTCTACTGGCCAACACAGGGAGTATATGCTGGAGAAGGAGATTTCCATGCCATGCAGGGTCTTTGGGGATGATGATCGCCTCTTTCGTGGTCCACACAACAAAGTAGCAGAGACTCCGGTCTGTGATGTGCAGCTGCCCTTGGACCTGGTGCCAGTATGGGTGATTGACCCCCCCCTCCTCACGGAGACAGAAGGATGGAAACTGGACTGCCTCCGCGATGGTCATGTTCCTCTGGCTGTGTGGACACTTCACCTCCAGCAGGGCAGATGGCTGCACAAGTCCATCGGGTGATGCTCCCAAAACACAGACTCACTCACAAAGAGACCAGTTTCGAACACTGTCACTTGATAGGCCTGCACAAAGGCCTTCACCCCTTCGGCCTCGTTTACAACCCCCCAGTTGACAGTTAGCGATGTCTCTGGTCAGTGGGTTGTATGTCTCCTCTCGCTGTTGGTAGAGTTGAGACACCGGCTGGACTACTTTGGAAGTGCCAGGCTTCCTCCACTGGCACTCGACATCTGTGGAGCTGATCTGCCACTTGGCAAATATTGCCAATGCTGCAGCGTGGCTGCATTTGTACATCCCCTGTGCCCAATCACAGACAGCGCTCTGCATCGCGCCATCGTCTCCCATGCAGATCTGTACAAATAAAGTAAGTACCATTTGTTAGCATGCTATAATAGATTGAATGAGCAATAATACAAGGATGGTCCGCATCTGGGGGGGGGGGGGGGGGAGGGTTTATTTTTCCATAGTTTTGTCCTCTTGTCTGATTGTTGTATTGGTTGTGATTGTACATTGTACTTTTCTAAATGTGTATACATTTTTGAAAAACATTTGATCAACAATAAAAAAGGATTTGGTCAGGGTCTAGACTCAGTATGTAGTTTATTAATTAATGCTCTCTACATTAGGAAAACACATACCAGTGTACCAGAGGGAGTCACACACAGCTGGGCCTAGATAACAAAACCCTTGAATCTACACACAGCAGATAAACTCAAATGACACAACGAGATGTAAAAGGAGATCACACATACAGTATAGTCGATATAAAACTGTCCGCTTCAATCTGAAGAGCAACTAAAACAAAACACGGGAGTGTACCTTGTTCTTGTGAACACTAATGTTATCCACAGCATCCACTGAGACCACAAAGTTCTTAAGGAGAAACTAGTTGCTAAAACAAAACACGTTAGTGTACCTTGTTAGCTAATGTTAGCTAGCTGACATTAACGTTACACATTGCACTCATATTACTCACCGAAACCTTGTAAAGCCGGTCCCGCTGCTCTCACAGAACCGACTAACTCCCCTTTCGTGTATGTCCAGCTCTCAACATGCCCAGACGTGTAGTGATTTTCACCTCGTTTTATACTTTTCGCCTCATTCTGAAAGAAACAGGTGGAATTTGCTAACGTGACGGCCGTCTTTGTGATGGTGACGCGTATTGTGCGAGACCAGAGACCTGTAGTTCACTGAGCGGTTTCACACACACAAATGTGTAACTTCACAGTTTTACGACACATTTTTATTTTTTTGACTTGCAAAATGTTCTTTTAAATTGACAAACATCATATGTGTCATTCGTGGCACAATTCAGACGGGATCAAAAGATAACCTTTCTCTCTCCATTGACTTCAATGTATATTTTCCCGCTTCCGGGGTCCCATGGAGGCTCTCGGAAGGGGAGGGACTTCGCCTCTCTATAGAAGCAGACCCGGCGGCAGACATACGTCTCTGGGCGGGTATTTGATTTACCAGGGCGGGCCCACCCCGAAATTTACATATCCCTGGAAATCTGAATTGTCAACGGGGGGGGGGGTTGTTAGACGCTCCAGATTTGTCAACGGGGGGGGGGGGGGGGGGGGGGGGGGGTTAGGTTGCCATAAAGCTGTTAACGGTCTTATTATAGGCTACATCCAACTTGGGCAGCACGCAGGCAAACTTCAGGAGCGCACACAGGGTGGAGAGAGATTGAGCGAGGCAGAGAGCGTACGTGCACTGTGCAGCGGTCTGCTTGCGCACAGAGCAGTTTGTGAGAGAGCCGGCTTGAGAGTCAATTTCTCTTCAAAATAGAATTGAAACCAGCCTCCCTTGTCCCTGGCTGGCTTGCTAGCTCGTTGGTAACGTAACTGATGTCTTCTAATGTGCTTGCATCTGGCGCTGAGTTGCCATATTCCTTTCATGAACCACTTCCTGATATCCTTTGTTGCAGATAAATATAAATGATAATAGCCAAACTAACCTAGCAAGAGTAAACTGACAGGCTGCTGCATCTCACTCAAAAACCCACACGACTCAACCCAGCGAGAAACCAGTCTCGCGCGCACCCTTTCATTCAGAATTTCATAGCAAAATAAAAAAATGATATTAACCAATCTTTCAACATAGTTTAAAACAAAAATAAATATTAGGACAAAGCCCTACAAATAACAACAATAAACATAATAATAAAACAATTAAAATCTTGTATTCAGCCCTGATTAAAACAGCGGGCCCAAATCCTGGATGGGCGGGCCCGGCCCCATGGGGCCCGCCCATGACGCCGGGGCTGAATAGAAGATCTCTGTGACGCCAGATGTGGTGTTGTTAATGCGATATTATATCCGAAAAAATTCAGTTTAGGATGGCCGAAGACACTACATTACCCAGAAGCTGTCCATTGTACGACAGGTTGAGATTTGTACCATTACCGGGGCCAGTTTTGCAGTGCTCTCCTCCTCTGGTGTTGGATGTTGGAGTGGCAGTGCGCCAAGGTTACGCCGAGTATCAAGCTCTTTGAAATGGAACGATACAACGGCAGACTATTCAAAACTGGACTCGAACGCCCCCCCAGAACTACACATGCTGGCTATTGTGTTTCGCAACATGTTCTCTATGGCACGTCTCTACTGGGAATTGTAGTTTTAAAAGACGTTTTCTTTTTTCCCAAAATTAGAAGTTGACACTGACAGTATTAAACTGTGTACAGCCCTTGAGGTTTAGGCGATAGGAAACACATTGGTGTGTACACATTTAAAACATGTAATTACTAAATGGGTGAAAATCGCTTGTATCCATAATGGGCAGCATTAATATATACCCACATGACAGCTCATTGTTACTTTGTAATTCTACTCCACTACAATTCAGAGGTTAACCTGGTATTTTTACTCCACTACATTTATTTGAGTTACTTTGCAGATTCTGATTAATGATGTGAAATATAAACAACCCTTAAATCAGACTTTAGTTACACCTGAGTAAAATTCAGGGAAGGTGATTGTCAAGTGCCAACAATCAGGAGAGATATTTGATAGTTGGTGCTTAAGAAGACTAAACATTTATCTGCAGATCTCTATAAAGTATATTAATTACTCGTTATTCTCTACTAATAGTTACTTAAAAACTGTATATAATGACTATTTTGCACATCCCTTTCAAGATTTCAAGATTTTCAAAGGTTTATTGACATATCATATACACAACTACAGTGTAGTTATGCAATGAATGAAAAACTTGGGTCGCAGGTTCCTCAACAGTGTATTACAAGACATCTATCAATATGTGTGTGTACCTACACCATTAAACTGTCGTATTCTGCACATTTCTTATACTATCTACATACAAGAGTATAATTAATGTGTATAATATCAGTTAAAATAAGTGCTTCAACATAGTTAACATTGCAGGAAAGCAATATATTAGACGTTAAGCACTTTGTCAGGCATAATATTTATCTGTAGCTTTTTTCTTACTTGAAAGAAGACCTTAACCTAAAGTATTCTTTAATGTGTTAATAAAGGTTAATTAGTTTGTCTGTTGTGCACATCCTCATATTAATATCTTTGTACATCCTGCACTAAATTGTTTTATTGTAGAGATCACTTACAGTATCTTCTTTTTTTTAATATTTTATATTTCTATCCTTGACCTTCTACTTTCCCCCTATGAAAGTATGTACTCTTAATATTGTTTTCATCAAATAACATTATTCAACAAAAATAACATTATTCAACAAAGATAATTCAATAACGTGCTTTAACCACTAGGCGGTGCAGACAAGGTACACACAGCATACTAATAATAACTGTATTATTAGTGTAGGACACTTATGTATGTATAGCATCTGAAGATGTGTAGTTTTATTCATGTTTTTACATGTTTTTACAGGATATTGCTATACTATTTCTCATGATTTACTTCTACACATTAATATCTGATTTGTAAAACATCACAGACAGAAAGGCATATCCGTCATTTAATGGTAAGCTATTGAAATTCTGATTCCATAGATGTGTCTCCCATCACCCAAATCCCCTGACTATTCGCTCAACTCAGTATTTACATTCTTATATTCAAAGAAAGTCCTTTTCTATCAGCTGTGCACCGTTATGGTGTAAATATAACCTATCTATCAATTGGATCAAATATAAAAGTCAGCCGAATTAGTGTTGATACTGCAAGGAGACGTATTGTGTGAAGAGAAATACAAGATGTTGTTTAATTGTTAATATATTTATGATCCAAGTCATATATTCAGTTTTGGCGGTAGTTCTCCTGTTTGTCTAGAAGTATTCTGATCAGGGCTCTATAAATAAAGAACTAAGGCAGATGTGTAATATTTAATGCAGCCGAACTGTGTATTACAATGCCGTTATGTGATGACTTTCAAAGAGAAAAGCAAGAACACTCGGAATAAAGTATTTTTTAATTTTTTTAAATGTTTTCGGATATCATATCGCATTAACATCATATCCCAACATGCATTGCGGCTAAAACATCCAATCAACGAGCTTCAAGCTGAGGATCTTGGGTAATCTGTTCAGTGGGTTTGTGGTGTGTATCGCTCGAAATGTCCCTTATAGGCCTACGTCTGTTTCCAGTGACTTTATTTACGGCTAAAAAGCCCAAGATTATAGAATTAAACGAATAAATAAAAACAAGGATAATTGTGTGTTATTGTTGAGTAAATAACATTTATTATTTAGAAAAGATTATTATTATTTAGAAAAGAATAACAAATTAGTAGGAAAAAAAGATTTTCAAAAATACAGATTTCAGTATTTTGAGACTCTAAGCTCCATTTATTTTCCTCACAGACGGCAAAAAAAGTCAGACATTATACGATTTAAAATAAAAACAAATAAATAAAAAGATAAAACACTGGCATGTAATTTACGTTAGAATAAATAGAATGGTTTTGAATAATAGATGAGAGTAAAATCTACGTCACTTTACAGCCCCGCCCACTTTTGGGGAAACCAACGCTGTCATTTGAACGGCGATCAAGCCTGAAGCCACAGAGATCTTCTGTTACTGTCCTTTCTTCTTAGAGGAAGTACGGAAACACAGACACAAACACATACACACACACACACACACACACACACACACTTTTTCTATTTCTTCTGAATTGTAGAAATCCTTGGTGTTTCAATAGCCTCGTATTATATCATTGTTGCCCTGAGGCAACAAACCAACCCCTGGTTGAGGGGTGTGGGGGGGTCACATTTTATAATTGATATAATATCATTGACCCCTAAGCTCCTAAAACAAATGGTGAAACATTGTTTTTCCTCCCAAAATAAAAAGTAGAGGGATAAGGTACTATTACAAATATTCTAAATTTGCAGTATTTTATTTAAAAAGTGTTCAGAAAGACTGCATCAAATATGCTATCTATATATCTATATAATATCAATATTGTTGTTAACTTCAATCAAAGTCAATTTCAATAGTGGGCAAGACTTTCCAAGGAGTAAAAATGCTGCTGCCGGACTACTGACTGGAGGTATTGCTGATATCATGTCTACCATCCTCTTAAAATACTCTGTCCAACAATATCAGCCTCATGAAGAAAGGTGTTTTAACGCTGATTCAAAATAGCAGAGAAACATGCATTCTTGTTCTCAGGAGGGGACATTGACAAAGGATTACTCAAAAAGTACACAGTAAGTACTTCATAGTAGCCTACTTGTTGTGGGAGTAGTTTCACTAGTAGGCTACTGAGTCCAACAGGATCGATCTCACGAATAACTATTGGCAGAAGAAATAATAACAAACTGGAGAGACGGCTGAGTGACCGCAGTGCAGAATCGCTGTATAGTTGAAATCTCCAAACAATGTTGTCCATTTTAGACACAGGCGTATTATATTTACAGCCCTTAATAACATTCATTATCTGGGCTCAATATGTGTCTTGGCTGTTTTCGTTGTGAAAACAAATGGACCGTAGATACACGGATTGACCGTCCTCATCTGCGCTCTTATTTTGAAAGACAACTTCCGGTAGCAGAATATGAAAAAACGGATTGTTTTTTTGTTTCTGTTTTCTAGTGATTTTATTTTTTGTTTTGAGAAGTAGAACATGAAAATCATCCCGTTTTTTAAGTTTAGTAAATCCATTTTTGACCATGATAAAGAGAAACGCCTTGTATTTCAATTTTGGTTTTTCAATTTGAAAACGAAAATCAAATATCCAGTCGTTTTTTGTTTTTGAATATCCATTTGTGAAAAGAAAATCCAATGACCAAAACATACACTGACCATCAGTGTATGTTTTGGTCATTGGGTTTTCTGTAAAAAAGGATTTGATCATTAAGTTATTTTAACTTTTGTCTGTAAGTTACTTCCACTTAATATATCAATTTATTCAATTTCTACTTAATTTCATAAATTGTAATTATTTCAACTCAGCTCTGTAAGCCAGTTCAATGACCTCTACATTATATGAAGTCAATTTGACTTAACAGTGTGAGTTGTGATGTGTAATGTTCTGGAACTTTCTATGGCCTCTTAACATGGCAGTAGTGATGACATATTCCTGCCCGGTGAAAATAGTCCCGGTCTCATAGTTGTTTTCATTCATTGAAGGCATTTAACAGGGACATGAGTTTTTTTGTGTTTTTTTTACGATATACAGCAAGTGAACCACCGAGTTCGATTCGCCATTATCAAAAGAAGAACTTCAACCGGACAGATTGATGACTACGAAAAGCTAAGCGGCGGATGAATACGTTTTTTAAAGCGATGTGACAGTGAGTGAACATGACCTACAGCGTACCGGGTATACGCAGATCGTGTCGGCTGATGAACCACTGATGGACAGGCAAAGTGAGGTGAGTGTTGCATATTTAATGGTTTCAGGCAAAACGAAAAGTAGCTAAATGGAGTTAAATCAACACCTAACTGGTGTTTGAATGTTTATAAAGAGATTTTATTTCAGGGCAGAGTGTTATGAAAATGTCAGTTAACCAAGCTAACATTACAGGATTATGATTATCTAAACTTTTAAATAATTAAATAAATAAGTTTCAAGCATTCTTACTCTTATTTATGACGCTTGTGGTTTTTTTAAAAGGTTTGAATGGTAACTGCCTATGTTTGTAGCTTAATTTAGGAGGTTTTGTGTGTTCCTGCCAGTAATTAGCCGTATCCCGGCTCTGTTCGGCTAAATATTGAAGCTAAATTAACGTGTTTCGGTGAGGTGGTGTGTGTTAGTCGTGTCTTGGCTCTCTGTTCGGTCAAATATTAAAGCTACATTTGTGCGTTTCGGAGAGTTTTATATGTGTGTGTTCCTGCCAGTAATTAGCCGTGTCCCGGCTCGCTGTAGGCTACGGCTAAATATTGAAGCTAACTTAGCGCGTTTCGGAGAGGTTGTGTGTGTTCCTGCCAGTAATTAGCCGTGTCCCGGCTCTCTGTTAAGCTAACAATTGTAGCTTGTTAGCCCCTGCTATATTCTAGTAGCTGGGCCATGGCTTTGAAATGGAAGTCATTTGTGGATAAGTATAGGGGACTTGAAGATTGTTTTTTGTTAAAGCCGAGCAAGTGTTAAAGTGATTCTATCCTTACAACGTTTTTCTCGTTCAGCTCACGCTAACGCTAAACCTGCCCAGATACAGAGGGGGTGCCTCGCGCCGTTGAACGAGTACAATGCTAATTCGTTCTCTCGTGGCCAGTGGTTCTCAACGTGATGGACGATTCCCTTTCTTGTTAACAGTCCTAGTGAGAGGCAGGGCAAACGTCAAAGGCACTTCATCCATATTTATGATCTGGTCCGGTCCGATGGAATATTCCTCTATCTTTCTTTGTGTGAATTCGCCGAAGTTTGTTATTTTTTCCTTGTAGTCGGGAGGGAGTTGCTGACACACAGTCGTCCGCGCCCTGATGGACAGTCCCTTTCGTCTCATAAATCTGAAACACCAGGATGGTCCACCTCTAAAATTTTCAATTTTCATTTTGGTGGCGACTGTTTTGGCCTTCAGTCGGATCTGCACAGTGGAAACACCTCGGCCGTCTGCTCTCTGTGTGTTCACCCAATCTTCAAGAAAGTCTTCAAGTTCGGGCCATCTGCTTTTATTACCTCTGAAAGCTTTTTTTTGACTTTTTGCATTGAGACAGTTCTTCCCGCTGGCGTCTCCAACGTCTCACCATTGACTCATTGATGCCAAGGGTACGTGCAGCAGCTCTATTTCCTTCTTTTACTGCCAGATTGACGGCCTTTAACTTAAAAGCTGCATCATATGCATTTCTACGTTTGTTTTCCATAATGAAAACTTCCTTTGCACTAACTGTCTCGCTCTCGTAATGTCTGTCTGTCTTGCTCTCGTTCTGTCTCTCGTACCACTCTCGGTTCCACTTGTACTTTTATGGCTACCGGTCTCACTCTTTTCCCCCCTCCAGCTTTTCCCGCTGGAGCCCGCCGCCTAAAGGTGGGGGGCGCGGACAGGTCATAGAGCCCATAGAGTTAAAGGTGGTGGACTGTAACCTGTAAAATCCATAGATTAGCCGCACCGTTATATAAGCCGCAGGGTCGAAAAATGGGAAAAAAGGCGCGGCTTATAGTCCGAAAATTACGGTATTTGTAATTGGAAGTATTTTTTTTAAATTTTGTCTCAAATACAGGTAAAAGTGGTCTACAATGCTGCTAAGAATCATCATATCCCAAAATGATATCGGGCGCCTCCGGATTGAAAATATACCCACCAGCATTGAGGGGCTGAATCTGGAGTTAAGAACAAACCTAGGCCTGACAGGTGAATTCATCTTACAATTTGAGGATCCTGATTTCAATAATGAGTTGTGCAACTTGACCGACATCAAGGACCTTCCTGCGGAGCGGGCAACATTAAAAGTATTGTTCACAACTGATGTGGATGTCTCAGATTCCACATTGGACACATGCAGCCTTCCGTTGGTCAGCAGTTGGGATTCTGTTGAATGGCCAAACCCCTTCCCAGTTCCACAGTTCTCACATGACGTGGAGCTTCTGCTGACACAAGCTAATCTTCGGCATGCTAAGGATGGAAGTGTGATGGTGATTCCTAAGGGTGTAAAGACTGATATCCTTGACACGCTTGCAGACATTATGTCCAAAATAAGTGCCTATCCAGAGAAACGGCACTATGAGACTGTAGCAAAAGCACTTGTGGAGAAACATCCCGGCCTGAAGGACCCAGGGTCCGAAAAAGGATGGCAATCCTGGTTTTTCAGCCTAAAGTTCAAACTGGGGAACTATTGGTAGAAGTTGAGTGCCGCAGGATGCCATGAAGTGGTAGTAAACAAACGAAAAGGAGTGGAAGCGAAGGGGAGTCGTCTTAAAAAGTCGAAGAAGGTTGAGGTCAACTATTGTCCAGATCTCCCTGAAGGATTGAGTAGTGATGACATGGAAGAGAAGCGTCAACAAATGGAGATGGAAATGCCCAAAAAAGACCCTGATCACCAATTCATTGAGGCATTGATGACTGATACCTTTTCTCAGCGTCGGAGAGAGATCGTTACAGATCAGCCACTGATCACAGAACTAAAGTCCAGATGGCCAGCTCTGTTCAGTGAGAGACAGGTAATCAGTCATACAATTGTACATTCAAACTATAAAGCATCTTATTTCATATATTTTATCGGTCTTATTCAATCATGTGAAATTTGAAAACTTTAAATCACGTATGTGCATGTAGAGACACACAATTATCACGTTTATCAATATTATTGCAGATTCGAGTCAATTGTTAAAAAGCTATTCAAAAACACATCCTTTTGCATGTTAAAGACGGGTATTTCATTTTGAATCAAGTTCTACGTTGCACTTAACATTTAAAACACGACTATACTTAAGATTGGGTTCTCTTGTCACCAGCATATGCCATGTTTTTATTGCAAGAAAATGCACAGTTGCACATGCATGCATCTTGGAGACTGTTGGTAGAATATTTTCTATATGTCTGTGTCTCCTCAGATTCAGGCAGAGTTCAAGAGAATTGTCACTATGGACCTGCTGTCATCGTTTCTGGATGGACTTGATGGCCTGGCCCCAACATTGCTGGAGGTCTACAAAGGTGCATCCAGGACGGGAAAGAAGCAGGCACTAAAAGGCCTTTTGGACTGCCTTGAGAAAGATGTAAGTGGAGATGCTGATGACCATAATTTAGCCACCATTTGTTTGCTACAAATGTTTATATCCCACTGCATTTGTTGTCCTGCAGAACACAAATGAGAGGAGGACTGCTGCTCTCTTGGGACTATCACACTACTTGTCTGGCGAAAATCAGGCAAATGTCATCAGGATGTGTGATGTAAGATCATAACTGTCTTTAATTACTTTATGTAATTGTACATTTTAACATAAATCACCCTGTGCCCAAAGTTTCCTTCAAAAGTAATGTTTACAATTACCTTAATTTAACTAAAAATAATTGCAATAAAGAATGATACATTTAATATAAACAAAAACAGCAAGAAAATAAATGTTTAACTATTAAATAATATAAATAAATATATAACTCAAACTGTGAAAAGGGAGGCAATGAGGCAATTGAAATGATGTTCCATCACATTGCACTTTAACACTGAACTGTAGATTTTAGCTTCTATGTTTATAGCAGAGGCCTCTTAATTAGCTTTGTAGATAAAAAGTACTTGTAATACACTGAGCTCACTTTTATTTCTCCTTTTTTAAGGCTCATGGAGACACTCTTGAGGAAGCCATGAAGGGGATGCAAGTTGGTCTACTGATAGGCTACGAAGGTGAACGAGATGCCTTTCCCTCAGCAGATCTTCAACGTGGCAGTTGTGGTCGAGGAGACCATCGTGCTCCACAACCTGAAGGATGTGGCTTGCGGCTTTGCGATGCTTCTTGGACTGATTTATTGCTTGAATCTTCAGTATCCTCTGGAAATGAAGTTTTCCTTTGAGTTCCTCCAGAGGGTTGTCCTGTAAATACAGCCAGACCAAGCCTCTGCCAAAATACAAGGTCTAAAAAACAAACTACACTCAAAAAAATTATTTGTTAAACCAACATGATTTAATTACGTGACAAAATTCCACACAATTACATTATGTTACTCTAATTTAAATGAAATATGTAGATAATACATGATTCACTGTTGTTAACCCAACACATGTTTATCTCATTCATCCAATGTAAAATTAATACTTCAGGTTGACATATTTTACTTTAGCTTAACTAACATGTGTTTACCATGTTGGTTCTATTTAATTCAATTGCATGGAATTTTGTCACATAATTATAATATGCTGATAACACTAAATTTAGTCTAACAGAACCATTAAGTCACAGAAACACAATTGTGCTAATAAAAAACCTTTATTAGTACAAAATGAGAAGTTAACATTGTCTCTCTAACATTGACTGATTAAAACACATTATACACATTATAAAACAGAACCTCACAAATGGTATAAAAAAATGTACTTCAAATGGTATCAAAAATGTAATTCAAAGGGTAACAGAAATGTTCCTTAAAATAGCAAATGTCTGAAAACATTAAACATAACTCAAAAACATTCCTAACAAAGAACCTTGTTAGGAATGTATACAAGCAAATTACCCTATAAGCCAATTGTAAGGCTTAGACTGTATGAGCTCTTTCTTACTCCACCTGCACAAAGAGAGTGAGTGAGTAAGAGAGAGAGTGTGAGTGAGTGGCCGTTTCTCAATGTGGAGTACACCTGCTGCAGAGCCACTATTTCAAATGTTCAAGTATACTACGTAATCGAGTGGCGCCGAATGCTGGGCATTTAGATGCATTTAAACAGTCCTTCGACGCCACTCGATTACGTAGTATACTTAAAATAGTGGCTCTGCAGCAGGTGTACTCCACATTGAGAAACGGCCAGTGTGTGAGTGAGTGATATCCTGGAGGACTCGCTCTGCCCCTAGTGGACAGGTGTACTCTCTGCCCCTAATGCAGGAACCTCAGGTGCATGTAGAAACCTCTGGGGTACATGGGCAGATTCTGGTAGGTACATTTAAAGACTTTGTACATAGAGAACAACAACTATGACATCCAATGTTCCCATTTAAAATAGCAAATGTCTGAAAACACTTAACTTAACTGACCCTCAAAAACATTCCTAACAGAGAAACTGTACAACGTCAGCTATTACATTGGGCTCATTGAGCCATTTTGATTTTGAGCGCTTGCACTTTGGTTGACAGCTTGTTTCCATCCAGGTTCATCAACAACTTTTGGAAGACTTCTAAGGTGAACTTAAGGTTTGATGGGTAGCTCAAGTTAAGTGCATAAATCAATCCAAACAGCAAGGCACATGCACAGGCCACATTTCCCAGGTCATTCAGAACTACTACACCCTCTATGGCAATTCCGATGTCCTCAGGCTTTTCTGTGACATCCACTCCCTCTTTTCGGATGACATAGATTCCCATCACTGTCTCTGCAATCTTCTTCTTGGCCTCAGCAATGTCACTGCTCTGTGGAACACAAACAGAAAATGATGAAGCTATGCACTGATCAGATTGTAAGGGTCCAAAAAATGTTAACACCTTTGAACACTAAGACATCTGCATAATAATGTAGCTAACTGGCAAGGGGGTCCTAATTGGTGGAACTGCTGGGGGGGGGGCGGTCCTGCTTGTCTCTCGCTCCCTCATGTGTCTATTTACTGCCCTTCCCAGTCTGTGTATTCGAGAGTGTTTCGGTGTCGTGTCTATTTTAGTTTTGTTGTTTAATAAACCATTTTATTTTACTGATGACTCCTTTTTCATGGTCACCACAATAATTTAAACTAGAAATGATGCAGAGAGCACAGACCTCCGCCCATGAATGCATTTGTGGCTCTGTGCGCGTGCGTGCGAGCAGGACATGTTTGGTATTACTGCATTTGTTAGGTCGAGAGCTTTATGCCCATGTCTGTGACCTTCCCACGTTAAGATATGGCCGTTTCAACCCCCATCCCACCGGCCTCTGTGGCGCCCTCCTCGTGTCGCAGCCAGTGGTTCGGTGCACTCCGTGCTCTCCCCCCACACACCCCAGGCTAAACCTTGTGTCTCTAGTCCCCCCACACAGGGAGCTGTTTTGTTTTAATTTGGGGATCTGTCCCGTGATTCGGATCCGCTCCAAAAATGGGTTCTTCCTTAACCCATGCTACACCCTTCCACTGAGTTTCATGAAAATTGGTCTTGTACTTTTTGTGTAATCCTGCAGACTAACAGACAAATCCATACATGCGACCGAAAATATTACTCTCCGCCAAGGTAATGAATTCAAAATAAGATTAAAATGACTTACCAAATACTCCCCAACAAGTTTTCCACTGTCCTCATGGAGGTATGTACAGAGACATTTGAGGATGCACTCCCGTCTTACTTCAATGTCATCACTCTGCAGAAAGGAAGAATAGATAGATCAATTGAAAATTAGTGTTGAACCTGTCATGCCCTACACCTAGCTCTCCCCTCTGGCTGTCTCGATGAGTGGGCGTGGCTGCAGGCTCCAGTTGGTGCATCCATCAGTGGTCCATCAACTCTCTTATCACCACCATGCAGTATCAACCCTGGCTTTTCAACTACTCCTCGCCAGATTGTAGTTTGCTACTCTCACTTTAGTTGTGCTGGCTCTTTTATATTTTGTGTATCTGTGACCTGGTTACTAATAGTGATCTCTGCCTGCCAGCCTACCTGCTCCCCTACCTGCCAGCCCCCCCCCCCCCTCCCCTATCAGCCTGCCTGTCCTTAGCCACCTGTCCCGGATCTCTCATTAAACCCCATCCAGAGTGCCGTGTCTTGCCTGCCTGTGTTCCCCAGTCTGACCTTAACAGAACCTCTGACATTGCACAACACAGACAACTGAATGGAGAATGGCTCTTACACTATTTCACTAATACTACAACCCATACCACATGACAAATAAAATCCATAGGAAATTGTGCTGTTCTGTAAAGATTAAGTTTGATAGATTAATAAAGCAGAATAATTTACCTTATCCATGACTGCAATGGTGCTCCTGATTTCTTTTCCTGCAGCACCTCCTTTGTTGATGAAGACTTTTACCAGCTGGTCAGAGCACTCATCGAGTTGAGATAGGAATTTTGATGTCAGAGGGACAGTGGTAATTCGCATGAACTCCCTGTTGATCTGAAAACACATGAAGATGGCAACAAAGTTTACAAAGTAAAATTGGTTAACCATTCTCATTTAATCAAAATGTCCAGTGTCAAAATATTAACATATGGTGCAAAATGTAATAGCATATTACTTACTTCATTCATTTCAAACAGAGCCGGCCATCTGCTTTTAAAATCTGCAACCAGTGGCTTGTCCTGGACAACCTCTTGTCGTCGGTATGAGAAGGTCCTCTCCATTTTTTCCTTCACAACCACCTGGTTGTTTCTCTTCTGTACCTCAGTCAGCAGTGCAAGTCTTTCATTTTCAAGGCTTTCTTTTGTTTCCCCTCTCGGAAGCAGTGGACAGTAATTCACTTCAGCCTTCTTTGGTTTCTTCACATTTAAGGCTGCCTTGCCCTGGTCTTGTGATTTGTGCTTGAGGGAGTTGACACAGATTTCAGGGCAGCCGAGTTTGCCAAGCCTTGTACGGAAGTTTGCCATCTTGTACTTCAAGCTCTGCTTCCAACCTTCAAAGCCTGTTGTGGACCCTCGCTCTGTCAAACATGGATGGGTCTTGACCAAAGCTTCAGCTACATTGCTTATCTGTACATTGTTGGGGTATGCTGTGTACTTGAACATTTTCTCTGATAGGCCTTCAAGAATGACTGATTTCGACTTCCGGTTGGACGAACATGTGAGGGCTGCGTTGTCTCGTTCTCCCACGACCTTACTTTCTACATTTAATTTAAAACCACCGAAGTTGAGTTCAACCCGTATTGTGTGAACATAATTTATACTATAAATCAGAACAAGCCGATGTGATGCCGAAACCTGCGTTGAAAACGGAGACGAAACAGGCAAAAAAGACCGAAATTGCTAGTGAAGTTGCTGGCGCGGACATGGCTAGCATAATTAGCCTGCTTGAAGAGCACAGAGCTAGCTCAGAGCTAGCACAGAGGGAGCACAGAGCTAGCATTTCAGCTGACTTCAAAGCTGCCTTTGCGGTACTGGAGGCGAAGCTGAACCAAACGCAGACCACAGTAGCAGAACATGGGGAACAGATAGACTCTCTGGAGACCAATGCCAATCTGCAAGATCAGCGACTCCGTATACTCGAGGAGAAATGTGCGGTATTAGCAGATAGCAATGCTAAGCTAGCAGCGAAGACCGCAGATCTGGAGGGTCGGAGCCGCAGATATAACATTAGAATCATTGGACTTCCTGAGTCTATTGAGGGACCCCGGCCTACAACCTTTTTTTCTGAACTTTTGGTCGAGCTGCTAGGCAATGAAACTCTCCAATCCCCTCCCGAGCTGGACCATGCACACAGAGCGCCGGCTGCTAGGCCGCAGCCAGGGGCGAGACCGCGACCTGTGATATTGCGGCTGCATCGCTACCAAGTCAAGGACCTGATTGTCCGGGAGGCTCGCAAGAGACGAGGGGATCTCCGCTACCGTGGGACACCAGTGCAGATCTACGAAGACTTCACACAGGAGGTTCTCGAACAGCGGGCGAAATACCGAGACATCATGTCAAAGCTGTACAACCTAGGCCTCAGACCGGCTCTTCTGTTCCCTGCTCGCCTGCAGATCACACTTGGAAGCGGGGCTAAGAAAAGGTTCCCCTCGCCCCTAGAGGCTGTAGCCTTTGCAGCTGGCTATGAACGCGAGCCGGCTAACTAACCACTGTTGTTGTGCTAGGCTGGTGGTGGCTGAGCTAGGCTAGGCTAAACCACGCTGGCGCTGCATTGATGGTGGACTGGGTACGTTACAACCGTTATGTTGGGACACAATTGATTGTATAATCTAACGTTACCTAGCCATGACAGCGCTAATGTGACATGTTGTCTACATTTATTTTTTGTATGATTACATTTTTTAATTTTCACTATATACCCGGGGTGTTTTGTTTTTTTGTTTTAGTTTTTTTTTTGCACTTTTTGGAATGTCCTTGTTAACTCATGCTGTTCACAATTGTGCCTGGGCACTTTACAGCCGTCGTTCTGTTGGGACGTAATTTCTTTTATAACTAACGTTGCTCGGCCAAGTCAGCACACGATGTGACATGTTTACATCTATTTTAATTTAATTTAATTGTTTTCATTTTTGTATTTACATTCTATACCCGGGATGTTCTTGCACTTTTGCAATGTTCTTGTTAACAGTTGCTATTCACAATTGTTACACTTACTAAGGAGGTTGTATCTCCATGATGTGGGTACTGAGACACCTTGAAGAAGGAGAGATGATTCAGGTAGGGAAGTTATTGCCAATTTCATTGGCAGATGGAGGGAGGGGGTGGGGAGGGAGGGGGGCTAGGGCATGGGAGGAGGTGGGAGGGAGTAGAGGATGGGAGGGAGAGGGCGGGAGAGGGTGGGGCATTTATCTTGATGGGGCAATAGGTTTCCATTTGTTTGAGGCAGCTGTTTCATTTACATTCTGTTTTGTCATCTTTATGTACACTGTTCTCTCAATTTTTAGTTGTGGATGTTCTAGGGCTGATCTTACACCTTCGATGCTGTACGCGGTGTCATGGCTAATGTAACTGGTACAGGGACTGGTGGTGGACAGGCGGTCAGGATACTCTCTTTGAACACTGGTGGGTTGAATGCTTCGGTGAAACGCACAAAGATTATGACACATCTTAAAAACCTGAAGGCGGATATAATGTTTATACAAGAGACACATCTCTGTAAATCTGATCAGCGAAAGCTGAATAGGCCGTGGATTGGACAAATGTTTCATTCACAATTTAACCTAAAGACAAGGGGCACAGCCATTTTAATTCGGAAAAAAGTACATTTCACCCCTACTAATACAATTTTAGATCCAAATGGACGTTATGTCATAATTTCTGGTACTCTCTATCAGAAACCGGTCATCTTAGTTTCTGTGTATGCTCCCAATTGGGATGATCATAATTTTGTGAAATCGCTATTCTCCACCATCCCCGATTTGAATTCCCACCTATTGATACTGGGAGGAGATATGAATTGTGTTATAGACCCAACATTAGACAGATCTAGTTCCAGAACTGTGGCGCCCTCTAAAACGGCACAGACTCTCTCTGCTTTTATGGACCACTATGGCTACGTCGACCCGTGGAGATTTGTACACCCCTCGGCTAGGCAATACTCTTTCTTTTCCCATGCACATCGTTCATACTCTCGCATAGATTATTTTATTGTTGATAAAACATTTATTTCGTCGATTGTCTCCGTTCAGTACTCACCGATAACTGTATCAGATCATTCAACTGTGATCCTGGACCTTCACTTTGATCACAAGCCTAAGGAATTTAGATTCTGGCGTCTTGACCCTCTTTTACTTTCTGATGCAGCCTTTTGTGAGTGTATTTCGGAATCAATTGCATTCTTCTGTGAGACCAACCAAAATGAAGAGACCTCTGCGTCCCTACTCTGGGAAACCCTTAAAGCCTTTCTTAGGGGTAAGATCATCTCGTATACGTCTCATGTTAATAAACTTCGTAGAGCACGCCAAAGAGAACTGGAGGAATCTATCATTAATCTAGACAACCAACTATTTTCCACTCCATTTAAAGAACGGATAGGGCTCCAAACAGAACTTGACCTTCTCCTAACAAGAGAGGCTGAACGACTCCTTCTACACTCACGGGGGTCTATATATGAACATGGTGATAAAGCTGGCCGTCTCCTGGCCCACCAACTAAAGGCTAGGGTGGCCTCGAACCAAATTACCCAGATTCGGGACGGGTTGGGCTCTCTCACTTCTGACCCGGGAGAGATTAATAACATCTTTAAAACCTACTACTCTCGTCTCTACACGTCTGAATCCCCTGATAACCAAGATCAGCTACATACATTTTTGGATAAATTGGATATGCCCAAGATTTCGACTAACGACCAACAGACACTAGATGCCAACCTGCAGCTTGCTGAGATTAAAGAGGCAATACAGTCCATGAATAGTGGCAAATCACCGGGACCTGACGGATACCCGGTAGAATTCTACAAAAAATTCTCAAATCAACTTTCCCCATTATTATTAGATATGTTTAATTCGTCGTACAACCAAGGCTCACTGCCGCCCACCCTTATGCAAGCTTCTATCTCTCTGATCTTTAAGAAGGGCAAGGACCCGTTGAGCTGTGCATCATATCGCCCAATCTCGCTCCTGTCTGTAGATGTGAAAATACTTGCGAAGATTTTTGCTCGCCGGTTGGAATCTATTATACCCTCCATCATTTCGGAAGATCAGACAGGATTCATAGGGGGGAGGCACTCCTTCACAAATGTCCGAAGACTTCTCAGCGTCATCCACAGCCCGCCTTCTCCTGCTGAACCGGAGGTTGTCATATCTCTTGATGCTGAGAAGGCCTTCGACAGGGTTGAGTGGGCCTATCTGTTTTCTGTCCTTCAACAGCTGGGCTTTGGTCCAGGCCTCATCTCCTGGGTTAGACTTCTGTACTCTTCTCCTCACTCCTCTGTATGTACGAACACCCAGCGCTCCAAATTCTTTCCTCTTTTTCGCGGGACGCGTCAGGGGTGTCCGCTCTCCCCACTACTATTTGCAATTGCTATCGAGCCATTGTCGATTGCTCTAAAAGCAGAGAGAGGAATTAAGGGGATTCAGAGAGGGGATATCGAACACAGGGTCTCGTTATATGCTGACGACCTCCTTCTGTATGTGCGCGATCCTATAGCTAGTAATCCACACATTCTCTCACTTTTGACCACTTTTGGTTCATTTTCAGGATACAAATTAAACATCCAAAAGAGTGAATGTTTCCCTATCAACCAATTGGCTACAGAATTACCTCCGTTGTCGTTGCCTTTTAGAATATCCAACTCAGGGTTTAAATATCTGGGCATTGCAATCACGCAGTCTTTTAGTGCGCTACGGGAACAAAATCTTACTGTCCTGACGGCAACAGTCAAATCTGACCTGCAGAGGTGGGGCCATCTGGCACTCTCTTTAGCAGGAAGAGTTCAGACAATAAAAATGAATGTACTGCCCAGATATCTATACATCTTCCAATGCCTACCTATTTTTTTGCCTAAATCTTTTTTCACTGCTATTGATAATATTATTTCCTCATTTATTTGGGCTGGTAAACATGCAAGAGCTAGTAGACCATTACTGCAGAGGGACAGGTTCCTGGGTGGGCTTGGTTTACCTAACCTTATGGGTTACTACTGGGCCACAAACACACACAAGATCATGCTCTGGTTCACTTCACCCCAGAGTGACTGGTGTCTTGTGGAGGCCAACTCATGTCGATCCACGTCACTTCAAGCCCTCGCGTGTAGCAGTCTGCCCCTTTCCCCCTCACAATTCACATCTAACCCCGTTGTAATTGGCACTTTAAAGATCTGGGCACAAGTTAGACGTCACTTTGGTTGGCTTACTCTTCCTCAAGCAACTCCTGTCTGTAATAACCATCTATTTTTACCAGCCACAATTGACTCCCGATTTTCTCACTTGGAGAGGGAAGGCCTCCGCTGCATAGGGGAGTTATACATTGATGGCCTGTTTGCCAGTTTTGACCAACTACGGGTTGCCTTTAATCTAAGAGGATCTGATTTCTTTAGATACTTTCAACTAAGGGATTTTGCTAAGACCCACTCTCCACAATTCCCTCAACCCCTGCCTCCCAGTGGAGTGGATCTTGTACTTAGAGCAAAAACTTTGTCTAGGCGCCATGTCTCTTACTTTTATGATCTTTTTTCTCCGGTTGATGAATCTGCCATTAACAAGATTAGAACTAATTGGGAAAAGGAACTACAGTTCACCTTCTCTGATGACTTTTGGAAGAAGGCCCTGAGAGCCGTTAACTCATCCTCCAGTTGCGCTAGACTCAGCCTAATACAGTTTAAAGTTCTCCATAGACTACATTATAGCAAGGCTAAGCTCTCCAGGATTTATCCAGATAGACTGGATGACAGGTGTGATAGATGCTCCCAGACCCCCTGCGACCTGACTCACATGTTCTGGTCGTGCCCTAAATTATCTAGCTTCTGGCAATCTTTCTTCGAATGTATTTCTGAAATTGTAGGTCTAAAAATCTCTCCATCCCCTCATGTAGCTATTTTCGGTAGGCCCCCAGATGAAATCAACATTACAAACACTCAAACCAATGTCATTGCCTTTACCTCCTTGATTGCTCGTAGGAAAATCCTTCTTTTGTGGAAATCTCCTTTACCTCCCTCTTTTAAAATGTGGCTGAGTGATACTATGTCTCTTCTAAAGTTGGAAAAAATTAAGTTTACTCTCCGGGGTTCCTCAGATAAGTTTTACGCTCATTGGAGGCCACTGATCAGCTATGTAGACCGTCTTCCGCCTGATATGGTGTCGCTGTAGGGATTCCCCCTTTATGTATCCGTCTATAATTCTGATGTGATTCCTCTCCAGTCCGCCACACATGCAGCCCATGTGACATCCCTGGATATCTGTTAGTATGTGTACATGTATGTATGTATGTATGTATGTATGTATGCAGGTATGTGCATGTATGTTATTGTATCTATCATATTGTATTGTATTGATGTACTGTTGCCTCAGTGCTCTGGGAGAGGGGTGGTTGTGATGGGTTGGGATGGGGCGGGGTTAAGGGAAAGTGAGTAAGGGTTATTTTTTTTTGGGGGGGGGGAAATGAAAATGCCTTAATTGCTGTAATGCACTGTTACACTTTCTTTTTTACATGTGAATAAAAATATTTCTATAAAAAAAAAAAAAAGAATGACTGATTTCATCTTAGGGCCAGGAATAAGTGGCATGCCATTTGCTTGAAAGTTTTGGTTTCCTTTTTCAAGCTGCATCTCTGTATCAAATGAAAACGAGGGAATATCAAATATATCCGGCCAGGTGCATGATCTTGACTCGGGAGAGGATGACAGTATTACTGTATCATTGGTGTCACCTGATGAAACGGAGGGGTCATTTAATTCCGGATATGAAGTTGAGGGACATGGCTGGAATATGAGGACCGGGGCTTGAACGGTGATCAGTCTTAAAGTACTTTTGTCTTTGATTTCACTCGTTGATGTTAGGTTAACATACTGGTTGTCAAAGTCAACATCCATGTACTGGATCCTAAATTCAACATCATCCAACCCAAAGAATGTCTTGATCTCAATAGTCAGATCTTCAAGAGAAGCCGGCATTCCTGACTGGAGGATACGTTTTCTTGCATCATTCTCTTCAAAGACAACACGCAGTGTCACAGGTCCAGCCATCATTCATCCTGAAGAGAGAAAAAAACAGTTTCAGAGAGTGTAATGAAGACATTGCTCAGTACTTGCAGGAAATCCATGTGTATAAGTAATATGTTAATGACATACTTAACAGCTCAGACGATGATGTGCCTTTTTTAGGGTTACCATTCGGATCCCTCCAACCATGTAGTCAGCAAGTGGATATGTATCAGCCAATTCGGCAAGCTCAATCAGGGCAACCTCTTTACTGGGTGATGGGGTCAACTGAAAAGCTCTAAAATGGTCCCTATACCATGCACATAACACACTTACAATGAAGCTCAACTGGTCCTTAACAATACACATTTGAAGAATCTCAGCAAATTCTGGCAGCCCACCAGTTTAAACCATTACTTGAGACATTTTTGGCTAGATTAACCTCTGTCACATCTGGGTATTTCCTCTTGATTGATAATGCCACTTCCTCATTAAGGACATCAACAGGCACTGTTGAGACACTGGTGACCTCCAAGCTGGATTTCTTGAGACTGGATGAATGCATGTAATAGCCAACCATTAACTGATGTTTAGCTGACAGTGAGTATGTCACATTCTTAAAGCAGTTTGTGTGTCTTGCTACTTGCTTGAAGAAGCTGTGCTTGGACTCAAATCGCATGGTCCATAAACCAACTAAAGGCCCAAAGCAACGGATCATTTCTGGATAATGCTCCATGTAGTGGTGTTTAGGCAAGATTCTTGCATCAGGAAAAAGTTCACAGTATCTATGCCTATGATCTGAAATCTTACCCTCTAGATATGCAATAGTTGTATCTGTGTGGACAGGGGCAACAGCAAGCTCTACAACAGTGACCACCAACTGGCGGCCCGCGGGCCACATCCGGCCCGCCAGACATTCTCATCCGGCCCGCACGACGGGTGTGACTGTGGCGCTGGCGGAGTGGTTACTGCGTTCGCCCCCCACCCTTTTTTTTTTACAATGTCTCGTGAGTAAGGTGCAGTACCGGAGTCCAACAGAGAGGCAGCAGCTGCGGGACAGTAGACTGCGTACTGCGAAACCTTCCCTTCCTTGAAGAAGAAGAAGTGAGCCTTCGTTGTGAAGAGTCTGCTTTGTGTGCTCCGCACCACAGCAGCAGCCCCGCTGCAACAGAGTGCAACAGAGAGGCAGGAGCTGCGGGACAGTAGCCTAGAAGCAGGGTTGGGTTGTAACGGAATATATGTAACGGCGTTACGTAATCAGAATACAAAAATCAAGTAGGCTAACTGTATTCAGCTGGCGTTACATTTGAAAAACGAGTAATCTGATTACAGTTACTTTCGTAAACCTGAAGTGAATACATTTTGGAATACTTATTGGAATTATTGGTGGAAAGGTTTCCTCACAAAATGTAATATTCATTACCGGCAGAACTGTGTGCACACTGCACAGCGCTGCAGCGTGTCTGTGAGCGAGAGAGAGATGCAGCGTGTCTGTGAGGGAGAGAGAGATGCAGCGTGTCTGTGAGCGAGAGAGAGATGCAGCGTGTCTGTGAGTGAGAGAGATGCAGCGTGTCTGTGAGAGAGAGAGATGCAGCGTGTCTGTGAGCGAGAGAGAGATGCAGCGTGTCTGTGAGCGAGAGAGATGCAGCGTGTCTGTGAGTGAGAGAGATGCAGCGTGTCTGTGAGAGAGAGAGAGATGCAGTGTGTGTGAGGCACGCAGATGAGAGAGAGAGAGATCTCTTTTAAAATATATTGAAAGTTAGAAACGGAGATGGTTAGATAAAATGTGCAAGATAACGTTGATGTAGCATTTCTTTATTGTCGAAATGATGACATTTATAACGGGATCAAATCAAAGTGAATGGCCTGCTGCTGCTGAATGCATGGGCAAGTGACTGGAAACAGTTTTAAAAGTTATTACATCGTTTCAGATAATAAATAATAATGATAATTCATTCTATTTAGGGGCGCCTTTCAAAGCACCCAAGGACACCTTACAATTCATAACATATTCTAAGGAAAGGTTTACAGCAGGAGAATGCAGTCCGGGTGATGTTATGTGGGGTGCAGATGAGAGGGAGCTGTCCAGAATGACACCAAGATGTTGTGTTTGAGTTCTTGATAAGCCATTAAAACAGTACAACAAGTGTCTCCTGTTTACCAAAACATACCCAAAAAGAAAGTATTTCAAAAGTATTCTAAAAGTAACCTGAACACTTTACTTTTTTAAGACACGTAACTGTAACTGTATATTTGATTACTTTCAGAGCATGTATTCAGTAATCAGTAACTGATTACATTTACAAAGTAACCCTCCCAACCCTGCCTAGAAATGATCCTTCGTTAAGCTTTATGCAGTACCTGTACCCCTACCCCCCCCCCCCCCCCCCCCGCGGCCCGCGATAGTGTCTATTGGATACATTTTGGCCCTTGGACAAATGTAGTTGGTGATCCCTGGTCTATTGGATACATTTTGGCCCTTGGACAAATGTAGTTGGTGATCCCTGCTCTACAATATCTTTGAGGTCTAAGACAACCTGCCATGCCAGTTCGTCTTCAGGTATCAAATGACCTATCATAAATGGAAGTAGTCTGATCAAACTCCAGTTTTCATGAGCATTGCCACCAATTGTCTTCTTGGATGTGAAAGTGCGCTGTATTACATGGGGGCGATTAGTTTTATCTCCCCACTTGTAGGGAAATTTTAGAATTGTTGCATTCAGGCTTTCTAAAGTAAAATATTTTTTTGAGATCAAAAGACCTAAGCAGTATGCAAGCTCAACTGGGATGACACCTTCAAATAAATCGTGTGCAATATCTGGAGGATACCCTTTGGTGATGTTAAAATAGGCAAGGTGCTCTGAAAAAACACAATTTCTTTTTACTCCACAGCAGCTATTTCCATTTTCCTTTGCCGATTCAATATGCTCTTCATGGATTTCTTTGGTTCTAAGACTGAATGTGCCTGACTGAACGTGTTCACTCTGAATCTCTGACTTCTTCCCTGTACAAAACCTGCAAAAATAGTCTCCTGAGAAACTCTCCACAAAGCCACCTATTCCATGCGCTCCCAAATTGTCTGCTATTACACACTGGACTGTGCCTTTCACAAA
Source organism: Harpagifer antarcticus (assembly GCA_902827135.1). Lineage (NCBI taxonomy): Eukaryota > Metazoa > Chordata > Actinopteri > Perciformes > Harpagiferidae > Harpagifer > Harpagifer antarcticus. The sequence goes on along the minus strand of CADEHL010001142.1, from coordinate 149,865 downwards.
CTCACCAAGACTTGAAATGAAAACACCCTGCTTTTCCAAGGTAACCAAATCCTGTAAAAGGGGGTTTAAAACTTTTCCATAGCCATATGTCTTTATATCATCACTCTTGCACAAAAGAGCTAGGTAAATGGAAGACAGTTCTGAATGTGACCCAGGGGGTAGGTTACTTAGAATCCAGTATACACCACACAGCTTGTGTGTTTTTCGAGATGTTCCCAAGGGATTACAAATTTCAAAGTCATCCACATACAGCGTTACAGTGATTCTTAACCTCTCCCCTGATAAAAAAAGATTTTCTTTGAAGTGCTGACCATCTCTTGTGGACTTGTACTGCTGCTGGTTATCTACAGGGCCTTCATTTACCTGTGATCTTTGGGTTTCAATAACCTTGTCTATGACATCATTGTGATCTAGCAACTGCTGCAAAGATTTAAGTAATGGAATATACTGAAAGGACCTTTTTGTCTTTGAGTCAAGAATAAATTCAATTGGCTCTACAACATTAAAATGTTTTGTATAGTACTTCTTACGTTTATAGGCTGTTCCCAGGGGCCCGTTTTTCTCTATAGCTTTTCCCAGAGGATTACCTGTGCATACGGCAGTAGAAAGTTCTTTTATAATAGACTCATCAACTTGCAATTTATGATTCTTGAATAGATCAGATACAATATTGCTAGTCACCGGTATTGATGCAGAGCTTATTAAGTAGTGAAGTTCACCAAGCACTTCATCAACTGCTGTGGTTGGAACATGAACTAGATTTTCTAACTTCAATAAAACAGATGCAACTTTATGTTCAATTAATTTAGGCAATTCCTCTATAGGAACAATATCACTGTCTGCATCTGTGCCCGTACAAACTTCTAAGTCATCATCTGATTCTGCAGTTCTACATACGTTGTCTGTAGAACGGCCTGCCTCTGCCAAGGGACCACCTAATGTAACAACACCAGTTTTTAAGTCCTTTAGAGTATGGGTGTTATGTTTCCTATACTTATGTGAATTGAATGTACCAAGAATATTTGTTTGGAATGTACAACCTAGAAACATACATGTCACTGTTTCATTCCTCCTCAAATGTGTATTTATATGAATGAAATATTCTTTCTCTGTTGCAATTGAATTACATGCACACAACTGACAGTGAAATGTCGACAATTCTATACGCTGCTGTGATGTTTGTTTGGCATGGACTCTGTAAATGTGACTTAAAAGATTGTTCCAAGTCTTAAATGTGCATGGACAAGTGGCATAGGCGCATGGATATCGAAAATTACGACCATAATGGCCATGTCTTAGTTTGAAATGCTTCAACAACAGGAACCTAGAAGACACTGACGTACCACAATCTTTGCAGTTCCACATGTACTGTTGTAATCTGAAAATCAAAGAAAAAATGTGTAATATATGTTATGGCAACCACCATAACATCGCCTATATGTTTTAGTAATTTACTGATGTAAATCAAGCAAAGTCAAGCAGTTCTTAAGATTACAATGTGCACAAACTTCAAACTTGACAACAAAAAAAAAAAGGATGCTGATTACTTACCACCAGTAAGAAGAGGTTGCCCTGCTGCCAGCTATGTCAAGTCTATGGTTTGTTCCCAGGGCACCTGTGAATAACAGACATGATTAGGTTAATCTGAAGTAGCATGCCAACTCCAAGTGCAATATAATTTGGGCTAGAACCTATTATTTTAATTGCTAGAATAAATTAGGGTAATCCTATGCCGAATGTGAATTATGTTTAAGATTTTTTTTACATGTTGAAGTTAAATGCATCAATCTGGTGCACTTTGAGAGCAAAATTAGGAACTAAATCTATGGATACATCTCTGAACAACACCCATGTGAAACAGTACTGTAAACCAGTAAACCGAATATTCTTCTGTGAGTTTTTGCTTTACGCTGTGCGGAGTGTGCAGGTGCATTAGACATACATAACACGGCGCTACAGTTCACGAGCCCGAATCTCCCCCCCCCCCCCCCCCCCCCCCCTTGTACAGACCGACGGGTAATAATGGATTTTGACAGAAATGTCAAGATCCAGCGAAAAAGTCTAGCGACACCTGTAAACAGATGTACTTTTTCTTTATGTATCTTACTAAGTTGTTTGTTGCTCTTTCCTGGCTGCTAGTTCAGTGAGTTTTGGTCGCAGTGTTGCTTCTGAAGTGCCGCTCCGGCAGAACTACACCCTGCATTCCAGTAGTTATTGCTCCACTAGCCCTTACATACATCTAGTGTTGTATTATTATTTCTAATTGATATAACGTGCTATGACATATTTTGATTTGGATCAAAAATGGAAATATGGCGTTAGAGTTCATGGCAGCAAGGCAACGTGCACGATATATGCCAAGAAGCTAGCTAGCTAGCTGGCCGCTAGTTGTGAAACACTTTAACATCAATTTAGCTGATTTCACGGGTCAATATTCACGGTAGGTGTATGATATTACCTCATATACCAACGATGTTTCATATTTGTAGACCTCGTCAATACATTAATTAATCTAGATAGGACTACTTACCATGGGGGTCGTCTCCCTCGTGTGCTGCGGTCTTCCCTCGTGTGTGCTGCTGTCTTCCCTCGTGTGTGCTGCGGTCTTCCTCCGTGTGTGCCTCGCGCGATAGATTACGACGTCATACGTCTCAAACTAGCAGGTGTCAATGCATTACATTCACGTCAGGTCAAACTAAGTGAATCTTGCTAATTTAAAGGCCATGCTTTTTAGCTGGTATAATTAAATCCAATTATGTTTCCCCCCTTGCATCAACGTAAACAAATCATGTTAATTTAAAATCACATAGTTATATGTTGGTTCTATTAGATGTAAATATGTTCAGTTCAAAACATATATATTTTTCATCAAACAAACTCAAAATAGATAGACTGGAGTAACTCAGACCTATAATCGTTTTTTTGAGTGTAGCTAGGAGGTAGATCGTCAAACAGTGTACAGTTCAATTTGGTGTTCTTCATTTGTATGTTATTTTTGCCTCTACAGTGACATGTTTTTAAAAAATCAAAATGTTTTAGGTTAGTGAGAATTCCATTAATGTTTGAAATGTCACGAAGAAACTTGGATTTTAAGAGGACATTGTTGAAAGAGTCCTCTCCTGCTGATGTATAGAAAGAACTTAATGTTCAAAAAGCTCTTTGTTTCCTACTGTTTGCACTGCACCCTCTGTCCTATTAGTCAAATGAATAACATATATTAGATTTTATAATGTGTATGTTTGTTGTATACTGTATATTTGTTATATATATGTTTATACTTGAAAAATAAAAATATTTCAGTATCTGAAGTAACTTCAAGCCTTGATCTCCTTTTATATGCATGTGGGTGATGTTCAGTTCAGTCGGTAAGAAGTTTAAGGAAGCTGGGGAACTTGTCATTATAATAAGAGTTAGAAATAGAAAACACTAGTTTACTTAACATGAAAATGTAAGTTCAATTGCTTGAAAACACGAGTCAACATAACTTGAATTTGTCAGTCGGTATAAATATAGTTAAAGTTATCCTAACTTAGAGCTGTGAGTTAAGATAAGGTAGAAGTTAAAGTTGATTTGACTAGATAATGAACATTTCTTGAACCTATAATGTAAAAGTGAGTTTCTTTAACTCACAGTATTAAGTTATAACAATGAATGATCATTAGTCAAATAACTTGTATAACTTAACATTGTGAGTCGAAACAAAGTACATTTGTACTTTAAAGGGCACCTATCATGCAAAATGCACCTTTGTACGTCTTTTATACATGATTATGTGTCCCCGGTGTTCCAGGGAACTCGCCAAGTGTCAGAAAACACAACCCTCTCTATTTTCCTCCTTCGCCAAATCTCTAAAAAAGGGGCTGCAACGGATCTGAAAAAAATGGATCCACATTCCGACACTTTTCTACGTCACAAAGACGTACTCCGCTTATTGGTCAATTCTCCACCTATCAGGGGAATGAGCCACGGCCGTGCATTGCCAAACCTCTCATTCGCATATAGGCTATCGGCAGGCTACCCCAGTCACATCTGTGTTTCTGCCTGCTATTGCCAGGATGTCTAAGCCAGTTAAACCACGGACATGTTTATGAACCTCTCTCAAGTCCAACACGGATATGCCTCCAAACTAATGCTACACCCGGGATCAATACCAACCATCCGGGACCAGGCCAGTGAGGACACATCCAACTCTGAAGCTGTAAGTTTTTATTTAGCGGTGTTTTTCCTGATAAAGCTATCTCTTGCTTGTAGCATGTAGCATGTAGCTTAGCCGTATCAATGTCGCCTCAACCCCAACTAGTAATCGGTTAGGTGTTTATATGTTCTTGTAACATTTTATTTTGTACGCTCCGCAGTCTTTGCTTTGTCTTTTATTTTAATTATCAGGCATTTGCGAACATGTTCAGACTGCCGTAATGGCGATCTGTGTGAAGGCTGTAAAGCCACGCCTGGCCTAGCCGATAACACAAGTATTTATTCTCCTATGTATTAGTATTTTGTATCCTCTAAAAAATCATATTGAGTAAGTTATAATAACAAACGTAATCTTCTGGAGGTAAGTGCCGTTTTTTCCAGCGTTATGTAAAAGCTTTTGTGATTGTAGTCTGTAAGAACATCATATATCATCGATCTGTAAGCTAAGCTAAGCTACGCTAACTCACGCTACGCTACGCTAAGCTAAGCTAATGAGACATGCCGTTTATTGCAGCGTTATATGTAAAAGCTTTTGCATGTTTACTTGTGTGCGCACATGAATATAAATGGGGGTGTGTTAGGATACAACACTGTATGTATGTATGCGAGGGGACACACACCACGAGTAAAACGGAGCTAAAGCCCTGGTATGTTGTTGTTGACGACATGCATTTACTAATCTCAACCACTTTTTTTGTTGTGCTTTTTTTAACATTGCACAGGCTACGTGGCCAACTTGATGGACCTCATCTTCGACCAAGTCTTTGTGGACCCTGCACCATTATGAGCAACCTGACAGGGAGGAGGTCATCGCCGGGTATGCCACACGGTTCAGTTTGGCTGCTGTCTGAACCTAACATAGACATTTCACGGATCAGAGGACAACGCAGGCCGGAATCACCACTCTGATCCTCTCTCCATGGGTTCAAATAACCGTTGATTTTGACAATAAAGTTCCGAGTTGATATCAAATGTGTCGTGATTATTCATGTTTGGATGGGTAAAGAATATTCTGATTTCAAAAGCATAAGGTTGTGTGTGGACTTTTTTTGTCATACACATGGGTGCGTTATGCCATTGCTGTGTAGTATATAATAGTACAATGACAGAATGAAAGATTGCATAAAGCCATATACACCAGTATTTATTTCCATGAACAATATTAGCATTCGTTTTACAATTTCAGTCAAAACAAACCACTCAGTGCTCTATTTGCCTCAACTGTAGTCCAACTGTGTTCAGCTCTGTAAATATTCAATGCATTCTGCAGGGAAAACACATTTAGGCACACAATCCAGGATGGTCCACCACACAGGTTAGAGTCCTCAAGTTCCTGCATCCGTCTTTACACCTAGTGTGATAAACATATATTGAATGACATGTGAAAAATGTATTCTCTAAACAGACAACTTAGTGAAGCTAATGTTACGTGTGGTATCTCCATGCAGCACATGCTCCGGTTCAGAAGGCATCGTGGCGCAAGTTGCACATGTACCCCTTTAGAAAGAAGTCAATAACTGTCACGGTTGAGTGAAGGAAGCAGGACCCAAGCGCAGATAACTTTGATAAACCTTTATTTCAAGGCTAAAATGGAACGAATACAGACAAACACAGAACACTCACCGGTGAAGTCCGTCACCAACAAAAGAAGCACCGACACTGAACACAGCACGAGACAAGACTAAATACAGGGAGGGATAATTACAAGACACAGGTGAACACAATCGGCAAACGAGACACAGGTGAGGAGGGAGGAGAAAAACACAAGAGCCACAGGTGAACACAATTAGCTAACGAGACACAGGTGAGGAGGGAGGAGAACACACAGGGACACTAACGACAGGAGGAAAACATGACAGAGAACAGTGAAAACACCCAAACCTAGACAGAACTGTGACAGAACCCCCCCCTCAAGGGACGGATTCCAGACGTCCCTAAACCCCAACACAAAAATCCAAAAAAAATCCAGCAGGGTGGGTGGAGGGCGTCCGGAGGAGGGACGTATCCCTAGGCCACCAGGGTGGGTGGAGGGGGTCCGGAGGACGGGACTAAGCTGACCGCCCAGGAGCCCAGTAGGGGACCAGGAAGGGATCTCGGGCGGACGGCCCGGGGGCACGGCAGAAGCCGAGAAGGGGGACTCGGGCGGACGGCCTGGGGGCAAGGCAGAGTCCATGGTGGGGGTCTCGGGCGGACGGCCCGGGGGCAAGGCAGAGTCCATGGTGGGGCGTAGGCCACAGCGGGCGAACTCAGGGGGCCGAGCATGAGGGCGAAGGCAGCGGCAGGAAGAGTCAGGGGGCCGGGCTCGAGGACGAGGGCAGCGGCAGGAAGAGTCAGGGGGCCGGGCTCGAGGACGAGGGCAGCGGCAGGAAGAGTCAGGGGGCCGGGCCCGCGGACGAAGACCGCGGCTCACAGAGGGTCGGGATCGAGGGCGAAGACCACGGCAGGAAAAGTCAGGGGGCCGGGCCCGAGGACGAGGGCAGCGGCAGGAAGAGTCAGGAGGCCGGGCCCGCGGACGAAGACCGCGGCTCACAGAGGGTCGGGATCGAGGGCGAAGACCAGACAGCTCCGGAGGCCGGGCAGGACCCGGTGTCAGCCGGACAGGAACCGGAGCCGGCGGGACAGGCTTCGGCAGGATCCCCCACGGAAGAGGACCAGGAGTTGGCAGGACCCCCAGCAGGAGAGCGGTTGGCGGGACCTCCGACGAGACAGGACAAAAGGTTGGCAGTACCCCCGGCAGGAGAGTAGACGCCGGGGCCTCCAACGGGACAGGACATAGGGTTGGCAGGACCCCCGGCAGGAGAGTAGTCGGCGGGGCCTCCAACGGGACAGGACACAGGGTTGGCAGGACCCCCGGCAGGAGAGTAGTCGGCGGGGCCTCCAACGGGACAGGACACAGGGTTGGCAGGACCCCCGGCAGGAGAGTAGTCGGCGGGGCCTCCAACGGAACAGGACATAGGGTTGGCAGGACCCCCGGCAGGAGAGTAGTCGGCGGGGCCTCCAACGGGACAGGACACAGGGTTGGCAGGACCCCCGGCAGGAGAGTAGTCGGCGGGGCCTCCAACGGAACAGGACATAGGGTTGGCAGGACCCCCGGCAGGAGAGTAGTCGGCGGGGCCTCCAACGGGACAGGACACAGGGTTGGCAGGACCCCCGGCAGGAGAGTAGTCGGCGGGGCCTCCAACGGGACAGGACACAGGGTTGGCAGGACCCCCGGCAGGAGAGTAGTCGGCGGGGCCTCCAACGGAACAGGACATAGGGTTGGCAGGACCCCCGGCAGGAGAGTAGTCGGCGGGGCCTCCAACGGGACAGGACACAGGGTTGGCAGGACCCCCGGCAGGAGAGTAGTCGGCGGGGCCTCCAACGAGACCGGACAAAGGGTTGGCAGGAACCCCGGCAGGAGAGTAGTCGGCGGGGCCTCCAACGGGACAAGACATGGGGTTGGCAGGACCCCCGGCAGAGGGCTAGTCTGCGGGACCTCCAACTGGACCGGACATGGGGTTGGCAGGACCCCCGGCAGAGGGCTAGTCTGCGGGACCTCCAACTGGACAAGACATGGGGTTGGCAGGACCCCCGGCAGAGGGCTAGTCTGCGGGACCTCCAACTGGACGGGACATGGGGTTGGCAGGACCCCCGGCAGAAGACTAGTCTGCGGGACCTCCAACTGGACAGGAGTAGGGGCTTGAGTGGGGACTCGAGAGAGGGCTTGAGAGGGAACTTGAGAGGAAACTGGAGAGTGGACTCGAGAAGGAACTCGAGAGGTAACTCGAGAGGGGACCTGAGAGGGGACTTGAGAGGGGACCTGAGAGGGGACTTGAGAGGGAACTCGAGAGGAGACCTGAGGGGAAACTTGAGAGGTGACTCGAGAGGGAACTCGAGAGGGGACTAGAGAGGGGACTTGAGAGGGAACTCGAGAGGGGACCTGAGAGGGGACTTGAGAAAAGACTCGAGAGGGAACTTGAGATGGGATGAGGGAAGGGACTAGAGAAGTGACTCGAGGAGGGACTTGAGAAGTGACTAGAGAAGGGACTAGGACAGCTGGGGCCAGAGCTAAGGCTGGAACCATGGCTGCTGGGGCCAGAACTGGGGCTGGAACCATGGCTGCTGGGGCCTGTACTGGGGCCGGAACTATGGCTGTGTGGGCCGGTTCTGTAGCCGGAACCATGACTCTTGGGGCTCGGATTGCTAGCCTGGACTTGCGACTCCTTCTCCTAGAAGCCGCCTGAAGGCTCCGTGGACCTCCAAAAGCCAGCCGAGTTCCAGAAAACGCCTCTTGGACAGGAGCAGGAACTGGGGCGGAAGCACTGGTTGACTCCAGACGGAACACACCGAGACGTTTATAGTCCGCAGGCTGGAAATCACACGCCCAGATGAAGTTCAACATCCAGTCAGGTAAGAACTTCACCAAGTCCGGTTTCTCCATAGCCAACCGGTGCGCCTCTACCAGAGCGGCCTCCTTCTGCCGAACACTGGACGCTCCCCTCCACCAATCATAGCAGCAAGCCAAAGCAAATGAAAAATGCTGTAATTCCACCTCAAATGGGTCATCTGCTGGGTCCATCTCTGGTCGGTGCTTTCTGTCACGGTTGAGTGAAGGAAGCAGGACCCAAGCGCAGATAACTTTGATAAACCTTTATTTCAAGGCTAAAATGGAACGAATACAGACAAACACAGAACACTCACCGGTGAAGTCCGTCACCAACAAAAGAAGCACCGACACTGAACACAGCACGAGACAAGACTAAATACAGGGAGGGATAATTACAAGACACAGGTGAACACAATCGGCAAACGAGACACAGGTGAGGAGGGAGGAGAAAAACACAAGAGCCACAGGTGAACACAATTAGCTAACGAGACACAGGTGAGGAGGGAGGAGAACACACAGGGACACTAACGACAGGAGGAAAACATGACAGAGAACAGTGAAAACACCCAAACCTAGACAGAACTGTGACAATAACTGAGCTTTTAAAACACATGAAACACACATTGCTGACAACTGAGATGTTTGCACCTCCACCAAAACCTCCGCTGCTTCAGTTTCTGGATCAAATTGATAATATGCTTGAACACATGCATTGCTCTGAGATGACATGTGTATTCCACACTCGTAATCACAGCAAGCATGGTAACGTGACTCTCGCCGGCTCTTCTGCTGGGGGCGTGGTCAGCTGCTGCTCAGAATTTTCATAGGCAGGTTTGGAATAAAGCGAAAATGAGCGAAATGAGGCATGGCTAAAAAATGATCTGTTTGGTATTTTGGAAAATAAAATGTATAAATATACCTTATATAGGTATGGTCATACACTATATCATTTAAATATAGCATGATAGGTCACCTTTAAGTCAACTCATATATATGAGGCAGCCCTTGAACTTATGTTTATAAGTTAAAACACCCTATTTATTTTTACAGTGAGTTCATCTAGTGGCCAGTAGGAGCAGGCTGCAGAGGGAGCAATTTCCATAGACCCCCATGTTAAAATGCCCAACTTTACAGCAGAAATAAACATGTTTACATCATGGTTCAAAAAACCATATTCTCTGTATAGTTAGATTGCCCCTTCATGACTACTGTGTGGGGGGTGAATTTTTTCTCAACTCATCTGTTTAATTAATATTAAGCCTTAAAGCTTTTGCATAAATTAGGGCGTGGTCACTTTGATGGACAGTACATGCCTCACTGTCAGCTAACAGCAACTTGTCCACTCTGCTAGGCTACAACATTAGTTAGTCATAGTACTGTACTTGACCCTTTAGCCGTGTTCGTGGTGATTGTGCCTTTTAGGGAATATTGTTACAAATACCAGACAATTAAAATGTTGTGCTGTGCGCTTGAATGTACTAACAGAACTTCCAAGAAATCTAAAATTATAATATTATACATGTTAACCCCGTTCGCAGGTGTTTGTGTGCTTGGTAGCTTAGCTTAGCCAGCTAAGGACGTAACCCTTTATACATACATATACATTTTAGTTTATGATTCAGCCTTGGGTAAGACTTTTATAGTCTATGGCTATGACGCCCATAATGCTAAATGGGAGCAAATGTTAATAGGGGACCCAATTATCCCAGTGGTGGCCGCCGGAGCTAACGGAGCCGCAGGGGGCTAGCTCCAGCCGGCATCCCGGAGCTAGCCCACTGCGGCTCCATTAGGTCCGGGCGGTGGAGTCCGTCTTTTCTCAACGTGTGAATGGCAAGCATTAAGAATAACAAAATATAGCTAATTCTCTTGCAGATTGTCTCATTTGATTATGAATGTAACGTTTATATAGGGGATCTACACTGTTAGCAGTAACTTGGTATGCATGTATTTCATGTTAGCTTAGCTTCTTAGCCTGAGCTAGCTCTGTTTACTTCCAGTTCGGAGGCAGCAGGTACCGCCTCGGCTCCGCCTCTTTGCCCTTATTTGGAGCAGGCGGGATTAGACTCTGACGTCACAGTCGAGCCATTAGTGGCCGACTCTGCCTACTTAGGGCTTCACGGCAACTCTGCAGAATCCTATGGGTGACGTCACGGACACTACGTCCATTTATATATACAGTCTATGGTACCAACACTTAACAACACGCCTACCCAACATGACCAATATTTTTCATTTTCATTCAATCTGGCAAAAGCAGGGACGCAGCTACGTAGTTCAACCAAAGTAGGTCCAGCCTTTTCCCCTTTCAGTCAAAAATCACAAGACAAGGATACAATGGATAAGATCTCAAGACAGTATATGGCTCAAGAAGACCTAGGTAATATCACTCAAAACCTCAGCACCCCACTTCAAATGCCAAAATATGACCGGCTGGCTGTACAAGTACACGAGGAGTTCTATTTGTCACAAACATTGAGAGTTACAAAAGTAATGTGTGTGTGTGTGTGTGTGTGTGTGTGTGTGTGTGTGTGTGTGTGTGTGTGTGTGTGTGTGTGTGTGTGTGTGTGTGTGTGTGTGTGTGTGTGGATCTTACCTTTTTAGAAGTGTTTCTTCCTTGCCTTTTTCGTTGTCATCAAAATCCTAACATTGCTTGCTAGCTCAACAACATCCTCAGGCTCTGTGACTGTTCCTTGTGGTTGCTGGCCTAATTCATCACTTTTAGCTTTTAAAAAAAAGAAGCTATTTATTGGTGGGAAATGCTTTAATGCAGCCGTCACTCTCTTCCTTTTCTTTCTTTTTTCGCTAATACAATGTATGATGAGTGAGGTTGTGCCAAAAACAAAAATGTTCTTGTCACTGAGGGCCCTATCTTGCTCAAGGGCCACTGGGCACTTGCCCAGTGTGCCCATATAGTTAATCCGGCCTTGAGGATCCTTCAACTCTGAAGCCAGAGCCTTTGCACATGAGAGAAAAATACTTTTAACATGTTATGGCCACAGAAAAGGCAATTCAGACCCAGCAGACCCTTTCCCAGAGATCTACCTGAGCCCAGGGCTCGGAGAGCTGACCGGCCCCCTGCTCAAGGTCACAAACCTCGTTCAAATGACAATACACAGAGCTGACAAAAAAATACCTAACATGAACATTGTGAAAAGCATAAATAAAAATGGACTGAAGGACAGGGCCTCCACTGTGTGGAGCACCAGACTCGATGCAGGAAACAGACCAGGCCCAGTGGAGGATTCTATATAAACCTCCCCTCAAAAAATGTACTGCCAGCCTCCAGTGGAGAATTTAACACGGTGCGATAGCCTCCAATTCTTTTATTTCTGTTATTAATCCTGCTGTTCTCAACAAATGTCCATTTTGTGATTTTAGAGAGACTGTTTTTCATGTTTTACAGAGTGCAAGAGACTCACAGGTTTCTTCTTTTCTTTTAACATTGGTTTTTGGTCTTTTAGTGTAGACCTAGAGCGTTTTTATCATTGGGGCTCCCTACAAAAAAACAAGAAAGGAAAAGTGGCAGCTCCTAAACTTCCTCTCAGGTGAAGCAAAACTGGCAATTTATTTAGGCAGAAAAAACTGAGTTTAACCTGAGTGGAAAACAGAGAAGGGCAAGAGGCAAAAGCGATCTGGCTGTATAAAATCAGAGCCAAGACTGGCTGGAGCAGAGGTTTTAGAAACACATCGGGGATCTAGACCCTTTTAAACAGCGTTGGTGCTACAAATACATTGTATGTTCTGTTTTAAATGATGAACGGCACTTTGCACAAGTTTGAATTAGATCGTTTTTTATTAATTATTTTAAGTAAATCGATTCTTTGCACAATTAAGCACTTTATTTGAAGTATATGTACAATTGTTGAATATGTAAATAAAGTGTTTTTAGCAAAGTCAAAAAAACTCTTCTTCTGCTTCTCCTTTTTCTTCAGTGGAACAGGCTTGTTTGACATAAGGTATTGATTGATTTGCAAAAACATTAAAACATCGTAGGGAGGGGGAATGTCTGGGATACACATTTAACAGTTTGGTTCCCAGGTTCATTGATGGATGACTGTCATATTTATTGCACGTTGAGTTTTTTAATCAATCTCAGAGGCACGGATCAATCGGTAGTTTGGCGTTCGATTTCTAGAGTTAACGCATGCGCACAACCTGCCCTTCCTTTCTGCTAGCTTCTCCGCCATGGCGCCTATTGTAAGTAAAGTCGCGTGTTAATTAATCCACCCAAATTGTGTAATTTCGGTTGTGAAAGCCAGATTAAACAGTCGGGACGAGATGGGAGCTTTTATATAACACCATGGTCCGAAGAAAGGCTTTGTGCGTTGCTCTAAAGGGTTTTATTAGCACATAGGTGGCCTATATATGCGGGTTAGCTAATGTTAGCTTCATAGCTTCGGAAGGACTAGCTCACCACGTTGTTTTGTCAGTGTGGCCGTCCGGAGCACTGTGACACATATTTAGTTTAACAACTTGAACAAATGGTGTAGTTGTAGAAGAGACTTGTGTTTCCCGCTAGCGAGTTAATAGTTGTGTTGTTGCTTGGTCACCTGGACGCTAAAGCTGGTGGTGTGGCCATGCGGAAGTCTTGAAATGTAATAATCAGAAGTAATTATGTTAAAGAATATGTTGAAGTCAACAGCAGGCCTACATGGCACAGCCATAGAAGTCATAAACATAATCTTTATTTGCAGGGTGCCTACGGGTGCTGAACATATTAAAACACTTGTGTGGTGTTTTCTATGTTTTTAAAAGTATTTTTAAATGAAGGGCTTGAATGGTTGGTAACATATGATCTCTAGTCATGCATCATATGATATGCACCATACCTTGAAACGTCAAACTACTTGTTTTACTTGAATGTGTGCCCTTGTGTAGGGTTCTCTTACAAAACATAAGTAGGGTTGTGTGATGAGGAAGAGAAAAATACATTGTGAAAAGTTTAGTTTTGTGGTTTAGACTAAGCATTCTGCCACGTCAAGTTGAGTGTTTTGTGTTTTATTAAGCAGAAAAAGCAGATCACCGGCAAAGGTGGTAAGAAGAAAAAGCAGGTCCTGAAGTTCACCCTGGACTGCACCCACCCTGTGGAAGATGGTATCATGGACGCAGCCAACTTTGTAAGACACCCTCTTTAGATGTTCTCAATGTGCAGCTGTGATGTGTAGCAGTCTTTATACCACTAATAAGATGTCTGCTGACTCGCCCCAGACAAGAAGAAATTACACTTCAATATGAAAGTCTTAAAATGTGATTATTAATCGCCCTCGTGAACATGTGATATTTTCCAAAACATTGCTGATGAAGCATTGAAATCTCAGAATAGTGTACAGCCGCTCAGTGATGTGAGGTTTTCTCTAACGTGTTGTTCACAGGAGCAGTTTCTTCAGGAGCGTATCAAAGTGAATGGGAAAGCCGGTAACCTGGGTAACGGTGTGGTTTCCATCGAGAGGAGCAAGAGCAAGATCACAGTGTCCTCTGAGGTGCCCTTCTCCAAAAGGTAATCAGGCACACTAGTTACCTAGTTATATGGTGTACTGCTTTGTGGACATTTTATAAACTGAACTAATGAGTGGTGCAGGGATTAGTCCTTAAATCCTGAAAATGAGTCAGCATTTCACCACTAAATGAAATGAAATAATAATATGGAAATAAGACCTGTGGTTGAATCAAGCTGGAGAGAACACATTTTGTCCTACAACATAAGCGTGTCAGTCAGTGTTTCCGCCAGGGAGGCGTCTTGCCGTCATTTGACGCCCTTATTCAGCTCGGGACGCCCTGAACTCGAGCCGAGGGCGTCCAAAAATATTAATAATTCCGAGAGTTTTTATCGCTTGAAATGACGAAAAGGACAAGGACATCCATCTGTTGGAGGGGCAAAGGAGTCTGGTGGGATTCTTTTCGGATTATTGAAGATAGTTTCCCTGACATTGAAGGTGCCTGCTACAGGACAACACAGAACGTGCGCGATGTGGACGCGATGAGCGGTGCTAGTGGAGCACGCGCATGAGCTGCGAGCACCAGAGCCTCGCAGCGTCGAAACTGACGCTCCGTGGTAAACTGTGGTAACATGAAGAGCCGTTTGGGAGCCGAAACAGCCGGCGCTTTAAGAGAGCCGAGCCAAATGATCCGGCTCACTAACGTAAAAAGACGGTATCTATAAGGGACGGCTCAAGTCAAAATTCAAGCACCCATCCCCCCCGCTCTCGGGGTGGACACCCTCTCAGCCCTGGTCTAGCGGAAACACTGATGTCAGTATATACAACCCACTTGTGAATATCTGAAGCTTCATGAGTCTTAATAAAGGCGGTTGCTATTAAGTCACTAAACTTCACTATGTCCAACATTAGCCACCTTTAGCTAAGCGGGAGTGATGCACAGCCGTATAACCATGACGTGAATTGCGGTCGAATTGACCAAAAATCAGCTCCTCTCGTCTTTTCCTATCCACTATTCCTTGACTTCTGTGTGGAACATCACAGGGTTAAGGATTAGTGGATAGGAGAATTCTAAAGGTCTTAGGAAAATATGACCAGGCTTCAAGAGAATCCGACTGCACTGACACTATCGGACTTATTTATGATGAGCCAGAGGAAGTTATGAATGTGCGTCTGCTGTGGGGAAACTACAGTTGTCTGTAAAGAGGACTACTGTAAGAGCACATAAAGACTTTGCACCGTGCATTATAATGGGTGTTATGCCGGCTTTATGAACGTGGACAACAGTTAATAATATACTCTTTATTACCAAGATCTGAATTTAAATAAAAAAGTAAAGTGAAACTTATTGTTGTCACTCTCCCCCTCTGGTAAATAAGTATGAATCCACATGAATCCCTATAAGTATGATTGTATGAAAATATTTTTTAATAAATAAAATTGTATTTATTATTAACTTGTTAGGCCTTAACCTATCACTATGTATATCACCATTCAAACATAGACATTTTCAGAAAACCTACACAGCTCTGTGAAATGCTGACTTTATTTGATCATTTCAGTAAAAAAGTTAAGTTCATATTTCGCCTTTTGATTATTATGTTGTTGGACGTTCAAAACAAAGCCCTTTGGCAAGTTACGGTATACGTTTTTAAATGCTTAATAAGCACCGTAACTTTCATGACTTGCATTTCTCGTTTGTTTCCGTGAACGGCCGAATGTTGTGTCATGGTAGATGTTGCGGCCGCAAGGCATTGTGGGACAGCATCTCCTCATTTCCTTTCGTAAAGGAAGGTCCAGTGTAGGGATGGGTATCGTTAAAGTTTTAACGGTACTACTGCTTTTATCGATCCGGTCTTTTCACGGTACTTTTATCGGTTCTTTTGGAGAAAAAAATAAGGTAAACAAATTGTGAACAAAACTAACATTACTTTTTAAAAATGTTTAACAAATCGTATTAAATGATCTGATGAAAGAACTGTAAAACGGAATTGCTGAAACTTTAACAAAATAAATAACTCTGTTACCTCTAATCATTAAGTCATGTTTGTATAATTGAGTTAACTCCGTGTGTTGCTGCTAGCATGCATAACACCTGACGTGGAAACGTTACTCGTGGATGGAGCTACAGAGCTACTAGAGAGACAGTGGAACCCGGTGCATTCCTCCGTCTGGATGTGGAGCATTTTTGCTAAATGTTTAGACAAATTGCTCGTGTTACCGCCCTGACATGCTAAACTCTTATATAGGGTTGGGAACCGAAACTCGGTTCCAGATGAGAACCGATAAGAAAATGCCGGGTACCGGATACCCATACAAAATACACAATTTCGGTTCTGCTTAACGGTTCCTAAACGCGGTAGACTCTGTATTCCAGCTTGTCCGTCTGCGCCGCGGTGACCCGGTGGAATACAGGGCGGACCTGGAGAATCACAGAACGGCCAGTCGTCAGCGAGCCGTTGACGGCCGGCTCGGTACGCTGACGGCCGGCACCGCCCGGCTCGGTAAGCTGACGGCCGGCACCGCCCGAGCCTGTTTTTCAGGTCTCGGGTTCGAAAATGACATTCCCAGAACAAATGACTTCCCTTCTAAAAGGGTTAAATTAATAATCTTTTTTCTCAAAGTAATGATAAACCTGTGAGTTGGATGTAGAAAAGTCAGAATCAATATAGATGTTTTTATTTTAAAGAAAATTCAGATTGAACATAGTAAAAAACTGTAAATTATAGTGTCTGTCCAAAAGATATTTTGTACTTATAGTGAAAACTAACCTTGGATGATGGGTTAGTAGACTGAAAGCTTTAGGGATCCAAAGTACAACATATAATAAGTACCCTGTATCAAGATTGATGCAAAACAAGTGAAATTTGATCTTTTTAGACAGATTTAGCAAAAAAAACCTTCTTCTGGGGCCATTTGGGTGGATGTTCCTTATCTCTGGCACCCCTTGTTCGATTTTGACATATGACCTCTCTTTCTGACCGTTAGAGCCAATAGAATCCAAGGGAAATTGTCCCGCACACACTTATATAAAAAAAAAGGTAGCCTCTGCGCATGCTAGCTTGCAACAGAGGGGAGAAATATCGCTGCTCTGATATCAAGCAACGGAAAAACTGTTTTATTGTTTATGGATTATCAGCACATTTCAAAGGGGACGCAGTCACATTGGATTAACCTATGGATTAACTGCACCATCGTTTTTATCGTTTTAATGCCATTGAAGACCAGTTTAGAACAGACGAAGCTAAGCCATGTTAGCGTTGTGGGCTACCTAGCGCCACTTGTTTTGATGTACGTTTTTGTTGATAACGTCGAGTTTGTATCTTTCAGTGTTGAGGTGGGCACCGTTAGATCCTTTGTCTCCTTGCGATCATAAATGATGTGCACCTAGGATAGGTAATAAGGGAGCTAGGAGTGATTATCGGTGCAGTAATAGGTTAGCATTTTTCGCTCGGGTCATTTAGATGCTTCTTATGAGACTTGTGTTTTGTTTTGGTAAAAATTGTTTGTATCGTCAGTTAGCTGATATTATTCCTGTTAATCTGGTATAACACATTAATAGGTTCTTAAATATTAAGATCCCCTGAGACCAGGCCCGGACTGGCCATCGGGAGGACCGGGAGGTTTCCCGATGGCCTGGCCTGCTATGTGGCCTGCTGGCCTGAGGAATTTTTTATGTATGTATTGTGAACGCAACGCTGCGCAAATGTGGGTCTGACTCTGCCTCACAGAGGGTGACTGGCTGTCTCCATGATGTGGCCTGCCGACATGGACACTTTCATACAGATCATACTAATGCCCTCGATTGGTCTCTGTGTGTCATTCAAGCTCGGGAGGGTGTGTGTTAGTGTATGTGTGGCGCGAGAGAGTGAGATAAAGCGCGCGCACCGGTTACGTGTATTGTTGTTGTTAGCATCTGGTGCTAGCTAGCTGCGCTAACGGATATAAGGAGCTTTTTCAACAACAAGGTGGAGAAGAGTCCTCTCCAGTCAGACTGAGAGACTGATAACCTCAGGTGAGGTAAAGGACTCTCTGAGTGTTTAGATAGTTAACTTAGTCCAAGTTATCTCAGTGGGTCTCAAACGGTTTGGTCACCATTTATGGAAACACATATTTCCATTTGAAGGGGGAGTGATAAGTAAAATATGCATGAATAATATAAAAAAAGACGTTAACTAGGTGAAAAAAGATAAGATAAACTATTAAAACTTGTTGAGAGCTAAAACTAGTCTTTGCTGCTGCCTCAAAGAGGAGCAGGAGGGAGAGGGGGGAGACAGGTGAGGCTGGTTCAGGAGCCCAGACACACTCACAACTATAAATGAACCAAAAACAAATAAATAAACAAGTTTCAATGTTTTTTCATATTGAATATGGTATGTTATTGGTTATGGCCATGTTTTTATGATTTTTTTTTTAAATGTATACAGTTATGTTTCATATGGGTGCAAAAATCAGTGTCATGGCCGTCAATCAGGACCACATCAACGACTCCTGATCCAGCTGAGAGACACACAAACTCCAGAGGCTGAGTTAGTGACGCGCGTGTTTGGGACATGATTGCATATAAAGCCTGTAGCAGTATAACGAGGGGCTGGTTCAAGCTACGCCTGAGCCAGCCCAAACTATAAGCTTTATCAAAAAGGAAAGGCTTACACCTACTCTTAAATGTGGAGCACAAATTTGATGCTGCTTCATCAGAAAAGTAGGCTAAAGTTGCATGTGTTGTTGGGTTCCAGAAACCTTTATTGAAGGCTCCAGGGAGCTACAATATTGGCAAATTGTTAAAAAGATTGAGAGAAACTGTTATCCATCTGCTAACCCTAGCGTTGAACTAACTGGTCACGCAGGAGGCTGAACTATGGGAGATGTAGATAGAAATCTTGCTTATAAGTTAAACTTTTGGAGAGGAGAGAACATGTTGTTAGCTTTCTGCTAACCCTTTGTTGCAGCTGTGAGCTTCTTGCTGCGCCTAGCAGAAGCTAAACTATTAGCAAAATGTTCTCTTTTTAAAAAAAAAAACATTTTCCGCTTGTGTAAGTCTCTTTAAAAGGAAAAATAGGCCAACAAAACTGGCTTCCCAGCATTGTCTGACGTGTTATTAGACTTATTCTGCTTACGATCTGCCTACAAAAAGATGTCATGTTTACGCCATCTAGCTCAATGAATCCGAGTTGCACGCAAGATACTGTAAGCTATTTTGTCGACTTGCCTCTTAATGAATGCTCTTTAATATTTAGTTCATTCTTTCGTTTGAACATCAGGGAATGAGTTGTAAGGAACTGACCGATAAGGGCTCCATGCGGAAGAACACAACCAGGATATAGTAAAGTTTGGACACATCGGTCGGTAGGAATCTGGCCCAACATGTTCAATGGTCAGGTGTTTAATTAATAACTGCAATATCACTGCTACAATCAAAGCTTTAAACTGTAAGTTACATCCTTCTGAGTCAAGGAGCTCTTACAAAGGAGAGTATGAGAATGGCCTGCTGTGAATCCTGCTGATCTATTCATTTAGGCTCAACACATTAGTCCAACAATATAAGAATCTTCCAGGACCATAGAACATTTTACAGGAAAAGGATTTTATCTAACATGGCTTTGTCCTTCAGTTTGCATTATCAAGGGTGTCCATAGTTAGTTCACTGCATGGACAGCCCCAAATCTGTCTTCCAGAGGCTAACATGGGGTGCCTGCCCAGGTACTATATCTGAATATCCCTTTACAGACATGCTTTATGCTAATACAATGCACTATAAATGTGTTATTTTTGCCTAATATCTAAATGGATTCTTCATGCTTGGATGTCCATGGAGTTGCTTAGATTTGGTATGACTGAAAGCTTCTATGATTCTTGTCTTAAAGGTCCCATGTCATGGCCATTTCTACTGATCATAGTTCCATTGTTGAGGTCTACTAGAATAGATTTACATTGTTCAATGTTCCAATCTCACATTGGTTTCTCATACAGCATCTCTGTATAGTCTGTGTATTCACTCTCTGTCCTACACGGCTTGTTGGAGCTCCTGCCCCCCCTCCCTATGAGCCCAGTGGCCTACAGCTAAACACACACCCGCACTCTGGCTGGGAGTTTGTGTGTGCTCACACACCGACTCACAGTCTCGCCGCGTCCCGCTGTCTCAGGGAGGAGAAATCGGCGGAGCTGCAGCTGAGAAAAGATTGAGTGTGTGAGGAAGTCCGAGGATTGGTCGATTTCGACCAATCCACGGAGGGGTCGTCGTTACGTCACTTGGCTCCCTGAAGAAAAAAATGTAAAAATAAAATGTCCAACGAGGCATTCTGGGGCAACATAGACAGGTCTTTTCTGTGTTAGAGTTTTACTCGCTACAGGGTGTACTTTGAGGGTTTGTGACTCTGCAGACCGTTTAGAAAGAAAAAGCTTCATAACACACAAGAGGACGGGTAACAACTGGAAAAGCATGACATGGGACCTTTAAGATCTTGTTCACTTTATCTCATACATCCCGAACAGCCCCTTCCTTTTGAAAAAGGGACTGAATGGTCAGAGGTTAAACTACTGCTTTAAGATCAGGTTGAACTGTTTGAAATGAGGAACACTGTCTATTATCAATAACCAAAAATACAAATATTTAGTGAAAAATATTATCAATCCTCAGAAATTAAAGTATATATGAAATTGAATAACAGGAGGAAAAATGATGCTACACTTGTCTGTGTACCTATTTTTGAAAGATTAATACAAGTAATTTGTCCCACGTGTTATCAAAGTGAGTGTAACACACTGTCTGACTGTTCTGCAGATACCTAAAGTATTTGACCAAGAAGTACCTGAAGAAAAACAATCTTCGCGACTGGCTGCGTGTTGTGGCTAACACCAAGGAGAGCTACGAGCTGCGCTACTTCCAGATCAACCAGGATGAAGAGGAGGAGGAAGATGAAGATTAAATATACAGTTAATCAGTTTTTGTACATTTAAATAAACGTTGTTTACAGTACAGAAGGCGTGTCCCATTGTCTTGAAATGTTTTTCCTCACAGGAAAGTAAAAAACAACCTGGCTCGCATGTTAGTAATCTTAAGATTTAACTGAATGAACTTTTACTAGTCTCTTGTCTTGTTTCATAAACTGCTTAGACATTAAGAGTACACTACTCAGTGAGTTAGGTCACATAAAAAGCAGTACAGCTAGAATTGTTTTGGCGCTCTACTGTTAAAGGTGGGGTAGGTAAGTTTGAGAAACCGGCTCGAGATACACTTTTTGTTATATTCCATGGAATGCTCTTAACATCCCGATAGCAATGAATATCTGAAGTGCTTTGACAACAAATCCATAAAAAATGTCATCTGTGGAAGCACGACCAGTTATTTTAGCCGACCCGGCTAAAATAACTGGATGGCCTACCTGCCTGTCAGCCTTCCATCTGTGCACAAACTTATCTCGTGCCCTCATTGGTCATGTGCCCGTTCGTTGGAGGACGGGCTCTGTAAGGAAGTGGTAGATTTTTTCCGGCTATCGCACTCGAGCTGGTTTCTCCAAAATGACCTACCCCACCTTTAAGCATAAAGTGACCATTTGGGGACACCAAATTCAACTTCTGTGCTAGAAACTGATCAATTACATATATAATTCTCCAGTGGGACTGTCAGACGACTGTCATAACTAGGGTCGCAAAGGTAATCAAATTGTGTCATTTTGAAATGAGTCATTCCAACTGATTTCGATTGAGCTGGTAACATGAGCACAGCCCTCTGTGGATGTCAGCATGTGCAAGAGAAAGGTATGAGGAAAATCGTGTTTTCCAAGAAAAGTGGGAGAAAGAGTATCTGTTCACTGAATTCAGGGGTAAACCACAATGTTGAGAATGTTTGCAGACGTTGCTGTAATGAAAGTAAGCAACTTTGGTGGCCAGTACATAAATTATGTGGCCCCCCCACCACCATCCAAGTTGCATTCCTGCTGTAGGGGGTGTGGTCAATATCCATGCCGTAAGCAGTGCTATGTGCATGTGATTGAGGAATGGCATGGATATTCAAGTGTACTTGAATGGCATCGGTTTGTTTTAGTCAAGATTATGCTAAAATATACTTTACCCAACTATATTTAAGTTCCCTATGAAGAGCCAACCTGGAATTTAGAAAGTTCCCAGTTTATTCCCTTAAATTTCCCAGAATTTTGCAACTAATGACTGGTGGCATAGGATGTTTAAGACCAAGGACAGATATGTAGACAAATCAATTCACATGAATCTTTATTTACCATTCAAATGAAAAAACAAAGTAACCCATTTCACCATAAAAAAGTATTTATTACAGGTATGAGGAAAACACCTCTGCTGTTTTTAAAACAAAGACATGTCTTAGTTTCCAGAACACCTCAAGACATGAATATGAGAAAGATTCTGTCCTGCTTCTGGAACCAGCTAAGTGCTGGAATAGTTAATTGAGCAAAGACAGATCTGGCAGACAAGAGGTCTTGGAAGGACTGACCGGTGCATTCTTGATGCAAACACTGACCATAACAAAAAGGAATGTAACCATCTAATGGAGTGCTCCAAATCCTGATTGTAATGTGTGGCAGCAGCACACCGCTCGTACACTGATCCGCTGAACAACACAAACACTTCCATATCCTGAACAAACGCGTAGAAAAAGGCACAGGAATGGAAATTGGTCTTTGAAAAGCCCTCAGTAGGAAAAGACTGAGAGTCCTGCGGTGTAGCACCTGTAAATGTGACAACTTTATATACTGCAACAAAGAAAACAACAGAACAAGACATGAACGTTTGGCTGTTTAACAAAATGGAGAAGGGTTTTTGGCGAACAAGACTCAAAAGGTGGGAGGTGCTTTGAGCCAACTTCTGCAGGTAGACTCGAGGTGGAGATATGTTGACCATTCCTTGAGAGCTGGTGGACTATCCAGGGAATCTGTCAGTCTCCAGCCCGTGCTCTCTCATTGCAGTGTCCGAATTGGTGCAGGCAGTTTGCTGGTAGTTGAGATGTGTGGGTATCCTTTCCCCCCCAAACTCATCCGACCCACTTGTACACCAGCAGAGACAAACAGGCGGGCCATGCTCCGGGGGATGAGGTGTTGCTGATGGAGGTCCAATCAGATTGTTCGGGGGTTGTACTCTGGCAGCTTTTTCAGTCTCTCCTGTTCCTGCTCAGTATCCTGCCTGGCAATCACCAGAGAGTGACAGTAGCCCATCATCACCTGCAAACACAACACAGGTGGAAAAACTACTCAGATCTTGTACTTAAGTAAAAGTACCAGAGCACAGTACCAGAGTGCATTCAAAATGTTCCTCAATCAAAAGTAGAAAAGTATTATCAGCAAAATATAGTGAAAGTAGCGACAGTAAAAGTAGTCATTGTGCAGATTGGTCCATTTCAGAATAATATATGATATGTTTTATAATGATTGATCATCAAAGTGTTCTCAAAGCTGGTGAAGGTGCAGCTAGTCTGAATGACTTTGTAGACTGCAGGGTAGCTGGTGGATTTACTCCAGGTGGAACTAAAGTCTGATTTAACACTTGATTATATTTCACATCATTCATCCACATCTGTGAAGTAACTGAAGGTATTAAATACATGTAGCGGAGTAGAAGTACACCATTTACCTCAGAACAAATTAGCAACACATTTAAGTGCTCAAGTCCATCAACATTGTACTCAAGTACAGTACTTGAGTAAATGCACTTAATTATTTTACACCACTGAAACACAACTTGTACTAAATGAACATCATGAATTCTTCTTCAGAAAAATGTTTAACGAGTTAATAAATCTAGTTCCAAGTAAGGTAATTTTCTAACAGACTTCTACACATCTGGTTGTATTTTTACCACTAGTACACTGCCCCCTGCTGGACATTATGCAGAATGTAGCTTCAAGGGACATCAAAAATAGCTTTGACGAATACAAAAAAAATAGAATATTAAGGCTGGACCCTTCCTCTAGTTGCGTCATCAGCTCAACACTTTGATATGTCCAGCAGTATTGTTTATGAACCAATTCCCTACGAGCCACAGTACATTCTACCCAAGCGGCAAACTGTGGGGTAGAGCCGTGAAGCCAATACGGAAGTGCCACACACTGCAGTTCATATATTGGCCGATAGGCGATGGCTGCAGAAAGGAGCAATTTCCATAGACCCCCATGTTAAAATGCCCAACTTTACAGCAGAAAAAAACATGTTTCTACCCCTGGCTCCATACATTTTTATTATCGATATAGTTCGATTCCACCTTCATGATTATGGATCTGTGAGTGAATTGTTTTCTAACGCGACCCTTTTATTTATATTAGGTCTTAAAGTTTGTGCACACATTAGGGCGTGGTCACGTTGATTGACAGATACGTGCCTCACTGTCAGCTGACAGCAACTTGTCCACTCTGCTAGGCTACAACCATAGAGGCTACAACGTTAGTTAGTTGTAGTTACTGTACTTGACCCTTTAGCTGTGTTCGTGGTGATCGTGCCTGTTAGGGAATATTGTTACAAATACCAGATAATTAAAATGTCGTGCTGTGCGCTTGAATGTACTAACAGAACTTCCAAGAAGTCTACTTTCAGCTTTTTTCGGTGAGTAAAATGATAATATTATACATGTTAACCCCGTTAGCAGGTGTTTGTGTGCTTGTTAGCTTAGCTTGTTATGTAGCTTATTAGTCAGCTAAGGACGTAACCCTTTATACAGTTTAGTTTATGATTCAGCCTTGGGTAAGACTTTTATACTATATGGCTATGACGCCCATAATGCTAAACGGGAGCAAATGTGAAAAGGGGACCCAATTATCCCAGTGGGGCCGCCGGAGTCCACGCCGCCGAAGCTAACGTGGCTGCAGGGGACTAGCTCGCTAGCGCGTCCCGGCCATAGGTCCCGGCGGCCGTAGCTAGCCCCCTGGGGCTCCGTTAGCTTCGGCCAGCGGCGGAGTCCGGCGTTATAACTGGAGATCAAGGAATGCATCGAAACGCGGACTTGGTTCGCCTGTAGCCCGCTGTAGTATTAGCTAAATAAATGATGTTGAGCAAGGTTTATTAAGCTGAACACCGCCACAATTATTCTGCTATGTATCGGTACTTATTTTATTAACGTGTGAATGACAAGCATTAAGAATAATACCAAATAGCTAATTATCTTGCAGATTGTCTCGTTTGATTATGAATGTAACGTTTATATAGTGGAACTACACTGTTTTATCAAAAACCAAAGTGCCACGCAGTGACTTGGTATGCATGTATTTCAGCAGGAAATGTGCAGGAGGAGCGGTGACTGCAAGCTGGGTTGTTAGCATAGACTGTGTTGTTAGCATAGGTCAGGGGTCGGCAACCTTTTTGATATGAAGTGCCATCTAAAAAAAAATTGTTATCAGCGTGCCAACGATCGAGAATTATCAAGGGGGGGGGGGGTTGAGGAGCTTGACGCTCGTCAACTATCAGCAGGAGGGCGGGGAAGCAGTGTGTGGACCTGTCAGCGCAACTTACATGATGCCGATTTTAATAAAACACATTTAAATAATTGGTTTAAACGGCATAATAATAAGGACGATCGTTCGTTCTGTGATTCTCCAGAACACACATGTTATGATATTAGGGTAATGCAGAGTGAGATGAGATCGCTGTCCCTTTAAGAGAGAGAGAGGGGTGTGGCTTGTGCATGTGTGTGTGGATGGTAGAGCGACAGTGAGAGAACCTATGGAGGGAACGTGTGTATGTTTCTGGAAGTGAAACGAGGAAGCAGAGAAACAGAGGTCTGTGATGTATTTTGTGAAACAGAAGAACAGCTAAATAAATGCAACGGCCTCCCAAGAAGAGCTCGCCTCTCTCCAGTCATTGAAGCTAAAGTGGGGTATTGAACCTGAAGCTTGTTGCTTCTGCCCTCCTCCACCACGGTCTGGGAGCCGACAGGAAAGTTCAACACACAGATGGCCAGTCCGCCCCTTTGTAGCATATTATTTCGATGAGAGACGAGCAGATCGCCACTGGGCTTTCAACTAAATACACAGCCACGCAAAAACTGCTGCATTTGTACAGCTCCTTATGGGAACTGCAATTAGTGAAGTGCTTTCCTCTCTGTGGTGAAACGATCTGCACCACGGAGGAAAGCGGCAGAAAGTCACCTGGAGTTAAAGAGAGCGGGGCTGCGCTGCGTGCATGGCTTCCTTCTGCGGGTAACGGGGAGACGCGCTCTGGCGGCGGCCTCGTTCAGGATCCGAAAATACCAATGCTGGCACGCGTGCCAGGGGTTGCTGACCCCTGGCATAGGTTGTTAGCTTAATACTGAGAGCATGTTAGCTTAGCTTCTTAGCCTGAGCTAGGTCTGGAACGTCACGCTCGTTGGCGGCAGGTCCCGCCCTGTCCCGCCTCTTTGCCCTTATTTGGAGCAGGCTGGAGAAGGCGGGAGTTAGACTCTGACGTCACTGTCGAGCCGTTCGTAGCCGACTCCGCCTACTTAGGGCTTCACGGCAACTCTGCAGAATCCTATGGGTGACGTCACGGACCCTACGTCCATTTATATATACAGTCTATGATTCTACCACCATCAGTGAGATGGTGAATATTAGTACCTGCATCAACCCAGCACAGCCTCACAGCTGGATGATGGAGACTATATGGTGGTTTAGAGGAACATTTCATTTGGAACCCTTAATGTGGACCTTATCCACATTGAGGATAAGGTCCTTTCTATCTGGGAGTACTCAGTTTGGACATTTTCTAAGTGATCTGTTTGATTGTTTGTAGTTTTCCCCAAATAGGAGCTGACAAGTCCAGGTACCTGCTCAATGTAAACCCCATCCAAGGTCTTCACCTCCTGAGCGGTGGTGGAGGACTTGGGTTTGTTGTCTCCATATCCCTGAAGGAAACATTTTAAAATAAAATCAGCACCACGGCCAGTATTATCTGTAAATAAGTTGGAATGAACAGTGTGTCCAGCCGTGGCCTCAGGTCTTACCAGCTCTCCAAATGTGGGCGAGGGGCCCCAGCTGATCGTACTCTCATCTGCAGCAATAATGATGCTGCTCTTCCTGGGAAACACAAACACTCATTCAAACTCTACACAGGGAGGTCAAAATTATTTCTGCAAATCCATGTAGAGCAAGTGATTACTTTGAGGGTACCTACACTTTAGTACAAAAACGTTCCCTTGCCCATTACATCTCTAATTGATATGCTATCCTATGTTTGCATGCATCATGTGTATATATACATACACATGTCTCTGCTACTGCAGTATAAGTCTATATTTCTGTTGCTGCAGTATTTGGTCTTTTATGGAACATTTTAACTTATCCAGAATATATATATTTTTTATTTGTGATGTGTTTTTTCTACTGTAGATGTGTTTATTGTATTATATTTATACTATATTCCACCTTTTAAATTGCAATACCTAAACACACTGCTGCTGTAACAAAGGACATTCCCAATTTGGGATCAATAAATTATCATCAGGAGGAGAACATTAGCACACAACATTCCCTTGAAGGTGACAGATGTGAAGCTTAGTGGATGTTCTTTTAGGTCCAGACAATAAAATGAAAGCTCCTGAGGCAGAGCGGAACAGCTGGAAGGGTCCGGACTCACCCACAGGACAGGCTGCGGATCTTCCAACCACACAGATCCTGCACAGCTTTGGGGTACATGGTGGACTCTCTGGAAGTGTTTGTCACCCCCCAGAAAAACAGCCCCCCTGCAAATAAAAACCAGATCAGACATCTCAAGTATAGCAGCACCAAACAGAATTTATTATAGAGCTGACTTGGAATTTAGTATAAAAAGCCTTTGCCAAAGTGAAGTCATTTCAAATGTGATGGTTTTAAGGTTAGACCCCAACGTCACCGAGCCCATCGGAGAGACTGTGTCTGATGATCTGCCTACCCATCTCACTGACAGCGAAGGAGCACTGGTATCCGCTACAGATCTGAGCGGCGCCGCGTCCAGGGAAGTCAAACAGTTTGACGAGCCGGGGCACCATCTCGTCCTTCTGCTCTGTGTGCCCCAGCCGGCCGTAACCTCCGAACCCCCAGCTGAACACCCGCTTCTGAGAGTCCAGCACCAGCTGCAAAACAACACACGATCAATTATCCCATTAACATTTTATACAGAAAGCAAAATAACACAAATTTGTCTCAGGGAGCTGTAAAGATTGTAAACTGTCCTTACAACCTTGCAATAGAAAAAAACTTCCCACAAAAAACAAAACAAAGGGGGGGATCAAAATAGAGAAACGGATATAATTACAACATAGAACATACATACTATTGTGTTAAGGATCATGGCATTAACTTCATCATGGCAATCAAGTCTTCTGAACAATATGATTTGGTGCTTAGGATCCTGATGAGTGTATTTCTCACGGTGTGGTTAGACCCGCAGGCCACGTCTCGGATCACCACGTTAGGCACAGGCATGACCTGGCCATCCTTGGACTTCTCGATGAAGATGGCGACACGGCGGGCGATGAGCTCACAGTCGAACTCGATGCGCTGGGCACGAGCGATGAACTTTCCATCACTGTTGTGACCTGCAAGAGAGAGGATGACTCGAGGTTAGACTAATATAATAGTATTATGCCTTGGAAATATTAATGTATATTATAATATATGAATAAAACCACGATGTGTGAAACTAAACTTGTCAGTGGCCGGCGGTGGACTACCGGTAACTGTTTTTAATGACCTCATACACTCCTGAAAAAAAAAATCTTAAGACGAGGGGAAAAATTACAATAATTCGCATTTTGCACTAGTGGATCGTAACCAGCCGCGTTTCTCGTTTTAATGCCATTGAACAAAACTTTTGATCAGAACAGCTAAAGGTGAGCATATCTCCATGTTTTGCTACCTAAAGCTTCATGCGGTCTGTATTTGCTTCCCCTGTCGCGAGTTCTGATCGCTCAGTGATGATCTGTGGAATCTCAGCATGTTAGCCAAGCTTGTTTGTACAGATCCGATAAGTATATCGATCGATTTATACCTAGAGTTTTGTGCTAAGTGCGTTAGCATGTTTTCGCTCAGGGCTCATTTAGACGCTTCTTGTGAGACTTGTGTTTTGTTTCGGTAAAAATGGTTCATATCGTCAGTTAGCCGAGTCTCTTCCCGTTAGGAAGGTATGACACATTCATCGACTTTAAATATTAAGAAGCCCTGAGACACTGTCGTGAAAAAAAACCTGTTAAGACCCCGCCGGCGCCGGCTTTCTGTCTTTGAACGTGGCAGGATTGTTGAGCTGCACAAGGCCTCTCGCACCGTCTCTGCCGAGGCTGGACGCAGTCAGACGCTCATTTTACATTTCTTAAAAGATCCTGAGGGTTGCGGGACAAAAAAAGTCAAGCTGTAAATCCAAAAACAATTCACCTGCACCAGAGTCCGGTTGTTTAGTTCACATCAGAGGTCTCAGACTGCGTTCACACCAATCCAAACGAACCGCACTAAGGTGTTCAACGCTCGAGGGTTCGATTCGACCGGACTATACAAGACTGGTGTGATCGCGACCTTGAACTTTTGATCAGCCCGTTTGAGTTTGAATGCAGTTTTCAATAAATTGCCTACTCCATTTTGAAGCTCTACTTACAACCTGGTTACAATCCACTAGTGCGAAATGGGAATTCTTGTAATTTTCCCCGCAGTCTTAAGATTTTGTTCAGGAGTGTATCTTTGACAGGCATGCGCCATTACCAATATGTCAACTTCTGTAGTAAATCTTCAAATAACTGTGCAGTGTATACTTCCACCTTTAATACCGTCATCTGGCTGCTATCTCATAACGGCTACGGGTACTGGATGTGTATTTTGTAAATTGTATAATTTCTACTTATCTGTAATACTTTTATGGATGGTTCTTAATTAATATGAAGCTATCTTACTTGCTGTAATGTAAATGTTCCCTAAAGAATAACGGTATTCTGATTTGTGCTAAACTTTGTAAAACTGTCATCAACTTCTGATATTGGCACAAACATCTGTCTAACTGCTCACTCAGCTACTCTAATGGCGCGTTTCCACTGCAGTGGGTAGCTCACTTTAAGCGTGCCGAGCGGGGCGCGTTTTTGGTTGCGCTTCCACTTGGCCTCGTTTTTTTCTGGCCCGACTAAATCGTGGTTCTAGGGCCAGGAACAACCAGGCTGAGTCGGGCTGAGTATGCTAAACTAGAGAGAGAATCGCTGGCAAGGGGGCTACAACTACAACAAGATGAACATATTTTACCGTGATTTAATTGTAATACACGTTTCAAAATGATGCCGAAGTAACAACATACTGATACCGGTTAGTAAAAACCATGAATTAATGCTTTGGCAAGTCTGCAGACAGACGGCAGGCGAAAAAACCCTTTAAAATGCGTGTTTTCTAAATGGAGCTTGGCTAAGCTAACGTTGTAAATGCTCCGACCGTCCACACTCACAACAACGGCCTATACAGACATAAATAAACCAGCGACTGTATTCTCCATGACACAGGCAGTCTGTGGTTTGTACTTGTTTAACTTTTGTCTAGTTTCTGAACAGATATGAGGAGCTGTGAGCTCTGAGTGCTAAGAGCCAACGGCTATGTTGTTTTTTGGGGCGCTCATTGAAGATGACGTCACAGCTCCGCCTACACTGCGTTACTATAGTAACTACCCCAGTTCCTAAATTGTAATGGAAGCGCAGCATTAAAGTGAGCCAGGCCTAATGAGGCCTAACCAAACCGAGCGAGGCCTGCAGTGGAAACGCGCCAAAACACTCTTAACAAAGTAGCGTTAGTCCATTGTTAACGTACCCAGCTGTCCGTACTCGGGGCAGCCGAAGGAGTACAGGTTTCCTTTGCAGTCCACCACCATGCTGAACTCAGCTCCACAGGCCACCTTCACCAGGGGCTGGCCATTGTAGGAAATCTAGAGGAGTGAGAGAGACTGTAAGACAATAGAGAGGGCCCTAACATGACTCCTATGAAGTATCCGAGAGGTAACTGCATTATTATAATGCATCTCAAAACACTTCTTGCTTTCCCTCTGATGCAGATTTGTACCCATGTCAGAACTGTAACAGTGAATTCCTGCCGACTCGGTGCACAGTATGAAGACTGACGCACTTAAGGCAGATCTAAATTTCAGACACAAGCTCTACTCTGAAACTGTTAGCCGTCCTCACTGAGCAGAGGATTCAACTGCGCACATCTTACAGCGTCAGACGGATGTGTCCCTCACCAGGATAATACATGTTTGGATGTATAATGATTGAATGAGAAACAGTCTAAATGCACATTTTATCTTGCATGTATGTTATAGCATAAGAGATGCTCTTCGGTTTTATGGCCTATTGCGACCTGATCTGAAATCGTTTTTTCAGTGTACTATAGTGTTTTAAATGTTTCAACATTTTTATTATGATGTTATACGGGACAAAACTAGAAGCTACTCATGAAAAGGGTTTTGGACCAACAAAAAACAATGGCTCCAAAAAAAATTAATCTTTGGCAAATGTCATTCTTTCCCGTCACATTTTCTCACGACACTGAACAGCAGTTTGCAGCAACAGTTCAGATCATAGATTATCGAATGTGTGTGTGAAGGTGTTGGCTTACCGGTGCTGGGCTAAGCACTGCATCGGTCTGGTTGCCCTGGCCGAGCTGACCAAGCTTATTCTCACCAAAAGAGTATGCAGTGCCATTCTCTGAGGAGGAACAACATCAGCAAACATCAACGCTCACATTCTGTCTGCTGCTGTTCACAATATTTTTCATAGCAGTTAATCCTGAATATAACTTCTGTTGATGTCAAATATCAAACAAACACATTTTGTGTGGAATTATCACAAGTCCAGAGTATGACGGTTTTCATTCCAAGCAATGACCAATCAAAAGGAACCTGTAACAATGGTGGCTCCGCCTACCTGTGAGTGCCAGTGTGTGGTTGCGTCCACAAGCTGCAGCAACGATCACCTGATCAGCCAGGGCCTCGATCAACTTGGGAGCCTCCAGACGCTTGGTGTCTCCGTGACCCAACTGACCTTTCTCATTACGACCTGCAAATACAGAAACCAAGAGATAAATAAACCTGTATACATATCTACATAGTTACAGACAGCCGTGTTTGCCCGGTATAATGTCATACAGTTTATGGCTTACACCAGTGATCGCTGGAATCAGTATCGGTCGATACCGATCGCGCAGGGCCTAAATGGAAGATTTAAACATCACTTTAAATCTTCCATTTAAAGTGATGTTTAAAACTCAGTTAATGCTCATTCACTGGAGCTTCCACAAACAACAACCAACTTAATTATTACATTAAAATGAAGTACATTATTCAAGTTTACATTCACTTTGGAGAATAAAACGGGAGAGATGAGCGGAAGCGCTCTCTTTTCCTCTTTTCCTCTCTCCCTCTCCTGACAGCCAGTCAGTATCTCATGCAGCTCACTGATCCAGTAATGAGTGACCGACAGAAGAAGAATAAATATATTTATAACTAGTTTAGCTTCTTCCAGAGGTAGATCAAATAGCCAAGTGTGTTTGGTCTAACTCTTGTGTGTTTTGCTCCGCTCAGCTGTCCGTCACAGCGGGCAGAGCAGCAGGATTTCTGCTTCACTCACGTTGCGTACCGCTATTTTACTGTCTTTTTCGGACACCTTAAAATAATGCCATTTTGGCGAGCTTGTTTTGCCGCACACAGAGAAAAGTGTCATGTATTTTACGTCATGCGATCGGCTCTCGCGATCGGCATGTTTAGAGAGCACCGATCGATCGGTAGAGAGTGAGTATCGGCCGATCTCGATCGGTGACCGATCGATCAGAGCATCCCTAGTTAGTAGTTTAGTTATTTAGCTGCAAATAAAATCCAATAGTTCCATGGCGCTAAGCAAGCTTTAACGTTAACTCCAAACGAAACACTACAAAACAAGAACACTGACTATTTTGTTCTCCTGCGTGAACAAACTCAGAAACGGTTAACTTCCATGAGGAAAAACACAAAGAGAGAGCTCTCCAAGCTACTTAGGAGCTGAACTTGTAGCCAAATCGAGAGACTTGTCTATCAATTATAGTTATATATGCTGTATTAAGCTACGATGTGTCATTAAGTCACTTTTTTGTTGTTGGTGTGACGCAGGATTTCTTTAATTATAAAAATGTACCGTTGCTCAAAATAAAAAAAATTGGCATACAGTGTTTTGCGTGTGAAGATAGTTGTGACCCGAGTGCAGCATGGTACTTACCCCAGCTCCACAGCTTGCCCTCGGTGGTCATGAGCAGACTGTGTGCAGCGCAGGGCCCAGCCACCACACAGCTCACCTGGACATCACTCAGGCAGCCGTAGCGGTGAGGACCCCACAGATTCTGGCCCAGGTTGCGAAAAGCAGCTGGAAACACAAACCACACATCAAAACATGACTCTCACACACACGATGGGAGAATCCTTCTGAGAGTGAATACGAGTGAGGCTGCTGGGTCTGGTACTAACAACGTGTGCTAACCAGTGACTGATGTCATCCTTGACACTTTAACATACCCCTGTCACAGGAGTGTTCCTCCCAGCTTCAAGACAGCCAATTTTGTCCCAGCAGTCTCCAGTCCAAATGACCATCACCCTGTGGCCCTCACACCCACGAGGCGCTTTGAGAAACTTGTTCCCAAGCACATCCAAAACTACCTCCCAGCAGGGATGCCAACTCCACTGCACTCACACGTCTGGCATTGTACTCACACATCAGAATTCTGTTTGTTGATTTCAGATACATTTCTGAAATCAACAAGAAATGTAGAGTGATGCAGAGTGTTGTACTCAAGTACTACACTCTGCATCTTGAGGTTGGACTTCCTCATAAATAGAATTTTTATTTTATCATTGCATGTTATTTTATTCCTTGATCATTGTGAGAGAGGAAAGAGAACTTGAAGCCCTCATAATACTTCGAGTTATTCTGTCTTGTATAAAGGATTTTGATGTAAAGGGTTTCAGAAAGAACTGAATGTGCACTCATTCCAATAGTACTGTGGTGTCATAGTTAATCTGTTACTTGAACCAAGTTAGATCACCCACAGTCTCCATTCTTTTCACGACAAGCTGCTCTCACACTTCCACAAGAAGTGCCAACATACCCAACTAAACATTTATATTAAAGTGCACAAATAATTATTTGAATGTTTTTGGTACTTTGGCAGTCGCAGCATCTAGCCCATCTCCAAATGGTCTTTGTCTATGCAGCTGCACCCCACCCCCCTACTTCAGTCTCAACAAAGCAGATTTATCAGTATGTCCCAGAGTGGAGAGAAAGGATGGAACCAGGCAGAGTAGAACGCGCCCCAGGCATCAGCTGGACTGTTGGGAGGGGTTACGGGGACACATCATGCATGAATATGAAAGAACAGTACGGTCACAATCAATTCATGAGATCTTACTGGCTTTAACCCATTTGTGGCATGTGCCAAGCAATCTGAAACAAAGAGACATGTACACCTAGCATATAGTCATCCCTTATTTCATCCAGTGCAGCAAATACGCTGGATGGAAAATGTATTGTAACTGTATTGTAACTGTATTGTAACTGTAACACTGTAACTTTTATCCATGTATTTTTTCTTTTAGTGTTTATCCATGTATTTCTTCTTTTAATGTTTATTTTATTAGCTTTTCTTTTTAATGACTGATTTTAAATGCCATTTTCTTAATGTCTTTCATTTGTTGTAAAGCACTTTGAATTGCCTTGTGTTGAAAAGTGCTCTATAAATAAACTTGCCTTGCCTTGCCTATTGATTCTGTGTGGCTGTACAGCATCACACATTATAGCTGAGTGAGGGGTCAGGTAGATAACAGAGTCAATGCTTACATTTAATATCACTACACTGCATCCCAACGAACAGAGGACCACATTAAGATCATACAGGGTGGTTAGAGTTCTTTTTTCGTAACGTTCAGTCCAAGATTCATTAAAGCAACTCTTCATTCTGTTGAAGATACACCTTTCTTTCTGAGACGGAGACAGTCAAGGGAAAGCGCTGAAGTATGGAGATGGTGAGCTCAGCATAAAGACAGGAAGCAAAGGATCTGGCCAAAGTTTAAAATACTCATTCAAAGTTCACCATTTACCCCCAAAGATAAAAAAGTGTTCAAATTGTGTTTCTGTTTTACTACCGCATGGTAACTTTTGGTAACGGTCACATTTCTCTATTTTGTTTTCTACAGCAGGTAGTCTACACCGAGAGAGAGTACAGCGTCACTCACGAGACACACGTTGAATCCTTTAAATCAGGGACCAAACAGAGGAAAGGCTGTACCGACGCCATTTTTTCTAAATCTGGGTCGAACAAAACTTGAATGATATTGCTTGAAGGTGAATTGGCTATTTGAAAATGGCCTAGAGCATACCACAGATATGTGTCCTACTATAGACCCAATCAGCTATTTGATATACATTTAAATGCTCTACCTTGTTGTTTAGGCACCTCCTTTCTTCCAATCAAATCCCAGTTGGTTGCTCCAAAGATCAGCAGTTGACCTTTTATCTTTGAGCAATCAAGTTTCTGTGGAAAGCACAAATGAAAGTCAATAACAAAACAACCTCATGCAGCTGCCTAAACTCAGATGGCAAAACAACTATCTAAATGACAGCACATGAGATTTCATTAATGAAACATTCTGGGATTTGGAAAATGTTACTTTGCTCATCCTGATTACAATGTTTATGGACATTATTTCCATCCATTTATGTTCCTGAAATCTAAACCAATTACAGTTGAAATATATGATTTCATTTATCAATGTAGAGCAAGTAACTGACCTTCTACAATCATATATAAATAGTCTATCCTTGTAGACAAACATAAGATAGCTTTAAGAAGAACTCTTCCTGCAGAGGTATCCGCTTTTATCGGAAAGCAGATAAAGGATAAATCATTTAAAAAAACTAAATTCCATGCCAAGGGTCAGGATGTCAAACATAACAAAAACACTAATAGGCCTACATCTACAGAATATTAAAAACAATATTATGAGGTACTCATTCTTAAAGTATCATGAATACTGAATGAGAATGTAATGTTTGGTTGTTAACAACTTATTTTCTCCAACAGGAATGGACATACTTAAATTGGTTAAATATGTGTAATGTACATGTTTAAATTGAAATGTAATGCTGCCCTCCTCTAGTTTTCAGGAAGTGCATCAAACCTACTATTTTCTCTTTGACGTCGTCGGCCACAGTGACAGGCTGCAGGCCGGACTTAGCAGGCTTGCCAGGTTTCTTGTTGTTCTCCTGTTCGAAGTCAAAGTCCTCATCACTACTGAAGTCTCTCTCTTTCCTCTTGCCGCTGGTCCGCTTCTTTTTCACCCCACCATTCCCTGAGACATCTGTCACCTTCTTACGGGGCATTTTGTTATCTGAAGCTGGTTGTGGGAAAGACACAGGGGTTTTAGATTATATAGAGTAATAGTAACAAACATAATTAATGTCTACAAAAAAGTATTCATGTTGGAAAAATGGAACAACAATGTGAGACAATTAAACAAGTGGTTTTGTCTCCGATATGCCAACATCTATTCTAGACGTTCCACATGTACACAAAGAAAGAGGTAATATTACATAAATTGATTTGAAATAAATAACATTCAGTCTTTTCCTTTTTGTTAAATTAACTTTACAAACGAGACCACAGTTCTGAATAAATGCTCCTAACATGCACACACGTGCACCTAAAAGAGTAACTATACTGTGTGTCTTTAAATAGACTAACGTTCAAATGAGCAGGTTTACCTTATTTATATGATCCAAGTAGCCATTGTAACCTCAATTTTTAAGAACCCGTCATAAGAATGGAGATTTTGGTACATTTTGTCAAAATGTATTTCGCTGTCTAATGAAAAGCTAGTGTAAACTATCGGAAGGATAGGGATAGAAAAGCCCACAGCAAACTAAAACATGTACCGGTGACCGTCTGCTAGCTAGTGTTAGCTGCTAGCTTCATTAAGCTAAGCTGCTAACCACTGACGTTCTTTGTTCACATAATGGTTGGG
The DNA here is from genome assembly GCA_902827135.1 of Harpagifer antarcticus. Taxonomy (NCBI): domain Eukaryota; kingdom Metazoa; phylum Chordata; class Actinopteri; order Perciformes; family Harpagiferidae; genus Harpagifer; species Harpagifer antarcticus. Next base: position 112,900 of record CADEHL010001142.1, on the reverse strand, counting down.
TAGCAAGCTACGTTAGCTGGCGTGCTAACGTAGAACATGGGACGTTAGTAAGTTAGCGGCTAGACAAACGAGCTAGGCAACGGTTGTCTGCTATATAAACACAGCCGTTTCTTAAAAACATACTGAAATTAAAGTGTTTAAGATGTGCAGTGGAGTGATAGGCTTCATAAAGCTAACATCACCTCGCCACTGTAAGCTAACAGGCACTCTCAATAAAGATATGGAAACTAACGTTACAAGAAATGATGCTACAACACAAACTTTTTCAATATATTCTTGGTTAGACACGTTTTAACTTTAGCGTCCGTACAATCTCTTCGACTTCGACAAAACATGTTATTTGTAAATTACATAAAGCTAAGAATAAATATATGTACCGGTGATTTCCTGATTCAGCAGCTCTCTACCCGTCTCCGGTTTGATTGATTTGAACAAAAGAAGCTGCAGTCTGCTTTCACACCACGTGGTTAGCATTAAGTATTCACACAGGAAACCAAGCACTCACCAATTATTGCAGCTGGATCCAGAAACAATCAGGGAGCGATCACAACTGTCACAGAGAGCAAAAGTGAACTGAACTATCATAGACAAGATTCTGAAAAAGTTTTGGCCATTGAAAACAATTCTTATTGAGTAACAACCACTGGCATAAAAAAGGAACACAACTTGGAACAAAGAGAATGTGACAACAACACTGTTCTGCTTTCGACCATCAAATCAAATCAAGTTGTATTTATATAGCAGATTTATAAACGATTTTTGGTCGAGCCAAAGTGCTGTAGGCTACATATAATAAAAATAGCCTACAGTAGAGACACTTTACAGCAAATACAACAGCACAGATTGTTCAGAATATCAGTATGAGAGAAACGACACCCTCTGTCCTTAGACCCTCACATCGTACAAGGAAAAACTTCTGGAGAAAACCCACAGTTTAAAGGGAACATGGGGAGAAACCTCAGGGAGAGCAACAGAAGAGGGATCCCTGCACTCTCTGTGTCCAAAAGTTGGAATCATTATTATAGAAGAACAATAAACACTTTTGCATTCCAGTGTATTTTATTAGTCAAAGTGTTAACATAATTATATATTTAGATCTCTTCGATGAATGTTCAAAAAATAATAATACGCTTAGTATACATTTGTAAAAACCTTACATTTATTCTAAATAAAAAAATATATATTTTCAACTTGTCTTATGGTTTCACTTACCCGTCTCAAGAAAGTGAAATTATTCAATAGTTCACAATAGATTAGAAAAAAGTTGCATTTTATAATTGTATTTGCATTTCTTTATCTAACCTGTTTCTCAACGTTATAAAAGATGCACCTCAGTGGAGTTACAGTATCTTCACGCAAATGCATGTTAACTGATGAATTTTCAAATTGTACATTATCGAAGTTGCCATTGTGTGAAGCTTCAGTGGTTAATTTCACAAATGCTTTGCCAGAAACTATAAAGCTGACCAAAACTAAAGAGCCATTAAAAGGAACCCTGAGGAAGCAGTGAAAATGCAAGACGAGGTAAGGCGTGTGTTGAAGGAATTACATTTTCCAGACAGTTGAACACTTCTCAGCTAGTTGCAAATAACCAACATGAAGCGTATCATTTCCCTTTTCTACCAAAGACAAACCATTTCATCCTCATCAATTCAGAATTACAATCTGCCTCAGTGCATGGTTTCCTGAGCACTGGAAGAGGCGTTTGTAGCGGGATGGGACTTCTTAAATCTGAAATCATTCTATGTCGATCTGAACTTGTTTGGTCATGTATGTTCTCTGGAAAAAAATACCCAATGATCTGAGAACTTTGTCAACAGTCAACAGTAAGCTGAAAACTATTATTTGGTTGTGTTTTTTCATATATATTTTTTGAACATAATGTATTTGAACTTTTATTCTTTTAATTATTTAAATGTAATTGATCTGATTCAATTGATCACGAATTAATCCCACAGACTGTCAATCATTTGATGTCACTTTATTTCCTGGACGTTTCACTTCTCAGATCCTCATCAGAAAAAAATACATACAGGCAAATAGTATGGAGCTATTTTAGGGTCATAAGTTTTGATCATTAAAAAAAATACAATTTATTTGAAAGTTCAAGTTTTTATCCTGAACTTTGAAAAATACAATGATTTATTCAAAATAAAAATAAGTATTTGAAATCATTTTTCAGGTTGAATATTATTTTGATTCAGTTCAGCAATTTTTTTGAATAAAATATTTATTTTCAGATTTCCCTTTTATACATATTTTGATATTTGAATCCTTATTTTTTTCAGTTGCAGATTTTTCGTTTTCAGATTCAAAACAATTATTTTTTCAGTTTCAAATCTTGGTTTTTCAGGTTTCACATTGCTTTTCACCTTCAGATCGTTTTTCACTTTCAGACCTTTTTTTTCGCCCTGATGTTGCTTGGGGGCGGGGCTTAGCAGACCCCGCACAAAACAACACAGACTATAACACCTCTTGTTGATAAATACCAACTAGTGCAATATGTGCAATATTATATATATATATATATATATATGCCGTTAAAAACTGCGCAATATATACCTGGCTGCTAAATCCGCAGAACTGTTACAGGGTGTGTATTATGTAAAATGTGTAACTTTAAAACAATATATAATTTATTTTTTTAATCTTTAATACTTTTTGTATGTATGCTTTAGGGAACATTAAGCTGTCTTTGGCTCTTGTCTGCTGTAACAATGTAAATGTATGTCCCCTGTGGGACTAATAAAGGTATTCTGATTCTGATCGCAAAAACCAAGCCAATACTATGCTGCGTTCATGGAGCTACGTGGAAGTGGGGAAGGACAATGCTTAATTGCGGATTCGTAATTTCACATTATAGCACAGTTTATTGCGCTTATACCTTGATTGTTGCCAACTACGATGCTCAACAGCTCGCTTAACGGAACTTTGATGCTTTTTTATGTCCCACCAATCATGGGAGTATTGTGTATAGAAAGTGTTGAGTTAAATTTCTCGCGCTACCTAACATCCATGAAGGCAACATGACAGAGGGAGGCCTGCCACTCAGGATGCCAAACTACACTTTGGTAAACCCCGCCCCCCAAGCAACATCAGGGCCAAAAGTCTGAAAGCGAAAAAAAGGGTCTGAAAGGGAAAAACGATCTGAAGGTGAAAAGCAATGTGAAACCTGAAAAAAACAAGATTTGAAACTGAAAAAATAATTGTTTTGAATCTGAAAACGAAAAATCTGCAGCTGAAAAAAATAAGGATTCAAATATCAAAATATGTATAAAAGGGAAATCTGAAAATAAATATTTTAATTAAAAAAATTGCTGAACTGAATCAAAATAATATTCAACCTGAAAAATGATTTCAAATACTTATTTTGAATACGTCATTGTATTTTTCAAAGTTCAGGATAAAAACTTGAACTTTCAAATATTTTTGAATGATCAAAACTTATGACCCTGAAATAGCTCCATAAAGGAAAGGTGTAACATTTCCCCATAAATACCAATATCACACACTACAACACAGACTATAACACCCCTTGTTGTTAAATACCAACCATGTGCAATATATTTTTAATTACATTTTCGTAGAGCTTTGACTTTTTCAGCTGAATAAATATTATAACTCTAGATGGTTTTGTTCAGCATTGCCAGCTTCACTGTCAAACTTTATAATAATAATAATAATAATACATTACATTTATAAAGTGCTTTTCCTGGTGCTCAAAGCGCTTACAAGCAAGTAAAACAAAATAACAACAAAAGTAGTAAGTGCTAAACTAGGTGGAATAAGGGCAAGGGGTTAGTTGATTAGGAGTTGAAGGCAAGAGTGAAAATGTGAGTTTTGAGGGATTGTTTGAATGATGTGAGAGTGTTGGCGGATCTACGTGGCTGGGAGGGGAGTTCCAGAGTGTCGGGGAGGCTGCTGCGAAGGCCCTGTCACCCCAGGTCCGGAGCTTTGTCCTGATGGCTGCAGTAGGTTAGCTTCAGCAGACCTGAGGCGACGGGTGGGGGTGTGTCGTTGATGAGGTCACAGAGGTAGGGGGGGGGGTGGGGGGGGGGGGGGGGGGGGGGGCAAGGTTGTTGAGGGCTTTGAAAGTGAAAAGTAATATTTTAAAGTCAATGCGGTGTTTGATGGGGAGCCAGTGGAGGTCATGGAGGATAGGGGTGATGTGGTCGGAGCGTCGGGTGGAGGTGAGCAAGCGGGCAGCTGAGTTTTGGACATATTGAAGTTTTTTTAGTGTGAATGCAGGTGATCCAAAAAGTATGCTGTTGCAGTAATCCAGTCGGGATGTTATAAAGGCATGGGTCAGAGTTTAAGCAGCGGGCGATGAGAGGGAGGGTCTGATGCGGGCGATGTTCTTTAAATGGAAGAATGCGTTTTTTGTGACCTGGTTGACGTGAGGAAGGAAAGTGAGGGTGGGGTCGAGGATGATGCCAAGGTTACGGATGTGAGTGGAGGGGTTGACAATGGAGCCATCGATGGTAAGAGAAAAATCTTGGGTTGAGCGGGTAAGTGAGTTTGGGCCAATGATTATAAGTTCCGATTTGTCACAGTTAAGTTTTAGAAAATTGTTTTGCTACCAATTTTAAAGTCAGTGAGGCAGGTGCTGAGCTGGGAGTGTGTGGTTGGAGAAATTGATTTTGTTGAGAGGTAGAGCTGTGTGTCATCAGCATAACAGTGGAACTGGAGTTGGTGTTGATGGAGGATTTGTCCAATTGGGAGGATGTAGATCAGGGGTCGGCAACCCCTGGCACCGTAACCAGTGGCACGCTAGGAATAAGTGGAATAAGTGTGCAAAAATATTTAAATTGTATTTTCGGATCCTGAACGAGGCCGCCGCCAGAGCGCGTCTCCCCGTTACCCACAGAAGGAAGCCATGCACGCAGCGCAGCCCCGCTCTCTTTAACTCCAGGTGACTTTCTGCCGCTTTCCCCCGTGGTGCTGATCGTTTCACCACAGAGGAAAGCACTTCACTAATTGCAGTAGCCTTCCCATAAGGAGCTGTACAAATGCCGCAGTTTTTGCGTGGCTGTGTCTTCAGTTGAAAGCCCAGTGGCGATCTGCTCATCTCTCATCGAAATAACACGCCACACAGGGGCGGACTGGCCATCTGTGTGTTGAACTTTCCTGTCGGCTCCCAGACCGTAGTCGAGGAGGGCAGAAGCAACAAGCTTCAGGTTCAATAACCCACTTTAGCTTAAATGACTGGAGAGAGGGAGCTCTTCTTGGGAGGCCGTTGCATTTATTTAGCTGTTCTTCTGTTTCACAAAATACATCACAGACCTCTGTTTTTCTGCTGCCTCGTTTCACTTCCAGAAACATACACACGTTCCCTCACTGTCGCTCTACCATCCACAAACACGTATGCACAAGCCACACCCCTCTCTCTCTCTCTCAAAGGGACAGCGATCTCATCTCACTCTGCGTGACCCTAAAATCATAACATGTGTGTTCTGGAGAATCACAGAACGGACAATCGTCCTTATTATTATTATGCCGTTTAAACCAATTATTTAAATGTATTTGTCAAATTCGACATCATGTAAGTTGCGCTGACAGGTCCACACACTGCTTCCCCGCAGAGAGGCGTCAAGCTCCTCACCCCCCCCCACTTGATAATTCTCGATCGTTGGCACGCTGATAACAATTTTTTTTTTAAATGGCACTTCATATCAAAAAGGTTGCCGACCCCTGATGTAGATGATGAACAGAAGGGGACCAAGTACAGAACCCTGAGGAACGCCATGATTGACGGGGGCTGTGGAGGATTTCGAGTTGAAATGGAGATGAATTGATGTCTGTCAGAGAGATAGGATTTAAACCAGGAGAGGGCAGTTCCGGTAATGCCAATGGAAGACTGGAGGCGGTTGATGAGGATGGAATGGTTGATCGTGTCAAATGCGGCTGTTAGGTCAAGGAGAATGAGAATCGAGAGGGAACCAGAGACAGCAGAGAGGAGAATGTCATTGGTCACCTTGAGTAGGGCAGATTCTGTGCTGTGGTGAGTACGGAAACCAGATTGAAAAGGTTCATGAAGGTTATTGCAGTCCAGATGGGATTTTAGTTGGGAGGCAACAGTTCGCTCCAGATTTTTTGATAGGAATGGGAGGTTAGAGATGGGCCGGTAGTTATTGAGGGAATCAGGGTTGAGACCAGGGGCCTCATTTATAACGCCGTGCGTAGGATTCACGTGGGAAGGTTGCTTACGTAGTAGAAATCCAAAAAATAGGTACAGAAATTTTCCGACATTTTCCGATTCACCAAACATTGCGTACCGGCGAGGAAAGTGCGTACAGCACTTCCTACGCCGGTTTCCCTTTATAAATGACAACCGACTTGAAATGCGGTGCAGCTTTTGCGGGCTTCACGTAACGCCCATATTTGCCTATAAATAGTCAAAGAAACGCCCATTCATTCATTCATTTTGACTGACTTTATGAAGAAGATAGCAGGAAATGACGACAGAACAGCTAAAAAACACACCGTGCCAGATTTTGGTTATTTTGGGGAGGTCGAGATAAATCATATTGTTTGGTGGATGCAGTTTGAACCAGAGTAGCAGCATGGAGGTCGGATCGTCACCAAAATAAATAAATAAGTGGTCGGAAAAAGGTTCATGACAAAAAAAATACACATAGCCTTCCTCAGGCAGTGTGTCTGTACCGGGGACAGGAGTCCCCCCTTGATGAGAAACTCTAAGAAATGATCGGGGAATCTGAATTATGTTTTCGTATTTGGTGATTTGTGTCCCAGCTGTCGATCAGCTGTGCCGCAGCAACTCTATATCCACCAGTTAAAGTAAATACAACTAATGTGTTGTGTTATATTAGCTGTACAATTTACCACATATGGTGTTCTTAGTTTCCATACCTCCTGTGTTTTACGAGCGACTTATCAAGTCTTAGCAAACGGCATAAAACATGTTTAAACATGGTAGTATATAAAACCATGCTAGTACAACCTAGAAATGCAAAACCGCATCATTTATGAGAAAACATTTCATAACATTAACACAACATATTCGAGGTGGTTTTAAATAACGTATCCGTATTTATTTATTTCTCCAAGTTATGTTTTTGTGTGCACTGAGGAGTCTCAAACAGGCGTTTGTTTAATCATTTTAAGATCAGCTTTAATTAATGTTTGAAAATGAATTCTTTATGATAAGTGAGAGGTAACATTTTGTTTATGGTATTATTTCCACATATTTCTCTCCATTCTTCCTTCTGCCAACGGTGTCGCAGTTTCTCGTCTCTCCCGTTTTTGTGCTTAGTGCGTACGCATGGGTTAGAGTTTGCGTGGAGGACCGCACGTTTTCCCGTCAAGTTAGTATTTTATAAATCGCAAACTTTGTGTAAAACTGACGTACGCCATTTTTTTTTTCTCGTATATCCCTTTATAAATGAGGCCCCAGGTTTTTTGAGTATGGGAGTGACAGCAGTGAGTTTCCGATCAGGGGGGACGAGTCCAGTGGACAGAGAGGAGTTAATGACTGTGGTGATAAGATGAGTGAGTTGGGGGCAAGCCTTGACAAGGGTGGAGGGCATGGGGTCCAGGATGGAAGTTGAGGTATTCATGCCGGTGACTTGGGCAACTATGTCCAGTGAGGTAATTTGTCTGAAGGCTGTAAAAGGGTGCCTGGAAGGAGGAGGGTAGGCAGGTTCCGGAAAAGGATGGGTGGTGGACGAGACGGAGGAGTTGGCTATGTTGCTGTGTATTATTTCAATTTTGCTTTGGAGGAATGAGAGGAAGGATTCACACTTTGAGGTGGTGAAGGAGTTGGAGATTTTATCCATGGGGTTTATGTTGTGCCCAGCATTCTCCTGTCCTGTGCTCTGAAATAAAAATGTGGATAAGCATAAAACAACACTAAAATAAACAATACAATACTTGTTATTTGTTTTTTGACAACAAAGGTTGTTCATTTGTGTATAAATATACAACACAGGCTATATGCATATATATATATTCTACTTCTACTCAAGTACAATATCTGAGTATTTCTGTTTTACTCAAGTACTGTCACGTTTATCATGTCATGTCACAGTTCTATGTCTAGGTTTGGGTGTTTCTGCTGTTCTCTATGTCATGTTTTCCTCCTGTCGTTAGTTTCCCTGGTGTGTCTCGTTAGCTGATTGTGTTCACCTGTGGCCCTTGTGTTTCTCCTCCCCTGCCCGGCTGTTTCTCGTCTTGTAATTATCCCTCCCTGTATTTAGTCTTGTCTCGTCCTGTGTTCAGTGTTGGTGCTTCTTTTGTTGGTGACTGAATTCACCCCGGTGAGTGTTCTGTTTTGTCTGTATTAGTTTCATTTTCCTTGAAATAAAGGTTTATCAGAGTTATCTGCATTTGGGTCCTGCTTCCTTCACTCAACCGTGACAGAAAGCACCAACCAGAAATGGACCCAGCAGATGATCCATTTGAGGTGGAACTACAACATTTTTCCTTTGATTTGGCTTGCTGCTATGATTGGTGGAGGGGAGCGTCCAGTGTTCGGCAGAAGGAGGCCGCTCTGGTAGAGGCGCACCGGTTGGCTATGGAGAAACCAGACTTGGTGAAATTCTTACCTGGCTGGATTTTGAACTTCATCTGGGTGTGTGAATTCCAGCCTGCTGACTATAAACGTCTCGGTGTGTTCCGTCTGGAGTCAACCAGTGCTTCCGCCCCAGTTCCTGCTCCTGTCCAAGAGTCGTTTTCTGGAACTCGGCTGGCTTTTGGAGGTCCACGGAGCCTTCAGGCGGCTTCTAAGAGAAGGAGTCGCAAGTCCAGGCTAGCAATCCGAGCCCCAAGAGCCATTGTTCCAGCCCCAGTTCTGGCCCCAGCAGCCATCATTCCGGCCCCAGTTCTGGCTCCAGCAGCCATCATTCCGGCCCCAGTTCTGGCCCTAGCAGCCATGGTTCCGGCCCCAGTTCTGGCCCCAGCAGCCATCATTCCGGCCCCAGTTCTGGCCCCAGCAGCCATGGTTCCGGCCCCAGTTCTGGCCCCAGCAGCCATGGTTCCAGACCTAGTTCTGGCCCCAGCAGCCATGGTCCCGGCCCCAGCAGCCATGGTTCCAGCCTTAGCTCTGGCCCCAGCTGCCATAGTCCCATCTCTGGTCCCTTCTCTAGTCTCTTCTCGAGTCCCTTCTCTAGTCTCCTCTCTGGTCCCGTCTCTAGTCCCTCCTCTTGTCCCTTCCCTAGTCCCTCCTCAGGTCACTTTCCTAGTCACTTCTCTAGTCCCATCTCAAGTCCCTACTCAATTCCTTTCTCAAGTCCTTTCTCAAGTCCCTCCTCTAGTCACTTCCCTAGTCCCTTCTCCAGTCCCTCCTTTAGTCACCTCTCTGGCCCCTTCCCGAGCCCCTTCTCTAGTCCCACCTCGAGTCACTTCTCTAGTCCCTTCTCTCATCCCATCTCAAGTTCCCTCTCGAGTCCCCTCTCTAGTTCCCTCTCAAGTCTCCTCTCGAGCTACCTCTCGAGTCCCCTTTCTAGATCCCTCTCAAGTCACCTCTCGAGGTCCCTCTCAAGCCACCTCTCGAGTCCCTTCTCAAGTCCCCCTCTCAAGATCCCTCTCAAGTCTCCTCTCAAGTCATCTCTCGAGTTCCCTCTCGAGTCCCCTCTCCAGTCACCTCTCGAGTTCCTTCTCGAGTCCCCTCTCGAGTCACCTCTCCAGTCGACTCTCCAGTTTCCTCTCGAGTTCCCTCTCAAGCCCTCTCTCGAGTCCCCACTCAAGCCCCTACTCATGTGCCGTTGGAGGTCCCGCAGACAACTCTCCTGCCGGGGGTCCTGCCAACCCCATGTCCTGTGCCGTTGGAGGTCCCGCCGACTACTCTCCTGCGGGGGTCCTGCCAACCCTTTGTCCTGTCTCGTTGGAGGCCCCGCCGACTACTCTCCTGCCGGGGGTCCTGCCAACCCCATGTCCTGTCCCGTTGGAGGTCCCGCAGACTAGTCTTCTGCCGGGGGTCCTGCCAACCCCATGTCCTGTCCCGTTGGAGGTCCCGCAGACTAGTCTTCTGCCGGGGGGTCCTGCCAACCCCATGCCTGTACCGTTGGAGGTTCCGCTGGGGGTCCTGCCAACCCTGTGTCCTGTCCCCGTTGGAGGTCCCGCAGACTAGTCTTTCTGCCGGGGGTCCTGCCAACCCCATGTCCTGTACCGTTGGAGGTTCCGCTGGGGGTCCTGCCAACCCCATGTCCTGTCTCGTTGGAGGTCCCGCCGTCTACTCTCCTGCCGGGGGCCCCTGCCAACCCCATGTCCTGTACCGTTGGAGGTTCCGCTGGGGGTCCTGCCAACCCCATGTCCTGTCTCGTTGGAGGCCCCGCCGACTACTCTCCTGCCGGGGGTCCTGCCAACCCTGTGTCCTGTCCCGTTGGAGGCCCCGCCGACTACTCTCCTGCCGGGGGTCCTGCCAATCCTGTGTCCTGTCCCGTTGGAGGCCCCGCCGACTACTCTCCTGCCGGGGGTCCTGCCAACCCTGTGTCCTGTCCCGTTGGAGGCCCCGCCGACTACTCTCCTGCCGGGGGTCCTGCCAACCCCATGTCCTGTCCCGTTGGAGGTCCCGCCGACTACTCTCCTGCCGGGGGTCCTGCCAACCCTATGTCCTGTCCCGTTGGAGGTCCCGCCGTCTACTCACCTGCCGGGGGTCCTGCCAACCCTGTGTCCTGTGCCGTTGGAGGTCCCGCCGTCTACTCTCCTGCCGGGGGTCCTGCCAATCCTATGTCCTGTGCTGTGGGAGGCCCCGCCGACAACTCTCCTGCCGGGGGTCCTGCCAACCCTGTGTCCTGTCCCGTTGGAGGCCCCGCCGACTACTCTCCTGCCGGGGGGTACTGCCAACCCTTTGTCATGTCTCGTTGGAGGTCCCGCCAACCGCTCTCCTGCTGGGGGTCCTGCCAATTCCTGGTCCTCTTCCGTGGGGGATCCTGCCGAAGCCTGTCCCGCCGGCTCCGGTTCCTGTCCGGCCGACACCGGGTCCTGCCCGGCCTCCAGAGCTGTCTGGTCTTCGCCCTCGATCCCGACCCTCTGTGAGCCGCGGTCTTCGCCCGCGGGCCCGGCCTCCTGACTCTTCCTGCCGCTGCCTTCGCCCTCGATCCCGACCCTCTGTGAGCCGCGGTCTTCGTCCGCGGGCCCGGCCTCCTGACTCTTCCTGCCGCTGCCCTCGTCCTCGGGCCCGGCCCCCTGACTCTTCCTGCCGCTGCCCTCGTCCTCGAGCCCGGCCCCCTGACTCTTCCTGCCGCTGCCTTCGCCCTCGATCCCGACCCTCTGTGAGCCGCGGTCTTCGCCCGCGGGCCCGGCCTCCTGACTCTTCCTGCCGCTGCCCTCGTCCTCGGGCCCGGCCCCCCTGACTCTTCCTGCCGCTGCCTCGTCCTCGAGCCGGCCCCCGACTCTTCCTGCCGCTGCCTTCGCCCTCATGCTCGGCCCCCTGAGTTCGCCCGCTGTGGCCTTCGCCCCACCATGGACTCTGCCTTGCCCCCGGGCCGTCCGCCCGAGACCCCCACCATGGACTCTGCCTTGCCCCCGGGCCGTCCGCCCGAGTCCCCCACCTTGGACTCTGCCTTGCCCCCAGGCCGTCCGCCCGAGTCCTCCTTCTCGGCTTCTGCCTTGCCCCCGGGCCGCCCGCCCGAGATCCCTTCCTGGTCCTCTACTGTGCTCCTGGGCGGTCAGCTCAGTCCCGTCCTCCGGACCCCCTCCACCCACCCTGCTGGACGTTGTTGGATTTTTGTTTTGGTGTTTAGGGACGTCTAGAATCCGTCCCTTGAGGGGGGGGTTCTGTCACGGTTATCATGTCATGTCACAGTTCTATGTCTAGGTTTGGGTGTTTCCGCTGTTCTCTATGTCATGTTTTCCTCCTGTCGTTAGTTTCCCTGGTGTGTCTCGTTAGCTGATTGTGTTCACCTGTGGCCCTTGTGTTTCTCCTCCCCTGCCCGGCTGTTTCTCGTCTTGTAATTATCCCTCCCTGTATTTAGTCTTGTCTCGTCCTGTGTTCAGTGTTGGTGCTTCTTTTGTTGGTGACTGAATTCACCCCGGTGAGTGTTCTGTTTTGTCTGTATTAGTTTCATTTTCCTTGAAATAAAGGTTTATCAGAGTTATCTGCATTTGGGTCCTGCTTCCTTCACTCAACCGTGACAAGTACAATATCTGAGTACTTCTACTTTTACTCAAGTACAATATCTGAGTACTTCTACTTTTACTAAAGTACCAGATCTGAGTACTTCTACTTTTACTCTAGTACAAGATCTGAGTACTTCTACTTTTAATCAAGTACAATATCTATACACCTCTGTTTATAGCCTATGAAAAAAATATTAGAAAACGAAGGCTAAAGATAACGTTAGCAGATAGTGACAATGTATGCTGGTTAGCTAGCTCAACGATTCCTTAAATAATATTGCGACAGAAACATTTTTCTGTTCACATCACGCTCTGCCGCTCCGACAGGGAGCTCTGCTCTGAACACCCGAACGGTAAGGCGATATGGGTCCGTTCTTATTGTGCATCCATGAGTAAAGGTAAAACGCATGTAGTGCTGAACACCTAACATGAACGTGCCAGGCGGCACGGTCCCGTGGGTTAGATGCGCATTCATAATGCAGAGGGAAATAACTCTCAGAATAAAGTTATTATCACATTTTACAACTTGAGGACCGAATGTTTTTAATAAGGGCTATACAAACGTTCATACTGGGTAGTTTATTTAGTTTAAAAAAAAGTATCCAACGATTTCAAAAGAACTTAGGAGAAGAGACTGTGGTACTTTAGAGAATCCGAATGCACTTTCACTATCCGACGTGTTTATGATGCGCCAGCGGACGTCATGAATGTGCGTCTGCTGCTGTGGGGAAACTATGGAAACTACAGTTTTCTATACAGCGGACTACAACATGGATGTTTAATAAGAAGGAGGGACTACTGTAAACTCATCTAGAGACTCTGCACCGTGCTCTGATGCTGTTGCTTTATGGACGTGGACAACAGAGAAACATATTCTTCATGACCAAAGTTGGAATTGAAATATAAAAGGAAAGTGAAACTTCTGCTCGTCACCCTCTCCCTCCGGTCCACATTAATACAAATGATCCCAATACGTATGATTGTATGAACTATGAAAATATCTTAAAATCAATACAAATTATTATAAACGTTAGTCCTTAACATCTATCACTGTGTATATCACCATTCAAACATCTTTTAAAAGTTGAACAAACCCCACACAGCTCAGTGAAGATGGTGAAATGTTGACTTTATTTGATCATTTCATATTTCTCTTTTTGATTATAATACTGATGAACGTTCAAAACAAAGCACTTTGGCAACTTACCACATACGTTTAAAAATGCTTAATAAGCACCGTAACTTTCATGATACAATTTCTCCATCATAATCGGTTCTTTCCGTGAACGGCCGATTATTGAGTAACGGCAAATGCTGCGGCCGCAAGGCATTGTGGGGCAGCATTTTCTCCTCTCCTTTCGTCAAGGGAGGTCCAGTGCTTCCTAAGCTAAAGGAGGTTATAGAGGAAGTTTGAAACCTCCTTTCCTTTCATTTAGAGAATTGGAACGGCACTTAACATGGCTGCCACTGACGTACTTCTGGGTCATTTCACTTGGTTAGGAAGGTTCCTAAGCTAAATGGACTATTGGAACGCAACCCAGGTCCCATGGAGGTCCACCGGAAGGGGAGGGACTTCGCCACACTTCGAGTGGCGAAGTCCCTCCCATCCGTCCCAAGCCCCCAGGAAGTGCGCCGGAGTCTGATGAGAATATTCGTTGTGGCCAAACGGCGGTACTACACTTCCTTTAGGTTGCTGGGCCCGGAAACACTTTTTCCCATTGACTTAAATAGAGAGGCGAAGTCACGCCCATCTACTTCCGGCCCATGGGACCCCGGAAGCGAAAAATAATACATTGAATTCAATGGAGAGAGAAAACGTATCTTTTGATCCCGTTTGAATTGTGCCACGAACTACACATATGATGTTTGTCAATCTTAAACAATCATTTCCATGTAAAAAAAGTCACATTTTGTCGTAAAACTGCTGAAATATAAGACTATGAAAAATACGCGACTACAAAGACTACAAATCCCAAATCCCATTCTGGGTCGCGTAAGTGATGTCATAGGCCATAATGCTCCAAGACTGGTAGCGACTCGCAATTAAAGCAAAGAAGAAGAAGAAGAAACTGGTTTATTCCCTCCAATAAATATAAGAGATTGCTCCAATAAATTCACTTTCACAAGATGCCTGTGTGTTTTGAACCAGGTTGCAATCACAAAAGTGAGCATACCACTTGCTCGTTCTATCGCTTCCCGTCTGATGAAAGGACCAGGAGTCGCTGGACCAAACATATCAGGTAATACACATGTTTTGCATGAACCATAGTCAAGTTAGCTACCTAGCTAGTAGCGAGCACGTTAGTTAGCATCACATTACTTAGCGTTGTCATTTGTATTAGCCTTAACATGAAGTAAACCAACATGTTAAACAGTAAGGGTAGTCATGATGGTAAGTATTTTGTGAAACATTTGAAGAGTAGCCTATCGCCCCCTCCACCAGGTGCTAAGGGGGCGGGAGGTAGGCTAACGCCACATTAGCATCGTGATCTTTTCTACTTAATGCTATCTGCACAAATGGTTAACATTGAACATTAAAAGATCAGGCAGTTCAGGGAGAGTCGAAGGCAGGCAGGCAGCTCTGCACGACATTCTTCTGGACGTGTTTCATTATGATGACAGTGAGGATGAGTCAATCTGTTTGTTGGAAAGACAGTAGTTGAGTGATTACTGAGAGATAATTATTATAATATAATATAAAGTGTTGTTACTTTAAAGTGTGTTACTGACCTTTTTCTCTTTTATTTTCTTCACGTCACCTGTAACTGCTGAGACCCTGAGGAACATGCACACTGGACTGACCTGCTCTGGCAACCTGATTTCCACTGTACGTAATAGTATTTGGTTATGGTATATTATTTATATACATCAAAGGCACAATGCACCCCCCAGAGACACACATGTATTGAGTGTGATATTTTGCATAGGTCATGTGAAGTCATCTTTACACACTAGAAAACTGTAGGAGCTGCAACTTGTTTTGAAAATTGAATTTTTAATATCTGATAATAAAGTTGATCTGTTTTCTTCTTCTCTCTTCCCAGCTCCATCCATCACCGTGCTCTGTTCCTGCAGGTCCTGCTTGATAATCAATGCTTATATGTTTTTACACAATTACAAATAAAGTCAATGTATTGTATCACATGAAGTTGTGCTTCATTCTGAGTCAATCATAAAATCATTCTGCCTTCAACTGCAAAATGACTGTGGACTGCACCGACATCCATGTAGCTCCCCCCAGTAAGATGAACCAAGCAAAGGGTCACCATCATGCCCAAGGACATCCAGCTGAGAGAGGGCTTAGAGACTGACCTGAGACCAGCACACCCAAACACAACGGCTCTTTTAAGAGCCACCTACAGTTTCAAAGAGTTGCAATCCTACGTTATTATAATGATTAAACTGGTTCATGCATCACTTAGTTTACTGAACCGTGATGAATGAAAGAAATGAGTGAGGTAGTGGTTTACTGAAGTTACAAAGACATTAATATGAGTAACAGCTCAGTGTAAACACACGCTTCTGTCAATTATGGATCATTCAAACTATTTATATAAAAATATGTAATAAAGTTCTAAAACAAGTATTCGGTATATTCCTTGATAGCTTTTGGAGAAGGTTGTTTTTAAGTTTACTAAAATCTATCGTTTCAACTGTTTCACTTTATAAAAAGGGAACAGGTGAGTAGAGCATCATCGAGTTTCTTATTCTGTCAGTAAATTATCCAAATGAATGTTTTTCATTATTTTAGTCAACCCTAAACAAATTGATTGTACCTTTTAATAATGACCTTACATGGTCGGCAAAGTTAAATTAACTTCAGAAAATCAAATCTGTTCTGAGAAAAAACTAATAAATGTTTAAAGATAGGAACTTGCCATCCCACTGAAAAACAGTCCGTAGAGATTTAAAGGCGTAGTTGTAGTTCAGTCCAACGTTTCATTTGGATTCATTTCTCCAACAGGCAACTATTTTCATAAAGAATATATATATTTTTCAAAGTCAACTTTATTGTCAATCTTACTCAGTTTGTGTTTATAGACAGAGAGATCAAAAAGACGTTTAAATAAAATTATACAATTTACAGATATGTATCTTATATGTGTATCTTATATACACCATCATGTATAATGATGGTGTATGATGTAGAAGGAAGTGTGGTAGATGACAGGTAAATATAGAGTTACATACAGATCCATGTTACACCAAAAGATGGAATAACTAAGAAGCACGCAGTATAATAATAATTACATGCAACAATTAAATAACTGCTCAGCATCTCCACACAATCTGCTGTGTCCTGTTTTCCTCCCCTCGGCATCACACCCCATCACACATAGGAAACACAACGCAGAGTCCGAGGGTGTTAAGAGTATGTTTATTTAAATGTCCTCCTCTCTACTGGCCAACACAGGGAGCATATGCTGGAGGAGGAGATTTCCATGCCATGCAGGGTCTTTGGGGATGGGGATGATGATCGCCTCTTTCGTGGTCCACACAACAAAGTAGCAGAGACTCCGGTCTGTGATGTGCAGCTGCCCTTGGACCTGGTGCCAGTATGGGTGATTCTCCTTGAGAATATAAGACCCACCCTCCTCACGGAGACAGAAGGATGGTAACTGGACTGCCTCCACGATGGTCATGTTCCTCTGGCTGTGTGGACACTTCACCTCCAGCAGGGCAGATGGCTGCACAAGTCCATCGGGTGATGCTCCCAAAACACCGACTCACTCACAAAGAGACCAGTTTCGAACACTGTCACTTGATAGGCCTGCACAAAGGCCTTCACCCCTTCGGCCTCGTTTACAACCCCCCAGTTGACAGTTAGCGATGTCTCTGGCCAGTGGGTTGTATGTCTCCTCTCGCTGTTGGTAAAGTTGAGACACCGGCTGGACTACTTTGGAAGTGCCAGGCTTCCTCCACTAGCACTCAACATCTGTGGAGCTGATCTGCCACATGGCAAATATTGCCAATGCTGCAGCGTGGCTGCATTTGTACATCCCCCGTGCCCAATCACAGACAGCGCTCTGCATCGCGCCATCCTCTCCCATGCAGATCTGTACAAATAAAGTAAGTACCATTTATTAGCATGCTATAATAGATTGAATGAGCAATAATACAAGGATGGTCCGCATCTGGGGGGGGGGGGGAGGGTTTATTTTTCCATAGTTTTGTCCTCTTGTCTGATTGTTGTATTAGTTGTGATTGTACATTGTATTTTTCTAAATGTGTATACATTTTTGAAAAACATTTGATCAACAATAAAAAAGGATTTGGTCAGGATCTAGACTCGGTGTGTAGTTTATTAATGAATCAATGCTCTCTACATTAGGAACACACATACCAGTGCACCAGAGGGAGTCACACACAGCTGGGCCTAGATAACCAAAATCCTTGAATCTACACACAGCAAATAAACTCAAATGACACAACGAGATGTAAAAGGAGATGACACAGACAGTATAGTCGATATAAAACTGTCCGCTTCAATCTGAAGAGCAACTAAAACAAGACACGGGAGTGTACCTTGTTCTTGTGAACACTAATGTTATCCACAGCATCCACAGAGACCACGAAGTTCTTAAGGAGAAAACTAGTTACTAAAACAAAACACGTTAGTGTACCTTGTTAGCTAATGTTAGCTAGCTGACATTAACGTTACACATTGCACTCATATTACTCACCGAAACCTTGTAAAGCCGGTCCCGCTGCTCTTACAGAACCGATGAACTCCCCTTTCGTGTATATACAGCTCTCAACATGCCCAGACTTGGAGTGATGTTCACCTCGTTTTATACTTTTCGCCTCATTCTGAAAGAAACAGGTGGAATTTGCTAACGTGACGGCCGTCTTTGTGATGGTGACGCGTATTGTGCGAGACCAGAGACCTGTAGTTCACTGAGCGGTTTCACACAAACAAATGTGTAACTTCACAGTTTTACGACACATTTTTATTTTTTTGACTTTCAAAATGTTCTTTTAAATTGACAAACATCATATGTGTCATTCGTGGCACAATTCAGACGGGATCAAAAGATAACCTTTCTCTCTCCATTGACTTCAATGTATATTTTCCCGCTTCCGGGGTCCCATGGAGGCTCTCGGAAGGGGAGGGACTTCGCCTCTCTATTGGGAAAGAGTGGTCTGTAACTCGTTGGATAATTTTTTTTAAACTAAATAAACAACCCAGTATGAACACTTGTATAGCCCTTATTAAAAACATTCGTTCCTCAAGTTGTAAAAATGTGCTAATATCGTTATTCTGAGAGTTATTTCCCTCTGCATTATGAACGCGCATCTAAGCCACGGGACTGCGCCGCCCGGCACGTTCATGTTACGTCTTCAGCACGTTTATCTTTACCCATGGATGCACAATAAGAACGGACCATATCGCCTTACTGCCATCCCACGGAGCTGTAATAATGGATATTGCACATGTTTGCTGTAATTCATCATTTGTAAAATATTATAGCCTACTACATGGGCTGTATGATGTAAATGTTGTACCGTAAATGTTGTATTAAATAAGTTAATATTACCGACGTAGATTAACGTCCCTGTAGCTTCTTATTGCACTAAGAAGCTTATTGCACTGTGTATAAATAAATATATATATATATATATATATATATATATATACCACCTGTCCTCTGGACCCTATCCCTTCAAACCTCCTTCAGACTATCGCTCCTGATATTCTACCATTTCTCACCCATTTCATCAACACTTCTCTAACTTCTGGTCACTTTCCAAATAGTCTTAAGGAGGCAAGAGTAAACGCTCTCCTAAAGAAACTCACTCTCAACCCGTCTGATGTTATAAACTACAGGCCTGTCTCTCTCCTCCCGTTCCTGTCTAAAACACTTGAACGCGCTGTCTTTAAACAAGTCTCCTGTTATCTCCATCAGAACAACCTTCTGGATCCGCACCAGTCTGGTTTCAAGGCAGGTCACTCCACAGAAACTGCTCTCATTGCTGTCACTGAGGAACTGCACACTGCCAAAGCAGCATCACTCTCCTCTGTCATCATCCTGTTGGACCTGTCTGCTGCATTCGACACGATGAACCATCAGATCCTCCTTCGCACTCTCCAAGAACTTGGATTTTCAGGCTCTGCACTTTCCCTCCTCACCTCATACCTCAAAGAACGTACCTACAGGGTAACTTAGAGAGGGTCCGAGTCCGACCCTTGTCAATTAACTACAGGGGTCCCTCAGGGCTCTGTTCTTGTTCCCCTCCTCTTCTCCCTGTACACAAACTCGCTCGGATCAATCATTAGCCCGCATGGTTTTTCATACCACTGCTACGCTGACGACACCCGATTAATTCTGTCCTTTCCCCGCTCAGAGACCCAGGTCGTCGCACGCATCTCTGCTTGTCTAGCTGACATCTCTCAGTGGATGTCTGCTCATCACCTCAAGCTCAACCTTGACAAGACTGAACTGCTTTTCCTTCCGGGAAAAGATTGTACCACTCTTGACCTGACAATCAACATCGGCACCTCTGTTGTTTCCCCGACTCAGACTGCAAGGAATCTGGGTGTGATCCTAGATAACAACCTGTCCTTCACTGCAAACATAGCTGCTACAACCCGTTGCTGCAGATACACGCTTTACAACATCAGGAAGATACATCCCCAGCTGACCCAGAAAGCCACGCAGGTTCTGGTCCAGGCTCTCGCCACCTCACGCCTAGACTACTGCAACTCCCTCCTGGCTGGTCTACCTGCATGTGCCATCCGACCTCTGCAGCTCATCCAGAATGCAGCGGCTCGTCTGGTCTTCAACCTTCCTACATTTTCCCACACCACTCCGCTCCTCCGCTCCCTTCACTGGCTCCCGGTAACTGCTAGAATCCACTTCAAGACAATGGTACTTGCGTACCATGCTGCGAATGGATCTGGCCCTTCCTACATCCAGGACATGGTTAAACTGTACACCCCAGCGCGTGCACTACGCTCTGCATCAGCCAAACGACTCGCTGCACCCTCGCTGCGAGGGGGACCCAAGTTCCCATCAGCAAAAACACGTGGGTTTGCTATCCTGGCTCCAAAATGGTGGAATGAGCTCCACATTGACATCAGGACAGCAGAAAGCTTACACACCTTCCGGCGCAGACGGAAAACTCATCTGTTTCGACTCCACTTCGAGCGATAGAATTACTAACAATGAACTGCTAACAGAGCACTTATATACTAATAAAGGACTGGCTTATCTATAGCCAGCTGAGTAGCACTTGAAATGTTTGGCTCTATGAAACCTGATGTACTTATATGATTCTGTTTTCTTCAAGGTTGTGTCTTCCTGGTCGATTGTACTTATTGTAAGTCGCTTTGGATAAAAGCGTCAGCTAAATGTAATATATATATATAGAGTGCAATAATTCTTTCATGCTAAATGAAGCTCTGTTAGATATCACTAGATCCTGTTACAGTGTAATATAAGTACATAACGATTGATGTGTACATTAGCATAATTACTAGCTAGCTGCTAGCTGCTAACTGCCGCCTCGTTAATATGAAATCCATCATAATAACAACCAGTACCATGCTGTCATGAACGCGCGGTGCTGTTACGTGTACGCAAATGACGTGCTTGATGTGAACGAGCATTTTGGTTAGAGTTGCGCATGCACTATGAGCGCACATACGGGTACTTCTCAGGCATGTCGGGTAATCTGTGACGTTTTCACTCTCAAAAGTTGGGCCATTTTATCATCATGCGCTAATGAGCAACTCTCATAGGAATTAATGAGGCCCCGCCTCCCACGCTGTATCCAGTTCTTATTATACATCCATGATCTGTCCCCCTGCCCGATCTGTACTGCGCATGTGCGAGATGGTCCGCCTTATTGGACAACTCCGGACGGCAGAAGGACACTTGACACAGTGGCTTTTGGCAAAGCTGAAAAATAAAACGAGAGAGAGATGAGTTATTGTTATTACAACGTGACTTCACTATTATTTAACAACTGTTTTTATTGGGTTATATTATTTGGGGTTAAGTACATTGTCAGAATAAGTGAGAAATGGATTTAACTTCTGTTAGACAGCCATATGCCATACATTTTTGCATACATTCACAGTAAATATTTATTCAGTATGATAGCTGTCTAACAGAAGTTAAATTCATTTCAGGCGTGCTGATGCAACGGCAGGTTTAGGGTCGCCAGCAGCACCATCGGCTGCAGTTATTTCATCGCTATTTCGTTTGAATAAATCCTTAGACCTTTTAAGCCAATTTCTGATTTACAGAATAGGCGGCAGAGTGTGACGCTGTGATTGGTGAATTTATTTGACGTAGCCTGCGATTTTTTTTTTGTTACTATCTGACATCACATACATCATAGCATAAAAGTTCACAGTTTATTTATAATTTAAAAATAAAAATGTTTTTGAAATGTTATAAATAATTTAAAAAAACGTGTTTATTGGGGGGTATATGCAGTCTCTGATTGTGTTAAGTTATTATGAGAGTGCTCTCATACTTGTTTGATTCTGAAATTGTATATTTTTATATAAATATATGTGTGTATATGTCCGCATCTGTAGCCTGTTATTGTCTCATTATACCGCACTGTGAATGAATTAAAAGTAAATATATAAGTCGTCATGAACACATCTGTCCATCAGACAGAGGGCTGCTGTGCCTCCTGTCATCATTAATGGACGTCTCTTTAAAATGACCGCTCAGAGGAGAGCAGTTCTCATTTCTCTAACCGCCTGCTGCTTCCACTCCTCTCTCCTCGGTTCCCCTCCTCAGTCCTCCGCTCGCATCTCCTGTGGGCGGAACTAAGGCCCATTCCCAAACCGCCCCCTACACCCTACCCCTCCGTTTGCGCGTTCACGCGGAGGGTCCGTCATATTGAGGGCTGTTCCAAACCAACGAGTGTGGAGCGGTGTGGAGGGGGAATGGGCTATCAAGCCCTCAAACAGCGAGTCTGCAGCGGTGCTGACTTGAGACCGGTCTCTACCTGACCGGAGTCACGCTGTGTGTGTCCGTCGGGAAACACGCTGTTTACAAGTAGTTCCAGCAAACATCCACTGATAAATTGCGATGTTAACAACCTCATGATAACCTCATATGTTTTTAACTTAGGATCATACCTGTGTTTAAACTAGAAAAAGGTAAATGTGTGCATTTTATTATAAAGTTGTGTATATATACAGACCGTTGCAAAAACTAAGAAGCTTATCAGGTTTAAAACTAAAAGAGCTTTGAAACACAATGAAAGATGTTTGGAGTTTTATTTGAGTTATTCATTTAAACTTGTTGTCTAAGAGATGCTGATTTGAAACCATTGTTACATACAGTTACGGCATTTCCTGTTTCTGCCGAAGAGAGGGGAGGCCGTCCCAAAGCTTGCTGCTGTATTTACTCCCTCCATCTGACAGGAGGGAGCCTCGTTGAGCTGCGAGTGTGGCTACAGATGGAGTTCACTCCATCACGGAGGGGTAGGATCGAGGGAGTGGTGGATTGGGCCAATGTCTCTAAGATAGGAGTCGAGGATAGGAGTCGAGGAGGGGAAATTAGAGTATTGAGAAACCTCTAGTGTCACAAGGCCCAGTGACTGATACGGAAGTGTAGTACCGCCGTTTGGCCTCAACGAATATTTTCCTCAGAGTCCGACCGGCGCACTTCCTGGGGGCTTGCTCGGTTTAATAGTTGGGAACTATAATATATTTATTATAACAAAAGCTAGTTTATAACTAGGCGCTTCAGACACTCGGGAAATGACAATGGCGTTTATCAGGGAGGTGCGTAGTGTCAGCTTCGCTAATTAAAAAGTAGCTAGTTCCCAAGTTAGCTAACAGAAGATGGAAGCTAGTTCTATAGCCTCTCATCCGTACGAACCATACACTAATGTTAGCTAACTTGATGTTATTAAATAACTGACTAGCACCAGGTAATCTTCTACAGTGGTGTCTATCGGCTCGTATCTCTACGATGGAAGAAGTTGACAAGATTTTGATTCACGCCCTCAAACAAGTTGGCACGTAAGTATCCACAGTATATTGATTTAATTAACATAGTATACTATGCCAACCTTAGGACATGTTGGAATGTTGACAGTACAATGGTGAATGTGGTGATTGGCAACATGCTATGAGGAAACTAAGCTAAGTCAGCCCATCACATGATCAGACCTGAGGCTGTGAGGTTGGACTGTGTCCCACAGGGAGGTGAGTGAGGACACAGACAGCGACAGACACTTCACTAACTATGGCCTCCAGTTTCTTACATATGCTACTCACCGTAGAATAAAAACATCTTGACAATATTTCAGAATTCTTCAAAACTAAGCTTAGATGTTCTAATAAAGTAAAAACCTTTGATTGATCATTCCAGTTTGTATTAAGCTTGGCAGAATAAGTGAACAAACTCTAAATCAAATGATGCAGAGTAAATGACATCATCAAGTCATGTGCTACTGCCATGGTAGACCAAGATAAGACCTCTCTTTTATCTTTTTATTTCCATATTAAACATTTTGATCATGTGTTTGGCACAGGGAGGTGAGTGAGGAGACAGGCAGCGTCAGACAGTTCAGCAGTGAGCTCATAGTGGAGGCGGTGGTCAGATGTGTCCGGGTGATCGACCCCGGTCTTGGGGGCGCGCTGCCCACCTCCCTGCCCCCCGGCATGTCTGCCCGCTTCAGAGTGGGCATGAGCCTGGCACAGGCCTGTCAGGTGAGACCACTTATTTATAACCATTTTCATGTAGCTGTTCAGTGCTTAACATAATAAGGTTCAACCCACCTGATGACAGTGAGAGTCTGCATCTTAAGACAATAATGTGTCTATTCTTGACAAAGAAATCTCTTATGAACTATCTCAAATTCCACATACTAAGTTGTTCAGCGGCTTACAGTCACATATCATGGTCTCAGTCATTACATGGAATTGGCTCAGTTATAAATGACCACTCACACCAACATCTACAGAGGCTGACCATGAAATGTAAAACAATTTTTGAAAGCCCTGAAAAAGCTTGTATGTGGACATTGAAGTCAGATTGTCTTTGTTAAATCCATCAATACCATCTCCAAATAGTGTTTAGAAAAACCCAACAGTGTGTTATAAATATGTCAGTTTGAGTACAGTAACATGTCAAACTGTTGCTTTCCAGGACATTGGTTACAAAGGAGAGATCGGCTACCAGACGTTTCTGTACAGCAATGAGCCGGAGTTCCGCTCCTGCTCATGTTCCTGGTGGAGAAGAAGCTGCCCAGAGAGAGTGCAGAGGCCTCAGACCAGCCCCAAGGTACACCCCCCCTCTACTCACACAGAAAAGAAGAAATGTTCAACATGTATTGTTCCATTGTTACCTTTTATTTATGCATATACTACCTGATCCCTGGTAGTAATATAATACTCACTGTTACACCTTATTGATGAGTCATCCGCAGCTGTCCTCTCTTCCTGCAGGTAAATCTGCGGTCCTGCAGAGAGCCATCGCTGCTGCAATCAGAGCTCAGCTCTCTGTGCCCTGGCTGCCTCCAAACTGCAGACTGCCTCTGCACAGTCAGACACAAGTAAAGTCCTCCTGTTGCATTCTGATCTCCAGAAAGCTTTAATACTCGGATGTGCAGCTAGCGAGTGCCAGCATACATCTGACCAGGGCCAGAGATGATTCCATTGTTTAATGAAATGTATCTGAGGTATTTGACATAAAGGACAACTAATGTCCTTGATAACTTCAATCCTTTGTAACCTTCAAAACTAACCTATTAAGACCAGATGAAACATATGTGTGTTTTTATTTTAAATATACAGGTGCAAAAAAGACAGTACAACATAACATACAAAGGAAAGCTGTGATGGTTATATAATAAGCTGGATTTGGATGGACCTCTATCAGCGGATAATCATCAGGAAACAATTCCATTTTGTCGGGACATTCTAGAGACGATTAAATGATTGTGTCTTGATTTGAACTTTCAGTCTGAAAGTTGTTATTTATCATTTGTTACCTGCCAAGAGACTCGTATTCTGATGTTTTTCTTTCCTGTTTAGAGTCCAGGAGCATTGCACAGCTTTCATGTCCAGCCTCTGAGTTTAGCACACTGTTCTCCTGGGAAGAAGCCACTGAAAGGTAGGCCTCCTGCTGCACACTTTAAAACACGCTGCAAGGTTTCACTTCATCTGGTTTCCTGTTTCATCAGTCCCTCAGAGTTCTGTTGTCATTGAGGTTGTCTCAGATTTAAATATTAACAGCAACTTCCCTAATTAATAATTATCCAAATGTGCCTGTTTTTGATAAAATTGTTAAGAACGTCTACAATTATAACATGAAGTAAATATATTATTTTCAGTTGGTGGAAAATAATAAAGCTGAATGAAGCTTAATGGGAGATGAAACATGTCTGGTTTTGTGGAATCTATGCAAGGAGAGGGTCAAATAGCCATGACCCCCCAGATTTCTGCTGAAATCACTGTGTTTAGAAAGTAAGGAAGACATAATAATTGTGTGTTCTGTCTCTTTAATTTCAGAGGTGAAGGACTACCATCGAGACATTCTTCCTCCTGTGACTGCACAGCCTTCCCATCATGCCTCAGTGGTGGCGTCCATATTGGAGCAGCACACAGCAGAGCTTAGCGCTGCTCAGGAGTGGGACAGCGAGTGGAACAGTCAAGGCCTCCTGTCCCGCCTCAAACCACAGGCAAACCTTCACACTGAGTCACCTTAACATTACAGGCTCTTACACTGTGTGCTTTTGATCCTCTGAACATACGTCCACGTAAATGTGTTTTTATCAAGTGAGAGACAGCCCATCATGCAATTGCCTGGCAACAGCAAGACTGGTGTAAGAAGAAATTGTGTAAATTCCCTCCAAAAAGCCAGTAGAATAACTGCCTTGTTTAAAAAGAATTTGTTTATATCTTTATATCTTATCTGCATATTAATGACAAATGAACATGGCCTCATTTTCATATAACTCACACATTTTAATGATATAAGGACTTCAAGTCCTGCATTAGTAATGTGTAACTTAGTGACAGATCGCTAGCTGTCTGCTAGTGTGACCCAGGCCCTCCTCTTCACTACCCATTATGAGATTAGCAGAGAGTTACAGGGTGTCATCAATGCTAAATTGGCGATTGTCAGAGGAATTCACTTGACTTCGGCACTCTATTGGCTGATGGATGACACCACGGAGACTACCTCCATATTTGGTACAGTCCGGGGTCTAGTGAATAGTTAAATGAGCCTTTGTGAGTATAGAAGTTGTTTTCTGTAGAAAAGGCTAATTTGCCCATACACATTTGCAGTGCTTGCCACACGTTGGATCCTGTATAATGCTGATGGTGCTGTTTCTTAACAGCCATACCGTGTTAACTGTGTGTTGAATAGGAGTATCGCTCCAGGAAACTGACCCGGCTGCGTAAACGCATCGAGGAGCAGCTCCGCTCGGCTGCACTGCCCTCTCCTGAAAGTGCCTCGGGGGGTCCTCGGCCCAACGGCGACCTGTCTGAGCTCCTGCAGGCCTTCAGAGGCTCCACCCCCTCTGACCACATCCTGACCAAGGGCAGCCACTTCACACACACACAGAAGTTCACCTTCACAAAGGTGAGGACCAGGCACAAGCAAATAACAAAATCCTGCTTTACACTGGTTGTTCCCTAATGTGTGTATATATATATAGACAGAACCCCAGCACCTCCATCCCCTTCGTCCATCAGTCGGACAGTGACGTCCAGCTCCGGCAGCAGGAGGAGCAGCTCTCGCTCCAGGAGCAGCAGCTCTGCAGCGAGGTGGACCAGCTCACTGCAGACATGAAGCACATGACCGTCACTCATGCACAGGTAACACACACACAATGAAGAACTGAAGATGTAGCCTAGACATATCAAGTTGATGTAAGTTAACTTGGATTTGGTTCTTTCTTGGAACTGAGTTTCAGTTCATATAGGCTTCCATAACAGCAGTCACAATATACACAATGAAGAGTTAATATTTCACTTCAAAGGCGTTATCATTATATGCACAGCTACAGTGTACAATGCAATGACAATCTCAAGTCCCAGGCTCCTCCAACAGATCATAAATATATATAAGACAATAAACAATAAAAATAGTGCAAGAAGAAACAGAATATAAATAAAATAGTGCAAGAGAATGTTGCAAGACAAGTAAATTAGGATGTAAACTTAATACCTGTGTAAGTTTTTGGTGCAGGTGTTGGACGAGTTGAAGCAACGAGAGTTGGGGAACTCTGAAAAAGAGGAGAAGATGCAGGTGAAGAAGAAAACAATCGACCTGTTGCCAGACTCAGACGACAACCTGCAGAAGCTGAAGGTAGGATAGCTGGGTAAAATCTGACCTGTGGTCAGGGCCCCACGCGGCTCTCAGACTGAGACGCTGTGTTTTGTTCTCTCCAGGCTCTGGTGGCAGGCCAGTGCCAAGCGGTGGTGTGCACCTGGCCTCTCAGTGGGAGAAACACCGCGCTCCACTCATCGACGAGCACCGCAGGCTCAAAGAAATCTGCAGCAGACAAGATGTAAGTGGGGCCCATAATGTGTCGCTTCATCTGATACAGAACATTCATCTGTTTCAGATTCTGATTTCCTGTCTTTATGCTATTCAGCTGGAGTCATCCCAAAAGCTGTCTGAAATCAAATCTGTGCACGATAAAATCCGTGTGTCTGCAGAGGAGGCCAAGAAGAAAGAAGAGACCTACAAACAGCTGGTAATGGATTTAACTTGCTTTTCTTTACTTGTACTTGATATGTATTAGTATAATTGGTCAACTCACAAGTTATGATTGCAAGCATCGTGTTGACACAGGTTTGTGTAAAAGTATTATTTTTGTTGAAGGCGCTAAATGTTTGGTTTGTCCGTATGTGTGGTTTTTTTCACCGTAGGTAACAGAGTTTAGAAAATCTTCCTCAGGACGTGTCCCGGTCAGCGTACACTCAGAGGATACTAGAGATCGTCAGCACATCAAGAACAGAAGGGAGGAAATCACAAGGTACTTTCAAAAGCAATCACAAGTCAGAACTGGAAATAATGAATACATAAAGCAAGCCCAAACTGCTATCGCTCTGCTGGTTGTTACCATGTGTGGAGGCAACTCATGTTCTTAAACTTTCAATGGAGAACATTTAAATATGTCTTTGTATCAGCTGTAACATCCCCTCACTACCGCTGTTTGTCGTCGTCGCCCCCCCCGCCCTGCAGATTTTGTCTGACACTAAGGATCTCCAGAAAGAGATCAACAGCCTGACAGGGAAACTGGACAGAACCTTCGCCGGTGAACTGACGAGCTGGTCTTTAAGGTAGCAGTCTTTTTTTCAGTACTCCTGAATAGTAAATAGTATTTTTATAATAATATAATAAACTTTATTTGTATAACACCTTTCATGCACAAAGAAGCCCAAAGTGCTTTACAGAAAACATAACAACAATATTAAAATAATATTAAAATTAATACAGAACAAGATAAAACATCTATAGTGATAATATGTTTTCAATAAAATAATTAAAAAAACTAAATGTAAAATAAAAGCAAACAGAAAGAAAATACAGTAAAACATGGACAATGATACTCGTGACATTGAAAGTTAACCCAAATTAAAAGCCATATTAAAAAAATTGGTTTTTAATTTGCTTTAAACATTTCAGGGAGTTTACTGTTCTAAGATCCACGGTAAGATCGTAGGTGAAGACCTCTATCAGTTTTTGTTAGCAAACATTATACTTAATGATGCCCGATTGGTTGACAGATAAGGATGTGCCACAGAACTCCATGTGATGTTCTATGGTCATTTATTTGAATAGTATGATGGGTCCAGAGAATCAGCAACCTCTAGAGCCATGAAACCTTGCAGAACTGCCAAAAACTTTTCAGTTATATATATATAGCAGGGTTTTCCGTTAGCCGGTAATTACCTGTTTTTAGCTGGTAAAGTGTATAAAAAAACCGGTCAATTAAAAAAAATGCCCATCAAAATGTCCGGTAATAATGCTCATACAAAACTTAGATAACGTAGGCTATCCCTAGAACATGGACCCGCTCTATCGAAATCTGTCGGAAGTCACAACGGCTTCATTTCAAAATAAACGTGGATTTGAAAAGGGAAGATGATAGCTCGCACTCTGCTCTTCCGCAGCTGCCGCTCCCCTCCCTCCCGCTGACATTATGATGTAAGGCGTATAGTAATCATAGATAACCGGCAGGGTCGTTACAGTTGTTTTTTGTTTTCATCTGATTTCAATTCAACAAAGTCTTGGCTTTCAGAATATTAAACTTGTTTCGGCAATTCAGATGATAAATACAACGTTGAATGCTTGTGACGACATAATTACAGCGGAGAACGGAGTAAACTTGACATCACAGCAGGCATGACAACAGCCGGTGTTTCTTGCGATTGTTTCTTCCTCCGGGAAACAAACGCAATACACACAGGGCCTTATCCAGGATTTCCTAAATACCGAGGTCCAAACAATACCCCCTGAGATTTTTGGGGATTTTCATGATCTAGTTAGGTTGCTTTTTAAGTCCAGTGGGACTTGCAGCATACATTATTTTTGAAAGTGTAATGCATAAGAATCAGTTGATTGTTACTATTAATGATCTGGACATGCAGAAGAGGCTAATATGATCACACAACATTGTCAAACATTCATTTTCCATGTCTCTCTCCTTTCCATAACCTGCAGCCTCTCTTCCATCTTCTTTAGTCTCTCTGTCTTCTTCCTGTTCATTACTCTCTGTCCTCTACTCTTTCTCTTTGTTTCAACTCTCTCCCTCGTTGTTCACAATTTTGCTCTTCCTCACTTGTCGCTCCTGCCAGTGAATTAAAAGCAATTTAGTTCATTTCACTTGTTGTTTACAATTATTTGTCTTATTCTCAAAAAGAGAAAAAAAAATGTAGGCAAAATGTGTTTTTTACAAATTGTATGTTATGACATTATTACATTACATTACATTGGCATTTAGCGGACGCTTTTATCCAAAGCGACTTACAATAAGTACATCGACCAGAAAGACACAAACCTTGAAGAAAACAGAAATCATATAAGTACAATCAGGTTTCTATAGAGCCAAACATTTCAAGTGCTACTCACTGGCTATAGATAAGCCAGTCCTTTATTAGTATATAAGTGCTCCGTTAGCAGTTCTTTGTTAGTAATTCTATCGGTCAAGTGGAGTCGAAAGAGATGATTTTCAGTCTGTGCCGGAAGATGTCCAGGCTTTCCTGCTGTCCTGATGTCATGGGGAGCTCATTCCACCAATTTGGAGCCAGGATAGCAGAACCCACGTGTTTTTGCTGATGGGAACTTGGGTCCCCCTCGCAGCGAGTCGTTTGCTGATGCAGAGCAATAGTGCACGCGCTGGGGTGTACAGTTTAACCATGTCCTGGATGTAGGAAGGGCCAGATCCATTCGCAGCATGGTATGCAAGTACCAGTGTCTTGAAGTGGATTCTAGCAGTTACTGGAAGCCAGTGAAGTGAGCGGAGGAGCGGAGTGGTGTGCGAACATTTAGGAAGGTTGAAGACCAGACGAGCCGCCGCATTCTGTATGAGCTGCAGAGGTCGGATGGCACATGCAGGTAGACCAGCCAGGAGGGAGTTGCAGTAGTCTAGGCGTGAGGTGACGAGAGCCTGGACCAGAACCTGCGTGGATTTCTGGGTCAGCTGGGGATGTATCCTCCTGATGTTGTAAAGCGTGTATCTGCAGCAACGTGTTGTAGCAGCGATGTTTGCAGTGAAGGACAGGTTGTTATCTAGGATCACACCCAGATTCCTTGCAGTCTGAGTCGGGG
This sequence comes from Harpagifer antarcticus, assembly GCA_902827135.1. NCBI lineage: Eukaryota > Metazoa > Chordata > Actinopteri > Perciformes > Harpagiferidae > Harpagifer > Harpagifer antarcticus. The sequence continues at coordinate 82,052 of CADEHL010001142.1, read as the reverse complement.
AAACAAAAGAGGTGCCAATGTTGATTGTTAGATCAAGAGTGGGACAATCTTTTCCCGGAAGGAAAAGCAGTTCAGTCTTGTCAAGGTTGAGCTTGAGGTGATGAGCAGACATCCACTGTGAGATGTCAGCTAGACAAGCAGAGATGCGTGCGACGACCTGGGTCTCTGAGCGGGGAAAGGACAGAATTAATTAGGTGTCGTCAGCGTAGCAGTGGTATGAAAAACCATGCGGGCTAATGACTGATCCGAGCGAGTTTGTGTACAGGGAGAAGAGGAGGGGACCAAGAACAGAGCCCTGAGGGACCCCTGTAGTTAATTGATAAGGGTCGGACTCGGACCCTCTCCAAGTCACCCTGTAGGTACGGTCTTTGAGGTATGAGGTGAAGAGGGAAAGTGCAGAGCCTGAAACTCCAAGTTCTTGGAGAGTGTGAAGGAGGATCTGATGGTTCACCGTGTCGAATGCAGCAGACAGGTCCAACAGGATGATGACAGAGGAGAGGGATGCTGCTTTGGCAGTGTGCAGTTCCTCAGTGACAGCAATGAGAGCAGTTTCTGTGGAGTGACCTGCCTTGAAACCAGACTGGTGCGGATCCAGAAGGTTGTTCTGATGGAGATAACAGGAGAGTTGTTTAAAGACAGCCCGTTCAAGTGTTTTAGACAGGAACGGGAGGAGAGAGACAGGCCTGTAGTTTATAACATCAGACGGGTTGAGAGTGGGTTTCTTTAGGAGAGGGTTAACTCTTGCCTCCTTAAGACTATTTGGAAAGTGACCAGAAGTTAGAGAAGTGTTGATGAAATGGGTGAGAAACGGTAGAATATCAGGAGCGATAGTCTGAAGGAGGTTTGAGAGGATAGGGTCCAGAGGACAGGTAGGGCGGGCAGAGGTAATGAGGGTAAGAACCTCACTTGGAGAGAGAGGGGAAAAGGAGGTTAGTGTGTAGATGAAAGGGGAGGGTTTGGTGACCCAGCGGTGAGTAAAGGTGAGTCAGAAAAAGAAGAGCGAATATCATCAACCTTTTTTTCAAAGTGGTTAACAAAGTCGCTTGACAGAAGTGAGGAGGGGGGAAGGTCCAAGAGGGTGGAGAAGATGGAAAAAAGTGTTTTGGGATTGGAATAGGAAGATTGGATCTTATCTTGAAAGAAAGTGCTTTTTGCCTTAGAGATCGAAGCAGAGAAAGAGGAGAGGAGAGCCTGATAGGTTAGGAGGTCGTCATGGTGTTTGGATTTCCACCGTTTCCGCTCTGCTGCCCTAAGGATGGTTCTATTAGCACGCAGTGCGTCATTTAGCCAGGGAGCAGGAGGAGACTGACGAGCCTGCCGAGATGTGAGAGGACAGAGAGAGTCCAGAGAGGATGAGAGAGTAGAGAGGAGAGTTTCTGCAGCAGAGTTTGGAGGCAGGAGTTGGAACGAGTCAGAGGAAGGGAGGGCTGAGAGCACCGATGAGGTAGAGGGGGAGAGGGAACGAAGGTTACGGCGGACAGGTTCAGGATGAGAAGAGATTAGTTTGTTATGTTTGGAAAGGGGTAGAGAGAATTAAATGAAGAAGTGATCGGATGTGATCTTTGCCACCCTCGTGACTCCCGCAGGACTCCACTGTCTTTGTCAGTCTTACTCCCGCAGGACTCCAATGTCTTCGGCTGTCTGACGCTCCAGAAAAGACCTACCTAAATGGACGCCTGATTGCTGAGTTCTCACAGCTGTGGGGCCACGCCCCTCTAATTAGTTAACTCTCTATAGCTGATGGGCGACAGCAGAGTGTCCCTGCCTATATTGTAATGCAGGGTTGAGTGCCCCACTGAGACCTGTGTAACAGGTTAAGTTGAGCAGATATGAGATTTAAAATCTCTCAAAAGCGCCGTTTTAGCTACAATAACTACAGAACAATTATACAGAGTAGAATAAATGAAACAGAGAAGTCTAATTAAACAAGAATATAACTTACAGTGGTTGCTGCGTCAATAGGTAGTGTCGTCACCCGGTCTAGATGGACACATAACTGCAATAGATGTATGTTGTTTTAAAATTATGCCTATTGTCTATATTGTAAATTAAGACTATTGTTATATAGATAAATAGTTGGGATGGATGGATGGATATGGGGTTATTGTGTGACTGTACCTGCAGTTCCTCCCTGATTTCCATCACTTTCTCTCTCTCTTTCTCTCTGCCTGTCCTGTCTCTTCCTTACCAAAGCTGAGCTTCGACTGACGTAGTCTTTTCATTATATCTGAGTCAGTGTAAAATCAAACAATACAATGTTATATCTTCAATGTTTTACTCAAATTGAAATGAAAGAAAAGCATTACAACGTTTGTTAAAAGGTAATCCTTCTGACATTGGATGAACGTAATTAACTTTAGCTCTAGCTAGTTTATTCACACAATTTAAACCAAAGTATAGCCTAAAGCTGCAATATAAGTTAGTGTGCATGTTGTCGGACGTCCACTGACTAACATAGAGCGTTCACAAAGATCTGCTAGTCATATGATGTCCTGATGAACAGAAACATGCAGCCCGCTGGACTCAGATCTCTAGATACCTCATCACTCCTCCTCCGTTGGACTCAGATCTCTAGATACCTCATCACTCCTCCGTTGGACTCAGATCTCTAGATACCTCATCACTCCTCCGCTGCTCCGATAAAAGTCCGGGCTGCGGTGGTTTGTTGATACATGTCGTCTTCTTCTGTTTGCTTTAACCGAGGCTACGTAGTTATGCAGCGCCCCCATGGTCAGTAAATGGAAGTACTACAAAGAACCCCGTTTAGTGCAGTTATTTCACAAGTTTTGTTATATACACAGCTCGGAAAATATTACGGAGGTCCGGACATCGGTGACCTCAATGGTGGATACGGCCATGAATACACATACGTAAAAATACACAAACACATACACACATATACACACACACTCGCGAGATTCTGTAATACTTATTATAGGCCTACTACTAAACGTTGAAGCAATGTATCAGTTGCCTTCATAGCACAGTTAGATATGGCTAAACAATCCAACATTCACACATTTTTCCTAAAAAATAGCATAAGCCTGTCGATAAGCCTACCTCTGACTCTGTGCCTGATGAAGCAACCCAGCAACATCCGAAACCAAAGGTCCAGCGGCGAAGAAGGCGAGAGTACACTTTAATGGCGATTGGCAGAAGAAATTCAAATGGCTTCAATGCGAAAGTGTCGATGGAGTGGAAAAAATGTTTTGCTCCCTTTGTGCTAGGTCAGGGAGGAAAGATGGCTTTACCAGAGGATCAACCAACATGAGAGCATCAGCCCTCACAGAGCACAGCCAGTGCCAAGATCATACGTTCGCAGTTAACGCAGGACAACACAAATGGCTATCAAAAGTCGTATCGACAGCGCAAAAGAACAGAGCAGCCAGAAGCTGCATTCCCAATTAAAAGTGGTGTTTCACATGACCAAAAATGATATTCCAGGTAACCAGTTCAGAGGAATGACTGATTTACTGAGGGCAGTAGGGGCTCCTGATTTTGGAACCGATGACGGCATGCAAGCATAGCGAATCCTTGTGTAACATGGAGGGGCACTGGAGGGTGTTTTATGAGGCAGCTTGACAAACATCTTAAAGTACAGTCCATGTAAACATTTATAAAAACAACACATACTTTTAAAAGACTTAAAATGGTCAAAACTAAAGAAATTGTGTTTTCTCAAGGATGGTACACTGGTGGTATGAATTTGGCTTTCTGTCAAACACCTTGATAGCTCTCTTGTACAGCTGTTCTATTGGTTTCAGGTTAGTGGCACAAGCAAACGACCAGTTTGTAAAACAGTATTCAATGTGGGATAGAATCATGCAGTCGAGGTATGACTTTGCAGCATTGACGTTAAAATTTGTTTAAATGTTGCAAGTTGAATTTAATTTGGTATATACTTTCTTAATATGTTTCTTAAAAGTCTGTTTCGACTCCACTTCGAGCGATAGAATTACTAACAATGAACTGCTAACAGAGCACTTATACTAATAAAGGACTGGCTTATCTATAGCCAGTTGAGTAGCACTTGAAATGTTTGGCTCTATGAAACCTGATGTACTTATATGATTCTGTTTTCTTCAAGGTTGTGTCTTCCTGGTCGATTGTACTTATTGTAAGTCGCTTTGGATAAAAGCGTCAGCTAAATGTAATATATATATATAGAGTGCAATAATTCTTTCATGCTAAATGAAGCTCTGTTAGATATCACTAGATCCTGTTACAGTGTAATATAAGTACATAACGATTGATGTGTACATTAGCATAATTACTAGCTAGCTGCTAGCTGCTAACTGCCGCCTCGTTAATATGAAATCCATCATAATAACAACCAGTACCATGCTGTCATGAACGCGCGGTGCTGTTACGTGTACGCAAATTGACGTGCTTGATGTGAACGAGCATTTTGGTTAGAGTTGCGCATGCACTATGAGCGCACATACGGGTACTTCTCAGGCATGTCGGGTAATCTGTGACGTTTCACTCTCAAAAGTTGGGCCATTTTATCATCATGCGCTAATGAGCAACTCTCATAGGAATTAATGAGGCCCCGCCTCCCACGCTGTATCCAGTTCTTATTATACATCCATGATCTGTCCCCCTGCCCGATCTGTACTGCGCATGTGCGAGATGGTCCGCCTTATTGGACAACTCCGGACGGCAGGAAGGACACTTGACACAGTGGCTTTTGGCAAAGCTGAAAAATAAAACGAGAGAGAGATGAGTTATTGTTATTACAACGTGACTTCACTATTATTTAACAACTGTTTTTATTGGGTTATATTATTTGGGGTTAAGTACATTGTCAGAATAAGTGAGAAATGGATTTAACTTCTGTTAGACAGCCATATGCCATACATTTTTGCATACATTCACAGTAAATATTTATTCAGTATGATAGCTGTCTAACAGAAGTTAAATTCATTTCAGGCGTGCTGATGCAACGGCAGGTTTAGGGTCGCCAGCAGCACCATCGGCTGCAGTTATTTCATCGCTATTTCGTTTGAATAAATCCTTAGACCTTTTAAGCCAATTTCTGATTTACAGAATAGGCGGCAGAGTGTGACGCTGTGATTGGTGAATTTATTTGACGTAGCCTGCGATTTTTTTTTGTTACTATCTGACATCACATACATCATAGCATAAAAGTTCACAGTTTATTTATAATTTAAAAAATAAAAATGTTTTTGAAATGTTATAAATAATTTAAAAAAACGTGTTTATTGGGGGTATATGCAGTCTCTGATTGTGTTAAGTTATTATGAGAGTGCTCTCATACTTGTTTGATTCTGAAATTGTATATTTTTATATAAATATATGTGTGTATATGTCCGCATCTGTAGCCTGTTATTGTCTCATTATACCGCACTGTGAATGAATTAAAAGTAAATATATAAGTCGTCATGAACACATCTGTCCATCAGACAGAGGGCTGCTGTGCCTCCTGTCATCATTAATGGACGTCTCTTTAAAATGACCGCTCAGAGGAGAGCAGTTCTCATTTCTCTAACCGCCTGCTGCTTCCACTCCTCTCTCCTCGGTTCCCCTCCTCAGTCCTCCGCTCGCATCTCCTGTGGGCGGAACTAAGGCCCATTCCCAAACCGCCCCCTACACCCTACCCCTCCGTTTGCGCGTTCACGCGGAGGGTCCGTCATATTGAGGGCTGTTCCAAACCAACGAGTGTGGAGCGGTGTGGAGGGGGAATGGGCTATCAAGCCCTCAAACAGCGAGTCTGCAGCGGTGCTGACTTGAGACGGTCTCACCTGACCGGAGTCACGCTGTGTGTGTCCGTCGGGAAACACGCTGTTTACAAGTAGTTCCAGCAAACATCCACTGATAAATTGCGATGTTAACAACCTCATGATAACATCATATGTTAACTTAGGATCATACCTGTGTTTAAACTAGAAAAAGGTAAATGTGTGCATTTTATTATAAAGTTGTGTATATATACAGACCGTTGCAAAAACTAAGAAGCTTATCAGGTTTAAAACTAAAAGAGCTTTGAAACACAATGAAAGATGTTTGGAGTTTTATTTGAGTATTCATTTAAACTTGTTGTCTAAGAGATGCTGATTTGAAACCATTGTTACATACAGTTACGGCATTTCCTGTTTCTGCCGAAGAGAGGGGAGGCCGTCCCAAAGCTTGCTGCTGTATTTACTCCCTCCATGACAGGAGGGAGCCTCGTTGAGCTGCGAGTGTGGCTACAGATGGAGTTCACTCCATCACGGAGGGGTAGGATCGAGGGAGTGGTGGATTGGGCCAATGTCTCTAAGATAGGAGTCGAGGATAGGAGTCGAGGAGGGGAAATTAGAGTATTGAGAAACCTCTAGTGTCACAAGGCCCAGTGACTGATACGGAAGTGTAGTACCGCCGTTTGGCCTCAACGAATATTTTCCTCAGAGTCCGACCGGCGCACTTCCTGGGGGCTTGCTCGGTTTAATAGTTGGGAACTATAATATATTTATTATAACAAAAGCTAGTTTATAACTAGGCGCTTCAGACACTCGGGAAATGACAATGGCGTTTATCAGGGAGGTGCGTAGTGTCAGCTTCGCTAATTAAAAAGTAGCTAGTTCCCAAGTTAGCTAACAGAAGATGGAAGCTAGTTCTATAGCCTCTCATCCGTACGAACCATACACTAATGTTAGCTAACTTGATGTTATTAAATAACTGACTAGCACCAGGTAATCTTCTACAGTGGTGTCTATCGGCTCGTATCTCTACGATGGAAGAAGTTGACAGATTTTGATTCACGCCCTCAAACAAGTTGGCACGTAAGTATCCACAGTATATTGATTTAATTAACATAGTATACTATGCCAACCTTAGGACATGTTGGAATGTTGACAGTACAATGGTGAATGTGTGTGATTGGCAACATGCTATGAGGAAACTAAGCTAAGTCAGCCCATCACATGATCAGACCTGAGGCTGTGAGGTTGGACTGTGTCCCACAGGGAGGTGAGTGACGACACAGACAGCGACAGACACTTCACTAACTATGGCCTCCAGTTTCTTACATATGCTACTCACCGTAGTAGAATAAAAACATCTTGACAATATTTCAGAATTCTTCAAAACTAAGCTTAGATGTTCTAATAAAGTAAAAACCTTTGATTGATCATTCCAGTTTGTATTAAGCTTGGCAGAATAAGTGAACAAACTCTAAATCAAATGATGCAGAGTAAATGACATCATCAAGTCATGTGCTACTGCCATGGGTAGACCAAAGATAAGACCTCTCTTTTATCTTTTTATTTCCATATTAACATTTTGATCATGTGTTTGGCACAGGGAGGTGAGTGAGGAGACAGGCAGCGTCAGACAGTTCAGCAGTGAGCTCATAGTGGAGGCGGTGGTCAGATGTGTCCGGGTGATCGACCCCGGTCTTGGGGGCGCGCTGCCCACCTCCCTGCCCCCCGGCATGTCTGCCCGCTTCAGAGTGGGCATGAGCCTGGCACAGGCCTGTCAGGTGAGACCACTTATTTATAACCATTTTCATGTAGCTGTTCAGTGCTTACACATAATAAGGTTCAACCCACCTGATGACAGTGAGAGTCTGCATCTTAAGACAATAATGTGTCTATTCTTGACAAAAGAAATCTCTTATGAACTATCTCAAATTCCACATACTAAGTTGTTCAGCGGCTTACAGTCACATATCATGGTCTCAGTCATTACATGGAATTGGCTCAGTTATAAATGACCACTCACACCAACATCTACAGAGGCTGACCATGAAATGTAAAACAATTTTTGAAAGCCCTGAAAAAAGCTTGTATGTGGACATTGAAGTCAGATTGTCTTTGTTAAATCCATCAATACCATCTCCAAATAGTGTTTAGAAAAACCCAACAGTGTGTTATAAATATGTCAGTTTGAGTACAGTAACATGTCAAACTGTTGCTTTCCAGGACATTGGTTACAAAGGAGAGATCGGCTACCAGACGTTTCTGTACAGCAATGAGCCGGAGTTCCGCTCCCTGCTCATGTTCCTGGTGGAGAAGCTGCCCAGAGAGAGTGCAGAGGCCTCAGACCAGCCCCAAGGTACACCCCCCCTCTACTCACACAGAAAAGAAGAAATGTTCAACATGTATTGTTCCATTGTTACCTTTTATTTATGCATATACTACCTGATCCCTGGTAGTAATATAATACTCACTGTTACACCTTATGTGAGTCATCCGCAGCTGTCCTCTCTTCCTGCAGGTAAATTCTGCGGTCCTGCAGAGAGCCATCGCTGCTGCAATCAGAGCTCAGCTCTCTGTGCCCTGGCTGCCTCCAAACTGCAGACTGCCTCTGCACAGTCAGACACAAGTAAAGTCCTCCTGTTGCATTCTGATCTCCAGAAAAGCTTTAACTTCGGATGTGCAGCTAGCGAGTGCCAGCATACATACTGACCAGGGCCAGAGATGATTCCATTGTTTAATGAAATGTATCTGAGGTATTTGACATAAAGGACAACTAATGTCCTTGATAACTTCAATCCTTTGTAACCTTCAAAACTAACCTATTAAGACCAGATGAAACATATGTGTGTTTTTATTTTAAATATACAGGTGCAAAAAAGACAGTACAACATAACATACAAAGGAAAGCTGTGATGGTTATATAATAAAGCTGGATTTGGATGGACCTCTTATCAGCGGATAATCATCAGGAAACAATTCCATTTTGGTCGGGACATTCTAGAGACGATTAAATGATTGTGTCTTGATTTGAACTTTCAGACTGAAACTTGTTATTTATCATTTGTTACCTGCCAAGAGACTCGTATTCTGATGTTTTTCTTTCCTGTTTAGAGTCCAGGAGCATTGCACAGCTTTCATGTCCAGCCTCTGAGTTTAGCACACTGTTCTCCTGGGAAGAAGCCACTGAAAGGTAGGCCTCCTGCTGCACACTTTAAAACACGCTGCAAGGTTTCACTTCATCTGGTTTCCTGTTTCATCAGTCCCTCAGAGTTCTGTTGTCATTGAGGTTGTCTCAGATTTAAATATTAACAGCAACTTCCCTAATTAATAATTATCCAAATGTGCCTGTTTTTGATAAAATTGTTAAGAACGTCTACAATTATAACATGAAGTAAATATATTATTTTCAGTTGGTGGAAAATAATAAAGCTGAATGAAGCTTAATGGGAGATGAAACATGTCTGGTTTTGTGGTCAAGGATCAAATAGCCATGACCCCCCAGATTTCTGCTGAAATCACTGTGTTTAGAAAGTAAGGAAGACATAATAATTGTGTTTCTGTCTCTTTAATTTCAGAGGTGAAGGACTACCATCGAGACATTCTTCCTCCTGTGACTGCACAGCCTTCCCATCATGCCTCAGTGGTGGCGTCCATATTGGAGCAGCACACAGAGCTTAGCGCTGCTCAGGAGTGGGACAGCGAGTGGAACAGTCAAGGCCTCCTGTCCCCCTCAAACCACAGGCAAACCTTCACACTGAGTCACCTTAACATTACAGGCTCTTACACTGTGTGCTTTTGATCCTCTGAACATACGTCCACGTAAATGTGTTTTTATCAAGTGAGAGACAGCCCATCATGCAATTGCCTGGCAACAGCAAGACTGGTGTAAGAAGAAATTGTGTAAATTCCCTCCAAAAAGCCAGTAGAATAACTGCCTTGTTTAAAAAGAATTTGTTTATATCTTTATATCTTATCTGCATATTAATGACAAATGAACATGGCCTCATTTTCATATAACTCACACATTTTAATGATATAAGGACTTCAAGTCCTGCATTAGTAATGTGTAACTTAGTGACAGATCGCTAGCTGTCTGCTAGTGTGACCCAGGCCCTCCTCTTCACTACCCATTATGAGATTAGCAGAGAGTTACAGGGTGTCATCAATGCTAAATTGGCGATTGTCAGAGGAATCCTTGACTTCGGCACTCTATTGGCTGATGGATGACACCACGGGACGACTACCTCCATATTTGGGTACGTCCCGGGGTCTAGTGAATAGTTAAATGAGCCTTTGTGAGTATAGAAGTTGTTTTCTGTAGAAAAGGCTAATTTGCCCATACACATTTGCAGTGCTTGCCACACGTTGGATCCTGGTATAATGCTGATGAGGTGGCGTGTTTCTTAACAGCCATACCGTGTTAACTGGTGTTGAATAGGAGTATCGCTCCAGGAAACTGACCCGGCTGCGTAACGCATCGAGGAGCAGCTCCGCTCGGCTGCACTGCCCTCTCCTGAAAGTGCCATCTGGGGGTCCTCGGCCCAACGGCGACCTGTCTGAGCTCCTGCAGGCCTTCAAGAGCGCCACCCCTCTGACCACATCCTGACCAAGGGCAGTCCACTTCACACACACACAGGAAGTTCAGCCTTCACAAAGGTGAGGACCAGGCACAAGCAAATAACAAAATCCTGCTTTACACACTGGTTGTTCCCTAATGTGTGTATATATATATCGACATGAACCCAGCACCTCCATCCCCTTCGGCCATCAGTCGGACAGTGACGTCCAGCTCCGGCAGCAGGAGGAGCAGGCTCTCGCTCCAGGAAGCAGCAGCCTGCAGCGAGGTGGACCAGCTCACTGCAGACATGAAGCACATGACCGTCACTCATGCACAGGTAACACACACACAATGAAGAACTGAAGATGTAGCCTAGACATATCAAGTTGATGTAAGTTAACTTGGATTTGGTTCTTTCTTGGAACTGAGTTTCAGTTCATATAGGCTTCCATAACAGCAGTCACAATATACACAATGAAGAGTTAATATTTCACTTCAAAGGCGTTATCATTATATGCACAGCTACAGTGTACAATGCAATGACAATCTCAAGTCCCAGGCTCCTCCAACAGATCATAAATATATATAAGACAATAAACAATAAAAATAGTGCAAGAAGAAACAGAATATAAATAAAATAGTGCAAGAGAATGTTGCAAGACAAGTAAATTAGGATGTAAACTTAAATACCTGTGTAATGTTTTTGGTGCAGGTGTTGGACGAGTTGAAGCAACGAGAGTTGGGGAACTCTGAAAAAGAGGAGAAGATGCAGGTGAAGAAGAAAACAATCGACCTGTTGCCAGACTCAGACGACAACCTGCAGAAGCTGAAGGTAGGATAGCTGTGGTAAAATCTGACCTGTGTCAGGCCCACGCGGGCTCTCAGACTGAGACGCTGTGTTTGTTCCTCCAGGCTCTGGTGGAGGCCAGTGCCAAGCGGGTGGTGCACCTGGCCTCTCAGTGGGAGAAACAGCCGCGCTCCACTCATCGACGAGCACCGCAGGCTCAAAGAAATCTGCAGCAGACAAGATGTAAGTGGGGCCCTAATGTGTCAGCTTCATCTGATACAAGACATTCATCTGTTTCAGATTCTGATTTCCTGTCTTTATGCTATTCAGCTGGAGTCATCCAAAGCTGTCTGAAATCAAATCTGTGCACGATAAAATCCGTGTGTCTGCAGAGGAGGCCAAGAAGAAAGAAGAGACCTACAAACAGCTGGTAATGGATATTAACTTGCTTTTCTTTACTTGTACTTGATATGTATAGTATAATTGGTCAACTCACAAGTTATGATTGCAAGCATCGTGTTGACACAGGTTGTGTAAAAGTATTATTTTTGTTGAATGCCGCTAATGTTTGGTTTGTCCGTATGTGTGGTTTTTTTCACCGTAGGTAACAGAGTTAGAAAATCTCCTCAGACGTGTCCCGGTCAGCGTACACTCAGAGGATACTAGAGATCGTCAGCAACATCAAGAAAACGAGAGGAGGGAAATCACAAAGGTACTTTCAAAAGCAAATCACAAGTCAGAACTGGAAATAATGAATACATAAAGCAAGCCAAACTGCTACGGCTCTGCTGCTGTTACCATGTGTGGAGGCAACTCATGTTTCTTAAACTTTCAATGGAGAACATTTAAATATGTCTTTGTATCAGCCTGTAACATCCCCTCACTAACGCTGTGTGTCGTCGTCGCCCCCCCGCCCTGCAGATTTTGTCTGACACTAAGGATCTCCAGAAAGAGATCAACAGCCTGACAGGGAAACTGGACAGAACCTTCGCCGTGACTGACGAGCTGGTCTTTAAGGTAGCAGTCTTTTTTATCAGTACTCCTGAATAGTAAATAGTATTTTTATAATAATATAATAAACTTTATTTGTATAACACCTTTCATGCACAAAGAAGCCCAAAGTGCTTTACAGAAAACATAACAACAATATTAAAATAATATTAAAATTAATACAGAACAAGATAAAACATCTATAGTGATAATATGTTTTCAATAAAATAATTAAAAAAACTAAATGTAAAATAAAAGCAAAACAGAAAGAAAATACAGTAAAACATGGACAATGATACTCGTGACAATTGAAAGTTAACCCAAATTAAAAGCCATATTAAAAAAATTGGTTTTTAATTTGCTTTTAAACATTTCAAGGGAGTTTACTGTTCTAAGATCCACGGTAAGATCTTAGGTGAAGACCTCTATCAGTTTTTGTTTTACAAACATTATACTTAATGATGCCCGATTGGTTGAAGATAAGGATGTGCCACAGAACTCCATGTGATGTTTCTATGGTCATTTTATTTGAATAGTATGATGGTCCAGAGAATCAGCAACCTCTAGAGCCATGAAACCTTTGCAGAACTGCCAAAAACTTTTCAGTTATATATATATATCAGGGTTTCCGTTAGCCGGTAATTACCTGTTTTTAGCTGGTAAAGTGTATAAAAAACCGGTCAATTAAAAAAATGCCCATCAAAATGTCCGGTAATAATGCTCATACAAAACTTAGATAACGTAGGCTATCCCTAGACATGACCCGCTCTATCGAAATCTGTCGGAAGTCACAACGGCTCATTTCAAAATAAACGTGGATTTGAAAGGGAAGATGATAGCTCGCACTCTGCTCTTCCGCAGCTCCGCTCCCCCTCCCTCCCGCTGACATTATGAATGTAAGGCGTATAGTAATCATAGATAACACGGCAGGGTCGGTTACAGTTTGTTTTTTTGTTTTCATCTGATTTCAATTCAACAAAGTCTTGGCTTTCAGAATATTAAACTTGTTTCGGCAAATTCAGATGATAAATACAACGTTGAAGCTTGTGACGACATAATTACAAGCGGAGAACGGAGTAACTTGACATCACAGCAGGCATGACAACAGCCGGTGTTTCTTGCGATTGTTTTCCCCGGGAAACAAACGCAATACACACAGGGCCGTATCCAGGATTTCCTAAATACCGAGGTCCAAACAATACCCCCTGAGATTTTTGGGATTTTCATGATCTAGTTAGGTGCTTTTTAAGTCCAGTGGGACTTGCAGCATACATTATTTTGAAAGTGTAATGCATAAGAATCAGTTGATTGTTACTATTAATGATCTGGACATGCAGAAGAGGCTAATATGATCACACAACATTGTCAACATTCATTTTCCATGTCTCTCTCCTTTCCATAACCTGCAGCCTCTCTTCCATCTTCTTTAGTCTCTCTGTCTTCTTCCTGTTCATTACTCTCTGTCCTCTACTCTTTCTCTTTGTTCAATCTCTCCCTCGTTGTTCACATTTTGCTCTTCCTCACTTGTCGCTCCTGCCAGTGAATTAAAAGCAATTTAGTTCATTTCACTTGTTTGTTTACATTATTTGTCTTATTCTCAAAAGAGAAAAAAAATGTAGGCAAAATGTGTTTTTTACAATTGTATGTTATGACATAATTACATTACATTACATTGCATTAGCGGACGCTTTTATCCAAAGCGACTTACAATAAGTACATTCGACCAGAAAGACACAACCTTGAAGAAAACAGAATCATATAAGTACATCAGGTTTCATAGAGCCAAACATTTCAAGTGCTACTCAACTGGCTATAGATAAGCCAGTCCTTTATTAGTATATAAGTGCTCCGTAGCAGTTCTTTGTTAGTAATTCTATGCGTCAAAGTGGAGTCGAAAGAGATGAGTTTTCAGTCCTGTGCCGGAAGATGTCCAGGCTTTCTGCTGTCCTGATGTCAATGGGAGCTCACTCCACCAATTTGGAGCCAGGATAGCAAACCCACGTGTTTTTGCTGATGGGAACTTGGGTCCCCCTCGCAGCGAGTCGTTTGGCTGATGCAGAGCATAGTGGCACGCGCTGGGGTGTACAGTTTAACCATGTCCTGGATGTAGGAAGGGCCAGATCCATTCGCAGCATGGTATGCAAGTACCAGTGTCCTTGAAGTGGATTCTAGCAGTTACTGGAAGCCAGTGAAGTGAGCGGAGGAGCGGAGTGGTGTGGCGAACATTTAGGAAGGTTGAAGACCAGACGAGCCGGCCGCATTCTGTATGAGCTGCAGAGGTCGGATGGCACATGCAGGTAGACCAGCCAGGAGGGAGTTGCAGTAGTCTAGGCGTGAGGTGACGAGAGCCTGGACCAGAACCTGCGTGGATTTCTGGGTCAGCTGGGGATGGTATCCCTCCTGATGTTGTAAAGCGTGTATCTGCAGCAAACGTGTTGTAGCAGCGATGTTTTGCAGTGAAGGACAAGGTTGTTATCTAGGATCACACCCAGATTCCTTGCAGTCTGAGTCGGGGAAACAAAAGAGGTGCCAATGTTGATTGTTAGATCAAGAGTGGGACAATATTTTCCCGGAAGGAAAAGCAGTTCAGTCTTGTCAAGGTTGAGCTTGAGGTGATGAGCAGACATCCACTGTGAGATGTCAGCTAGACAAGCAGAGATGCGTGCGACGACCTGGGTCTCTGAGCGGGGAAAGGACAGAATTAATTAGGGTGTCGTCAGCGTAGCAGTGGTATGAAAAACCATGCGGGCTAATGACTGATCCGAGCGAGTTTTGTGTACAGGGAGAAGAGGAGGGGACCAAGAACAGAGCCCTGAGGGACCCCTGTAGTTAATTGATAAGGGTCGGACTCGGACCCTCTCCAAGTCACCCTGTAGGTACGGTCTTTGAGGTATGAGGTGAAGAGGGAAAGTGCAGAGCCTGAAACTCCAAGTTCTTGGAGAGTGTGAAGGAGGATCTGATGGTTCACCGTGTCGAATGCAGCAGACAGTCCAACAGGATGATGACAGAGGAGAGGGATGCTGCTTTGGCAGTGTGCAGTTCCTCAGTGACAGCAATGAGAGCAGTTTCTGTGGAGTGACCTGCCTTGAAACCAGACTGGTGCGGATCCAGAGGTTGTTCTGATGGAGATAACAGGAGAGTTGTTTAAAGACAGCCCGTTCAAGTGTTTTAGACAGGAACGGGAGGAGAGAGACAGGCCTGTAGTTTTATAACATCAGACGGGTTGAGAGTGGGTTTCTTTAGGAGAGGGTTAACTCTTGCCCTCCTTAAGACTATTTGGAAAGTGACCAGAAGTTAGAGAAGTGTTGATGAAATGGGTGAGAAACGGTAGAATATCAGGAGCGATAGTCTGAAGGAGGTTTGAGAGGATAGGGTCCAGAGGACAGGTAGGGCGGGCAGAGGTAATGAGGGTAAGAACCTCACTTGGAGAGAGAGGGGGAAAGGAGGTTAGTGTGTAGATGAAAGGGGAGGGTTTGGTGACCCAGCGGTGAGGTAAAGGTGAGTCAGAAAAAGAAGAGCGAATATCATCAACCTTTTTTTCAAAGTGGTTAACAAAGTCGCTTGACAGAAGTGAGGGAGGGGGGAAGGTCCAAGAGGGTGGAGAAGATGGAAAAAAGTGTTTTGGGATTGGAATAGGAAGATTGGATCTTATCTTGAAAGAAAGTGCTTTTTGCCTTAGAGATCGAAGCAGAGAAAGAGGAGAGGAGAGCCTGATAGGTTAGGAGGGTCGTCATGGTGTTTGGATTTCCACCGTTTCCGCTCTGCTGCCCTAAGGATGGTTCTATTAGCACGCAGTGCGTCATTTAGCCAGGGAGCAGGAGGAGACTGACGAGCCTGCCGAGATGTGAGAGGACAGAGAGAGTCCAGAGAGGATGAGAGAGTAGAGAGGAGAGTTTCTGCAGCAGAGTTTGGAGGCAGGAGTTGGAACGAGTCAGAGGAAGGGAGGGCTGAGAGCACCGATGAGGTAGAGGGGGAGAGGGAACGAAGGTTACGGCGGACAGGTTCAGGATGAGAAGAGATTAGTTTGTTATGTTTGGAAGGGGTAGAGAGAATTAAATGAAGAAGTGATCGGATGTGATCTTTGCCACCCTCGTGACTCCCGCAGGACTCCACTGTCTTTGTCAGTCTTACTCCCGCAGGACTCCAATGTCTTCGGCTGTCTGACGCTCCAGAAAAGACCTACCTAAAATGGACGCCTGATTGCTGAGTTCTCACAGCTGTGGGGCCACGCCCCTCTAATTAGTTAACTCTCTATAGCTGATGGGCGACAGCAGAGTGTCCCCTGCCTATATTGTAATGCAGGGTTGAGTGCCCCACTGAGACCTGTGTAACAGGTTAAGTTGAGCAGATATGAGATTTAAAATCTCTCAAAAGCGCCGTTTTAGCTACAATAACTACAGAACAATTATACAGAGTAGAATAAATGAAACAGAGAAGTCTAATTAAACAAGAATATAACTTACAGTGGTTGCTGCGTCAATAGGTAGTGTCGTCACCCGGTCTAGATGGACACATAACTGCAATAGATGTATGTTGTTTTAAAATTATGCCTATTGTCTATATTGTAAATTAAGACTATTGTTATATAGATAAATAGTTGGATGGATGGATGGATAGATGGGGTTATTGTGTGACTGTACCTGCAGTTCCTCCCTGATTTCCATCACTTTCTCTCTCTCTTTCTCTCTGCCTGTCCTGTCTCTTCCTTACCAAAGCTGAGCTTCGACTGACGTAGTCTTTTCATTATATCTGAGTCAGTGTAAAATCAAACAATACAATGTTATATCTTCAATGTTTTACTCAAATTGAAATGAAAGAAAAGCATTACAACGTTTGTTAAAAGGTAATCCTTCTGACATTGGATGAACGTAATTAACTTTAGCTCTAGCTAGTTTATTCACACAATTTAAACCAAAGTATAGCCTAAAGCTGCAATATAAGTTAGTGTGCATGTTGTCGGACGTCCACTGACTAACATAGAGCGTTCACAAAAGATCTGCTAGTCATATGATGTCCTGATGAACAGAAACATGCAGCCCGCTGGACTCAGATCTCTAGATACCTCATCACTCCTCCGTTGGACTCAGATCTCTAGATACCTCATCACTCCTCCGTTGGACTCAGATCTCTAGATACCTCATCACTCCTCCGCTGCTCCGATAAAAGTCCGGGCTGCGGTGGTTTGTTGATACATGTCGTCTTCTTCTGTTTGCTTTAACCGAGGCTACGTAGTTATGCAGCGCCCCCATGGTCAGTAAATGGAAGTACTACAAAGAACCCCGTTTAGTGCAGTTATTTCACAAGTTTTGTTATATACACAGCTCGGAAAATATTACGGAGGTCCGGACATCGGTGACCTCAATGGTGGATACGGCCATGAATACACATACGTAAAAATACACAAACACACATACACACATATACACACACACTCGCGAGATTCTGTAATACTTATTATAGGCCTACTACTAAACGTTGAAGCAATGTATCAGTTGCCTTCATAGCACAGTTAGATATGGCTAAACAATCCAACATTCACACATTTTTCCTAAAAAATAGCAGTAAGCCTGTCGATAAGCCTACCTCTGACTCTGTGCCTGATGAAGCAACCCAGCAAACATCCGAAACCAAAGGTCCAGCGGCGAAGAAGGCGAGAGTACACTTTAATGGCGATTGGCAGAAGAAATTCAAATGGCTTCAATGCGAAAGTGTCGATGGAGTGGAAAAAATGTTTTGCTCCCTTTGTGCTAGGTCAGGGAGGAAAGATGGCTTTACCAGAGGATCAACCAACATGAGAGCATCAGCCCTCACAGAGCACAGCCAGTGCCAAGATCATACGTTCGCAGTTAACGCAGGACAACAACAAATGGCTATCAAAAGTCGTATCGACAGCGCAAAAGAACAGAGCAGCCAGAAGCTGCATTCCCAATTAAAAGTGGTGTTTCACATGACCAAAAATGATATTCCAGGTAACCAGTTCAGAGGAATGACTGATTTACTGAGGGCAGTAGGGGCTCCTGATTTTGGAACCGATGACGGCATGCAAGCATAGCGAATCCTTGTGTAACATGGAGAGGGCACTGGAGGGTGTTATTATGAGGCAGCTTGACAAACATCTTAAAGTACAGTCCATGTAAACATTTATAAAAACAACACATACTTTTAAAAGACTTAAAATGGTCAAAACTAAAGAAATTGTGTTTCTCAAGGATGGTACACTGGTGGTATGAATTTGGCTTTCTGTCAAACACCTTGATAGCTCTCTTGTACAGCTGTTCTATTGGTTTCAGGTTAGTGGCACAAGCAAACGACCAGTTTGTAAAACAGTATTCAATGTGGGATAGAATCATGCAGTCGAGGTATGACTTTGCAGCATTGACAGTTAAGAAATTTGTTTAAAATGTTGCAAGTTGAATTTAATGGTATTGGATACTTTCTTAATATGTTTCTTAAAGTCAAGTTTGAGTCCAGTATGACTCCAAGATACAGTTCTATTTCTTCACCGTTTAAAAACACATTGGATCCTTCGATTTTGACTGGTCGTCTACTGAACATCATGCATACTGATTTTTTTACGTTTAACTGTAAGCAAATGTTGTTCAGCCAGTGTTGAACCTTGTCCAATGCATTAGAGCAGTGCTTCTCAAAGTGTGGTCCGCGGACCACTGGTGGTCCGTGAGCGCCCCCTAGTGGTCCGTGAGTATATTGGTAAAAATTCACATTTGAAATAAATAAATAAATGTAAGTTTTCCGCACTCTCGCGGGAATATCTCCGCAATGAAGCTAGCTTAAGTTCCAACTTACGATTGCATGATATAGCCCAGCGCAACACCTTCATCACACATGTTGCCACTTGTTTGTACCATTTTCAGGCGATTTGTAATCTGTTGTAGAAAAACGATGTGATTTTGGATATTTGTGGAGTTAGGTGGTCCGCGAGTGTTTTTTTTATTGGTTAAGTGGTCCTTGGTATGAAAAGGTTTGAGAAACACTGTATTAGAGGGACAAGATGAGATCATTTCAATGTTGTACAAAGATGACCGCATCATCGGCATACATTTGCACATTCAACTCAGGACATACATTAGGTAAGTCTTTAATGTACAGTGAAAACTGTAACGGTCCAAGAATGGAACCTTGTGGAACCCCAACAGGGTTCACAAGGTAGGGTGATTTGGCTCCGTTGACCAAAACACACTGTTTTCTGTTCGATAAGTAAGACTTTAACCAATGTATTGAAACTGCCGAAAAATTGAAATACGTCAGCTTTGGAGGAGAACTTGGTGGTCAACAGTGTCAAAAGCCTTCCTGAGATCAAGGAAGACAGCACCTACACATGGGCTCGTGTCCAACATACATTTAACCTTTTCCACAAAGACACAGTTAGCTGTCTCAGTGGAGTGGTGATCACGAAGACCAAACTGCATTGGGTGGAGTGGAGCGAAGCCTTTATCTAAATGTTTGGTGATTAGTTTTGACACCCATTTCTCAGCTACCTTAGAGACACAGGGGAGGATGCTGATTGGTCTGTAGTTGGACATCATTGCCTTATCCCCAGATTTAAAGATCAGTGTCACCGTGGCCACCTTCCAGGATGATGGAACTTCCCTTGTGCTGATAGATTGATTCACTAGCATAGTAATTGGTTTTATTAGACCGTCAATATTTGTTTTTATAAAGTTGGTGTCTAAATCATTGCATCCCTAGACTTAGCACCTCTTAACCCTGAGATTATATTTTTTATCTCCACCTCTGTGATTTCCTCAAGGTCCAAAAGGGGTGTGTATCCACAGTCCGGCTAGGTGAGACCTCAGATGGCGGGAAGAGCTTTGTGATGTCCAGAGCACTATTTAAGAAATACTCATTTAGAGAGCTGGCCAACACTGCAGGGTCTTTTATCAGAGCATCATTGATTTTTAATTCTAGAACATTATTTTCCTGTTTCTTATGTTGACCTAATAGTTTATTTAAGGTTTTTTTACTGTTACCTTTCACACCTTCAATTACATTGATGAAGAAGTTTGCTTTTGCCTGTCTTATTGTTTGTGTTGCCTTGTTACCAGCATGAGTGAATTTCTGTCTTAACAGTGGATAGTCCGGATTTCAAACTCTGCTTTAATAGTTGGTCTCTAGATTTCATGAGATTCCTGCATTGTAGATTCAGCCAGGGAAGATGATGTTCCTTCCTGTCCCTAAGGCACCCTCTCCTTGAGGAGGAAGACATTGTATCATTCATTTTAGATATAAACAAATAACTGTTTTCACCAATATCTTCAGAGGACAGAGTGTCCCCCCAATCAATCATTTTCACTGCATCCATAAAACGTTGTTGCAGATTTTTGGGGATGAAGCGAGAACCCAAGGCAAGGGTTTTAGGTGTGGCCATGAACCTTTTTTTTGTGAGTTTCCTGGTAAAAAAATAATGCGATTATAGTCACGAATGTGTAGGTTTTAACTATTCTGTCAGCTTTGTTAGTAAATACTAAATCTATCATAGTCTTGGAGGTTTTAGTTATTCTAGTCGGTTGATCCATTAGTTGTATTAAGTTGTGATTATCCGTGATCCGTTTTAAGTTCTTTCTATTTTGTTTGTCATTCCAGTTGATATTAAAGTCTCCTAAAATGATTAGCTCTTTGTTGGAGTCACAGGAATTCAGCATGAGTTTTACCTGGTCATAGAAATCCATCTTAGCGGTGGGTGGTCGATACAGGCAAATCATGATGAGGGACATTTCCTCAGTTTGATTTCCACACCAACACAATCAACATTAGCTGGAAGAGCAATCTCCCTACAAGTAATGGTATTCCTCACATAAAGCAACACACCCCCTCCTTTTCCCTTCAGTCTGTCCTTCTTAAACACATTATATCCTGACATACACTGAACAAAAATATAAATGCAACACTTTTGTTTTTGCTCCCATTTTTCATTAGATGAACTCAAAGATCTAAAACATTTTCTATATACACAAAATAACCATTTCTCTCAAATATTGTTCACAAATCTGAAAAAATCTGTGATCGTGAGCACTTCTCCTTTGCCGAGATAATCCATCCCACCTCACAGGTGTGGCATATCAAGATGCTGATTAGACAGCATGATTATTGCATTGGAGGGTTTGCACGGATGAGGGAGCTTGATGAGAGCTGGAACTGCTTTGTTGTCCAGCCGGAGGAGGTCACTCAGTCCGAGCAGCAGTCCCCTCGCAGCGCACTCAGGAGCCGCAGAGCAGCCGCCGCAGAGCAGCCGCCGCAGAGCAGCCGCCGACTCTCCGCAGAAAACAATTCTCTCCGCAGTTTGACAAAACAACCAATACGGCTGTACTGTGGTGTTTTTCCTCCGGAGACGTCGCGAAGAGACGGAGCGGCTCCATCTGTTGCTGCCTGCGATCTGCGATCTACGCAGGCCTGCTCGTCGCGAGGAGACGGAGCGGCTCCACCTGTTTGCTGCCTGCGATCTGCGATCTACGGAGGCCTGCTCCCACCTGTAGAGTACGGCTGCACTGGAGAGGTTCTTACCCCGGAGTCGTTGCGGAGAGACGGAGTGGATCCACGCTTCGGGCTTGGCCTGCTTCCACCGGGCGTGTGCTGCTGTGCGGAGGAGGATTTTACCACGGCTGGGGCCTGCTTTCCACCTGTCCTGGTTCTGCTGTTGCAGAGGCCTGCTTTCACCCCGGGGATACCACGCTGCTGCTTTCGTCTGTCCTTTGCTGCTGTGCTGATTTTTCTCCAGGAACATCGCGGATTCTGTGTGCTGGTCTGGGAAAATGGCCCATATCGGGATTCTGCTGTGCCTGTTAACTATTTTGGACTATGAGAAGATCTCTAGTCATTCTAAAGAGTCTACTGGATTCAGGTCTGTTCTGCCACCCGCAGTGGGCATCCCCTGCAAAGGTTCGGATGTGTTACACAAACAATTACCGGTTGCCTTGTCACAGTCAATCTGCTCGACAAAATATGTTTGTCTTTTTTGTTTTCCTGCGATGATGGTTCTTCAGGACTGCTTCTTAAGCTCAAATCACACTCTCGCAGACTTTTCCGGTGATTCTAAAGTAGATGACAATGTATGTGTGTCGCTTAAGAGGAAAAGATGCCTGTTTTTGTTGTTGTTATTACTGTCAGGAAATGTACAACCTAACCCTGGTCCGCCCAGTAGTAGTAGTCAGATCGCTACTCCTGCTGATTTTAAAGCTAGATCTGGGTTGGGTTTCATCCACTTGAATGTGCGCAGTCTGTTAGGTAAACTAGATTTTGTCCATATTTGGGCGAGCTCGACTGACGCTGACGTCATTGTTTTATCAGAAACATGGCTAAATAAATCTATTTTGGCCTCTGACATTGCCTTAAATGGTTATAATATGTATCGTACCGACCGGCCTAATAAAGGTGGTGGCGTTGCCATTTATGTTAAGAATAAGTTCAGTCTATCCACATTAGTTTCCAAATCTATCAGTAAGCAATTTGAATTTTTAGCCTTAAATATAGAAGTGGCAAAGGGTCAACAGGTCATGGTCGTGGGCTGTTACAGACCCCCCTCAGCTGTCAAGGACTCCTTGTCTTCGCTAGCAAATCTTTTATCGCAACTAGACTACAAGGAAATAGTGCTACTTGGATATTTTAACTGGGACTGGTTAACTACAGTGTCAGAGGATTTTAAAAACTTTTGTATCTCTTTAAATGTTACTCAGATTGTTGACAGTCCTACTCGCCCTAATATTAAGTCCCCAAATAAATCCTCCCTAATTGATCTCATTCTAACTAATATTCCCTATAAATACTCAGCTGTGGGAGTATTTGCGAATGATCTGAGTGACCACTTTGTTGTAGCCACAATTAGGGACACAAAAGTCCAAAAAGTTAAACCTCGTATTATCATCAAGAGAGACATAAAACATTTTGTGGAGCAGGGTTTTGTACATGATCTGTTTGGGTTTGATTGGGGAAAAATCGATTTGTGTGCTGATGTTGAGACTGCATGGTCTTATTTTTATCTTGGTTTTATGGAAATTATAGATAGACATGCACCCCTGCGTACATTTAGAGTGACAATCCTTGGTTTTCTGCTGAATTATCTAGTCTCCTACATGAGAGAAACGAGGCCTGGGCAAAGGCTAGGAAATCAGGCTCAGAGGTAGAATGGCTGCATTTTAGGCAGCTAAGAAATAGCTTCACTTCACATGTCAAAAGTGCTAAATCTAAGTATTATCTGTCAGTTACCACAAAGAACCTGAACAACCCTAGAAAATTCTGGAAAGCCATAAAATCGATATCCACCGGTGATATCCGTAATGAGCTACCTCCGTGCCTTACCACAGCATCTGGCACTATATCGGATAGGTCTACCATGTTAAATTGTTTTAATGAGCATTTTGTGTCCTGTGGCTCTCGGTTTCATTCTGTTTCTAATTCTGCTTCTGTGAACACCACAGTCGGTGACTCAGAACAATGTGGTCTGGAAAACCCTTTCAGTTTTACTCCTTTTACTGTTGATGTTGTTCGTGAAGTTTTAACCAAGATAGATCCTAAAAATCCGGCTGGTCCGGACAAAGTAGAACCTTTCTTTTTAAAGATAGCTGCAGATTTTATTGCTCCACCTCTTACTACTCTTTTTAACCTCTCTCTCAGCACGAACAAAATCCCAAAAGTATGGAAGTCAGCGTATGTCCTGCCACTACTAAAAGGAGGGGAGGCCACCTTATTAAACAATTATAGACCCATCTCTAAATTGTCAGTTCTGGCTAAGGTTCTTGAACGCCTAGCGAGTGAACAAGTAAAGGAGTTTTTATGTACAAATGATATCCTGTCTAAACATCAGTCAGGCTTCAGAAAGCAACATAGCACCATCACTGCCACAATGAAAGTGGTAAATGATATTAAGAGTATTTTAGATAATAAGCAGAGTTGTGCAGCTCTATTTGTTGACCTATCCAAAGCTTTTGATACCGTCGATCATCACATTTTGAAGCAGAGGCTGGTCAGTATTGGCATCCAGCCATGCAGTGGGGTGGTTTGTGAACTACCTTTCTGAAAGGTCCCAATGTGTTCAGTTTGATGGGCTGTCTTCTGAGTGGTTAAACATCACTAATGGTGTACCACAAGGTTCAGTTTTAGGTCCGCTATTATTCTCTATCTATATTAATAGTTTAGGTGAAAATGTCGAAGGAGCAACCTTACATTTTTATGCGGACGATACCGTTATGTACTGTGCAGGTCCCTCGATTAACGAGGCTGTTGTTAAATTACAGGCTGTTTTTAACATTATTCAGGCTCAGCTCTCTGTGCTTAAGCTTCTTTTAAATGTGGATAAAACCAAGGTAATGCTCTTTTCTAAAGCTAAAGCTAAAAATACACCGGAGACTGCTTTGGATATTGTAACCACGCAAGGAATACAACTTGAAGTGGTTACCTGTTACAAATACCTGGGTATCTGGCTTGATGATTGTCTCACTTTTAAATTTCATGTAAATAACCTGCTTAAAAAGCTGAGGGTTAGGCTAGGTTTCTTTTACAGAAATAAGTCCTGTTTCTCGCTTGAGGCCAGGAAAAGGCTAGTCACTGTGACCTTTTTACCTGTGCTGGACTATGATGATTTGTTATATATGAATGCACCTGCTAATTACCTGAGCAAGTTAGATGCTGCGTATCACAGTGCACTGAGATTTTTGACAAATTGTAAAGCACTTACGCATCACTGTACCCTGTATACCAAGGCGGTTATGCCATCACTTACTGTACGGAGGCTCAGTCACTGGTACTTTTTCATTTACAAAGCCATGTTGGATAAACTACCATCTTATATCTGCTCCCTGATCTCTCTGCGAATTGAAAGTACTTATTGCCTGAGATCGCATGCTGTGGTTTTATTAAATGTGCCAAGTGCTAGGACTGTCTTAGGGAAGAAAGCTTTTAGATGTGCAGCTCCACTAACATGGAACAGTCTGCAAAAAGAATGGAAAATTACCAAGCTAGTACCACTACATGTTTTTAAAGCTCGGTTGGATGCTACAAAATCAGATGCTGTTGGTACCTGTACATGTGGTTAAATATGTAAATTGTAATCCCTGTACATTTTGCTGTATGATGTCCTTTTGTTGTTCTGTTGTTTATGTTTTTATGTCTTCTTGTGGAACCTACTGCTGCAGGTCTCCCTTGAAAAAGAGGTCATTGATCTCAATGGGATTTTTTTTTTTTTTTCACTTAAATTTTTATTGACATTTTTATAAACATACAAAACCACATACAGTTCAGTATACACTTGAATTAGAGACTCATTGAAGAAGAAAAAAGAAAATACAAATAATAATAAAAACAAGCAAACAGTGACATGGAAGCTTTCTATCCTATTTTAATGCAACATCATGGTCTGGTTCCAACTCTCAATTTGTGGTGTCGTTCATTTTTCTTTTATATTCAACCCATTTTTCCCATTTGGACTCAAATTTCCCTTCCTGGATCTTCAATATGTGTGTGAATCTCTCCATATCAAATATTTCCTGTATTACTCCCAGCCATTGCTCCTTCGTAGGTGGATCTGCTTTGTACCATGCTCTGGTAATTGTTTTCTTGCTGGCAGCCAGCAGCACCTTAATCAGGTATCTGTCCCCACCCTGTGTGTTTTCCTGCACCAGATTCCCCAAGTATAACATCAGGCCGGTCTTAGGAACCTCATAACCTAATATCCCCTTCAACACTCCCCACACTTCCTCCCAGTATCCCTTCATCTTTTGGCATTTAAAAAAAATGTGTGTGTGGTCTGCCCCCACCTCGCCGCATTGCCTCCAACATGCGTTCTGTTCCGGGGCATACCTCCCTTTTATCTTTGGGGTTATGAAGTATCTGATTATGTTTTTCCACCCAAATTCCCTCCATACCCTTGACCCAGTAGTTGAATGCTGCACTCTACATACATTATACCATTCTTCCTCTGTCATATCAATCCCGAGTTCTTTCTCCCACTTTTCTTTTATATATAGAGTTGAATTCCCCCTACTCTCCAACAGAGCTTGATATAGAGCTGAAATCACCCTGCCTTTCTTCCCTTCATATGCTTCAATCATGACCTTAATTACCCCATTTTGTTTAGTGTTTTTATCCATTTTTATTTCCTTTATATAATAGTCTCTCACCTGTAAGTATCTAAAATGGTCACCCCTTTCCAGATCGAACTTATCTCTTAGATATTGAAAACTCTGCATTTCCCCTTTTTCCACCATCCTACATATTGCTGTGATGCCCCCTCGGGCCCATCGCTTAAAACCTGCATCTTCTTTTCCCGGCTGGAATTTATTATCATTTGTTATCCATCTCAAAATCTTTGTCTGTTTTCCTATTTTGTATCTCTTTATTACCGTGTTCCAAGTGTTTAAAGTGAATTTTGTGATTGGGTCTAATACGTTTTCCTGTGTCCTGAATAATTCTTTATCCCCGAGTAGTTTTTGAATCTGGTTGTTTTCCCCATTTGTTTCGATGTCCTTCCATTTAGCTACGTATTCCATATTACACCAGCATGCCACTGTTCTGATTTGTGCTGCATAATAATAATCCTGGAAACTCGGCACTGCCAATCCTCCTCTCCCTTTGGGTAGCTGCAGTGTTGCAAGCCTAATCCTGGGCCTTTTCCCCCCCCAAATAAACCTTGAAATCCATTTATCCCATTCCATAAATTGACTTTGTGGAATAGATATAGGTAGTGATTGGTAAAGGTACAGTAGCCTAGGCAGTATATTCATTTTAACTATTTCAATCCTTGAACTAAGGTCTAAGGTCTGTATTGTCCACCTACATAAATCCCTCTTGATATTCTGATTGATCTGCGTATAATTTGCATTGTATAATTTGTCTAATCCTTTTGTGATGTTAACCCCTAAATATGTAATTGTATCCATGTCCCATCTAATTCTGTATTTGTCTTTGATCTCTGGTGTTGGTGTGTAGTTTAGTGCTAAAATCTGTGTCTTTGTCACGTTTAGTTTGTACCCCGAGTATTGTCCATATTCCTCCAGTAAATCCATCAGTATCGGGAAGCCCACGTCTGGTTGCCCCATATATGCTATCAAGTCGTCCGCAAATAGTCCCAATTTGTGTTCTAAACCTCCTGCCTCAACCCCCTTTATATTCTGGTTCTGTCTAATTGCTTGGGCCAATGGTTCGATGAAGATATCAAAAAGTGTTGGGGAGAGACAGCAGCCCTGTCTTGTCGACCTCTCTAATTTAATCCGATCCGTCAGACTACCGTTCACTTTCACTCTAGCTGTTGGTTCATGATACAATGATTTTATACATTTGATTGACTTTTCATTAAATCCAAACTTTTCTAAGACATTATACAAATAGACCCAGTTCACACTATCAAAAGCTTTTTCTGCATCTATATTCACTAAAATTGCACTGTCTCCCCTCCTTTGGGCCTCCTCCACTATATGAATTGTTTTCCTTATATTATCTTGTGTCTGTCTCCCTCTAATAAAACCAGTCTGGTCCTCATCTATAATGTCGGGCATGAATGTCTCAAATCTTTTCGAAATGATGGACGTATACATCTTGTAGTCTACATTAAGTATGGATATTGGTCTAAAGCTACTACATAATTCTTTATCCTTGCCTTCCTTGGGAATTGTAGTAATGATAGCCTCTTTCCATGACGGGGGAGTTTTGTTCTCTTTCATAGTATAGTTAAATGATGCCCACAGTAAGGGGCTTAATTCCGATTTGAATATCTTGTAAAATTCGGATGGCAGCCCGTCGCTGCCTGGTGACTTGCTATTTTTCATTCTACTAATTGCATCCCCCATCTCTTTTCTGTAATATCTGAGTTCAATAACCTATTCTGTTCTTCTCCTATCGATGGTAGGTCCAGCCCCTCTAAAAATGCCTTCATACTCTCTTCCTCTGCTGCAGTTGGTTGTGCGTATAGTGTCCTATAATAATCCTCAAATGCTCTCTCTATGTCCTCCGGCTCTCTTAGTAACTCATTGGTTTTAGGATTCCTAATCTTATGTATAGTGTTTAATGTTTGTTGTGCCCTTATCTTTCGAGCCAATAATCTAGTTGCTTTGGGCCCCCCTTCATAATATGCCTGCTTTACAAACCTAGCTTTCTTCTCTACCTCTATTAATAATATATTTTCTATCTTCCCTCTAATGTCCTTAACCTTCCTAAGTGTCTCTGGGTCATTTGTATTTTTATGTTGCCTCTCTAATTCTTTTAGTTGCCCAGTTAAATTTTGATAGAGTTCCAGTCTGGTTCTCTTAAGGTGTGCCGTTTGTGCTATTAGTTTCCCCCTTAATACTGCCTTTAGTGCATCCCACAGAATTGTTGGGTCTACTTCCCCATTATCATTTTCCTCCTTATATCTGATTATCTCTCTCTTTATTTCTTCCACTAACCCCTTATTGTTTAATAGACCCACATTCAATCTCCAGACGGTGTTCTTCTTCCTACCATTTAGATTCAATGTTAGATATATTGCACTATGGTCAGACAGGTCTGTAACACCTATTCTACAGTCTTCTACTCTATATTTATCTCCCTTTGACATAAAAAAGTAATCTATCCTAGAATAGACTGAGTGTGCGTGTGAGTAGTGTGTGTAGTCTCTATCTAGTGTGTGTATATCTCTCCATATATCTGTGATTCCTAGTTCCTTCAGTTGTATGTTCATGTATCTGACAATATGCGTCCTAGCCTTCCTTGTACTTGTTGTATCTAAATCATAGTTTAGTACCACATTGAAGTCCCCCCCGCAAATCAGGATTCCTTCCATTTCCACAGCTATGATATCAAACAATTCCTTAAAAAAAGTCTTATCGCTGTCCGGTGGGGCGTACACATTAATTAGTGTAACCATTTGTCCTTCCATTTTCCCCTTGATCACCACATACCTCCCCTCTCTGTCATATATTTCTTTGTTTATTTCAAATTTTACTGAGTTCCCAATTAGTGTAGCCACCCCTCTCCTACCTTGTTTAAATGAACTATAAAATGTGTTGTTATATCCATACCTTTTCAGTTTTTCATGTTCTTGTACTGATAGATGAGTTTCTTGTAATAAGATAACCTGCATCTCCTCCTTTCTAAATTTGGTTAATACTTTCCCCCTTTTAATCGGATTGTTCAAACCATTGACATTTAACGACACCATTTTGATTCCCCTACGTTGCATTATATTTCCCTTCAAAGCATCTTTTCGTTCCCTCCATGTCACAAAACACAATATATATAGTAGCAGCAGCAACCGCTAAGCTAAACAAATACAAATTAAACACCAGAACTTGGTCTTCCAAGGTTTTCGGGGGTTTCAAAGATATCCCCCTTTCCCCGGCTGGTGGGTGGAAGGTAAGGCCTCTCCTAGTGAGAGGGCCCCCCCTAGTGGCGGAGATCTCTCCTGTGGCTGATCTCCCAAGCTCACTATAATTGTCCAGCGTGTGGTTTAAACTCCGGAGCTCCCGGCCGGAACTTTGTGAACATTTTCCATATAGTCTTTAAACCCCTGGTCTCTGTATTGGCGATGGAGGTGATTCTATGTTTCTAGTGAATTAGCACTTCTTTAAATTAGTCCGAATCAAATCGTAAAATGTTATAGATAAATAATTCCCCAGCCTGCATACATGTCCTTTTATAAAAACATATAACAATCCTTCTTACTCACCCACTGCAGTGTTTCAAAGGTCTTTTCGGGGCACAAAATAAAAGGCTATAGCATTTAAATTATAAGTAATTTGGTTAAATCTGTTTGTGTCTGTGCTCTGTCCTTTTCTGATCGCCGTGGCCCGTCACCTCTCATCCTTCTGTCTTTTCAACGCCGTATCTTGTTCCCTCATAGACTACTCATCAACACCCTCGATACGGTGCCGGTCTTCCCTCACTCCCATCTCGTTGTTGTCTCCCCGCTCTCGTCTCCGAAGTCTGGTCCACTTGCGCGCTGCCTCCAGTCTCTGCAGCAGCGTAGGTCTCTCTACTCCCGGGTCCGGCACCTGCCAGCCTCTCTGCCGCATCGCCCTCGCCGCGTCCTGAGCACTCTTATACACTATTGTTCCTTCGTTCCAGTAAACCCTCAGTGTGTCCATTGGAGATTGAAAACGAAACCCCTTATCTTTGAGAATTCTCTTGAGCCCCGCATATTTCCGACGTTTAACCGCCACCTCAGAAGAATAATCTTGGTCGAATGTCACTCTCCGTCCCTTCACTTCCATCTCCGTTCGCCAGGCCGTCTTAATGACGTTCTCCTTGACCTCGAACCTCAAGAAGTTGACAATAATGGCTCTTGGGGGTTTGTCTGGTTGTGGTTTTGGAGCAGGTGCCCTGTGCGCCGTTTGAATCTCCAATTTAATATCCTCCGACATTCCCAGCTCCTTGTGAATGAACCTGTCGACGTACTCGGAGACCGAGTCTCCCTCTATTCCCTCCTTCAACCCCCAGATTCGTATATTATTTCTTCTCGACCTCCCTTCTATGTCGGACAGCTTATCTTGGAGCTTGTTTTGTTGTTCAAGAGAGGCCATAATAATGTCCTGGACGTCGGTACTCCACTCCTCGACCCCAGCCGTACGCTCTTCTAGGATCTCCATATCCTTCTTTTGGGCCCGCATCTCCGCCTCAGCGGTCTCGAATTTTCTATTTGTTTCCTCTCTGAAGCTATCAAGCCCTTGCTTCATATCTTCTCCGTGTTTGTCCATATGTTCTCTCAGTTGTCCCATTTCTTCACGTACTCCTCTTAGATTTTCTTCCATCCGGCTGCCAATTTGATCCAGTTTAGCATCCATGTTGTGCTGGGCTTTCTCGAGTTTATCCCGCATGGCATCTAAGGAAGTCTGCAGCGCCGACACCCAGCTAGGTTGCTCGTCGTTGCTAGCTATAGCGTTAGCCATTAGCGGCTGACTGTGTTCCGTCTGGACCTGCATCTCTCCCAGCTGTTTTTCGGCTTTCGTCTTTTTCTCCGTTCCTTTCTTATTTACTAATTTGCTCATGACCTATTCTTCCAACTTCGAATCACATTTATCGGGGTTTTCTTCCTTTTTTAACTTATTTGGCCGGGAGCTCCTCTTCTTAGCCGCTTATCGCCTCATGTGTAAACCGGAAGTCTCCTCAATGGGATTTTACCTGGATAAATAAAGGTTTTGAATTGAATTGAATTGAATTGCACAGGTGTGCCTTAGGCTGGCCACAATAAAAGGCCACTCTGAAACGTGCAGTTTTGCTTTATTGGGGGGGTCTGGGGGGGGGGTCCGAAAACCAGTCAGTATCTGGCATAGGTGTGGACTCGAGTCACATGACTTGGACTCGAGTCACCAATTTGATGACTTTGGACTCGACTTGACAAAATCACAAAACACTTGCGACTCGACTTGGACTTGAACACCAATGACTCGGGACTTGACTTGGACTTGAGCCTTCTGACTTGAGGTGACTTGGTAATTAAATTCAGAGGTCTCCAACACGCCGATCGCGAGATGTCGCTAGAAGAGCAGACTTGCGTCGGGGAGAGCATAATCTTCAGCCGCTCCTACTCTTGCGGAGAATCCTTGCAGGCAGGGGCGGGTCTTTATTTAGCTGGGCCACCATGCGGCCAATCATATACGAGGACACACTAGGATCATACCATTATGTGAAAGAAGGGGCAGACGCTCCAAAGACAGCAGGTTTAGTGGTACAGGCCAGCTACAGGGAGACGGGGAGCCAGATTTAAATGCAAGCGCGTTGAAAAAAGTCAAGAAATTTGCGAAAACCGAAAAAAGAAGCAGCATCTGGCTTTTCAATGATATTGGAGAAAGCAAAGCTGAGTGCAGGATTTGTAAAATGAAAATAACCTTCAGAGCAGGGTTTTTATTTTGGTAACCACTCAGGATTTATTGCCAGAGGTGGGAGAAGTTCAGATATTGTAGGCTACTTGAGTAAAAGTACCAGAGTGTAGGAATACTCGGTTACAATAAAAAGTCCTGCATTCAAAATGTTACAAGTAAAAGTACAAAAGTATTAGCATCAAAATATAGTTAAACTACCACCTGCAGAGGGATCTAGATTCAGGTGTTCTCTTCCCCATAGAGACGCCTCACTGCACATTATCCCTTGCTTAAAGATAGATTGTGGGTCCCTTATAACATGTTGTACACAGTGGAAATAAACATTCTGGTCACCTTAACATCAGGGATCTTATCAATTAAACTTCTTCTGAATCAAACCGTCACGGTATATATATATGTATATATGTATGTATATATTGCTGCTATCTCGGGCCAATTTATTTACAATCTATAGTTTTGCTTCATCATATGTGGTTAAGGCGTTATTAGTTAATTTAATTAAAAAAGAGAATTCTTGAAATGGTTGTTTTCAATATATACTGTATGTTAGTACTAAATCATTTCCCATGTATTAATTCATTTTTTCATCTAAAGGACGCCAAAAAAGATGAATCTGTCCGCAAATCCTACAAGTACCTGGCTGCCCTGCATGAAGTACGTCCTCACGTTATCTGGTTTGCTCTCTTCTGTTGCTCTAGTCAGTGAAGGTGTAACATGTCATCTGTCCATGTTTCTACAGAACTGTAATCAGTTGATCCAGACCATCGAGTACACCGGGACAATCCTGAGGGAGATTCGAGATCTAGAGGAGCAGGTAGGAACTACACTGCATCACATCACTGCTGAGTCAGATGACAAGTTCCATCTGGTCATCACATCATTAGACTGGAGCCTAATCCTAGTTTAGCATAGAGACGGAAGCAGTTCTCTATCAAAAGGTGCAGGTGGCATCAGATATTTAATTTATTTCTCCCCCTGTTTTCATTTGGTTGTTACGGTAGAAACACCAAAATAAGTACAACATACTGACCTCAAAGTATGTCTGTCTTCAGACACAGCTGTTAACAGTGTCTCTGTGATGGCTTTAAAGCAGGACATTTTCCTCCTGCCTCTTGGTTTCTGCTAATAGAACGTAGACACGTTGTTTTTGTTGTACACAATTCCTGTTACAGGATACTTAACTATAGGACACGTCATTCTACTCTACACATACACCGTGCCAATACCTTCCCATCTTCTGAAACTCCCAGAATACACTCTTTCATCACAACAAGAATCTGACTTTATTTTTCCAGCAAAATAGTTTCCACATCCTGACGCTGTATGTAGAGATTCACCACAATGTAAAAACACAATGCTGAAAACCTTCTTCCAACATATTCAACTCACTCTGTGTAAACTGATTGGACTTATTTCTGAAAAATTATTTGATTGACAGTGCTAAAGAAAAACATTCGGTCTCCAAATCATAATCTTGCAATCAATAACTTTAGTCATTGGTCATTGATTAATCCTTCTAACATTGACCTTTCTTAAGCGGACTAAATCATGTTTTTGGATCAGGGAGCTTTTCTCAGGGGATCCTTAAGTATCTATGGACATCACACATGAATGCAATTAACATGTATTTGCCAAAATGTCAAAGTACTTAAAAAATGCAGTTTATATCCAGAATGATGAATTGAACCTTTGTGCACAGATTGAGACTGAAAACGGCAGTAAAACCGTGGCCAACCTCGAGAGGATTCTGAGCGACTACAAGGCCATTCGACAGGAGAACTCTGCTCTTGCTGCCAAAGTCCGAGAAGGCTGAAGGGTCTCTGTCTACCTGCTGGGGGGGGGGGGGGGGACAGGATGGGGACAGGATGGGGACAGGATGGGGACAGGATGGGGACGTGTCTCAAACAGAACTCCAGTTTCCACATAGCTGAGTCTGCGGCTCACCTCTTGTTGCGAGAGCAGCTTCTCCTCAGAGACAAGCTGATGATTGAACCACGGAACTAACCCGGCATTTTAAAGTGTTCGGGTGGATGAAGAGGACAATTAGTGTTTAATTTTAAACTGATTCTACGGCTGGACATGCACTGGGCTGATGCAACAATACAGTGACAGCAGAGGGCGCTGTCAGACCGTTCTGTGCCAATGTTAAGTCATTCATATTGATGTATGAAATGTTATCACAACATATCTTGATCAAATCAAACCTGTGACTGGGGCATTTTAATACAGGAAATATTCCAGCATTTTCCGACATGAGCAGTTCCTTCATTGACGGGATGGTATTTGAGCTGAATGAAACTGAATGTATTCCAATGATGATGTGGTCCAGCCCCATCTGCAAAGTATTGTTGTATATATGGTACGAGCTTGAATAAAGATGCCTTACACACTTGAAGAGCAGCTCCTGTAATCCTTAAGAAGACCAGTGGTGGAAAGTAACTAAGTACATTTACTCAAGTATTGTACTTGAGTATTTTTTTTACATTTGTACTTTTACTTGATTATTTCCATTTAATGCTACTTTATACTTCTATTCAAATACATTTTTAGAGGCAAATCATACTTTTTACTACGCTTCATTTATTTTAACTCAGTTACTAATTCCTTTGTACACATAATAACACATATACTGACTTGGTATAATGCAGTACTTCACTCTACACAGTATTTCTAGTATCTAAATTTGGTCCAAACTGACTGTTACAATACCAAAAGGCTATTGCGTGTATAAAAACAGGATAATATAATTACCATAATAAAATACTGTAAAAATATCCATTCTTTTACTTACCTAATTTACCTGATAATATTTATTTACTTTGTATTATTCTGGAAAGGGCCATTGTGCAGAATGAGTACTTTTACTTACAGTATACTACCTAAAGTACATTTACCTGATCATATTTCTGTACTTTGTATTATTCTGGAAAGGGCCATTGTGCAGAATGAGTACTTTTACTTCTGCTGTAGTATCTTAAGACCATAATATCTACACTTCCTGCCTACTATCTAATATCCACTGTTATTGTGCTACTGTATTTTTTGATGTGTTTATAAATGATCAGCCCATACCATTTTCACTCATTTTGACAAATATTTGTGACGTCTCAAAGATATATCGCCCTGCTGTGGACGTTAGAACAGAGTGACTGTGAGGCTGAGGAGGGGCTGATGCTATGCCACTCGTGTTTTGTCACACGCTCATTCTGTTGGAGGGATAGATAGTTAGAAACAGAAACAAAACTTTGTCTGCTAAAGCTAGAAAGCTAATCATTCTCATTCCACAGGGGCAGGCCCACAGGTGCTGGCCCGGCCCCCAGGAGCAGTTGAGGTTAAGTGTTCTGCTGAAACAGAAATGGTAAAGGGGGTCCTGACCACCAACTCATAAGTTGCTGCTGTGTGTCGTAAAACCACTTCATGTCCCACTGACATGTCATTGGTACACTGTGTTTTTAGTACCTTTATGTACCTCCGGTTATCCTGGCAGAGGTGGGAGGAGTACTCAGTTCTTGCACTTTAGTAAAAGTAGAAGTATACAAATAAACATTTTAGGGTTCGACCATGAGAGGACTGTGCCACGGCTATTTTTACATTTCAAGCAGCACAAGGGATCATTTTTAAATCCAATAGCTGGGGTTATATGTCTGTGAATAATCTTGTATTGGGTCTCATGAGATTTTGATTTGAACATGTAATCTTCTTTGCATTCAAATTTTTTTTTCGACACGTCTCATCATCCAGATGGGACCCAAAGTCCTCCTCCAGGTTGTTTTCATATTAATAACAGCAGGCTTGTGAACAAACATTCGATCGTAAATAGGACTTATAACTTTATTCCTTATAGAAGAAGCATTCAATAATATCAAATTAATTTGTGCTAAACCGTTGCACATACAGCAGCTTTCTAATGTGATTGCTAGCATGGGAACTTGTCCACCTGCCCTGAATGAATGGAGGCTGGAGAGCCACTCTGATCTGCCAAGGCTCAGCATGGAGCGCTCTCTGATTGGCCGAGGAATCAATGACCAACATTGCCCTGGCCAGGGTGGCGAGGACCTTTCCCCAGTTGACATACGTGTTGTTGATGGTGACCAAGTGCGGCTTTCCACGAACAGTTCCTTATGGCTAACCATTGCATCTCGAGGTTGAAAAATGACGACAAGGTGAGAGTTATTCAGTTGGTCAGAGCAGATTACAACTTCTTTGCCCGAACCTCAGAGGCTTGAGGGCAACAGAGGACGCATGCTCAAATACTTTTTCTTGTCTTTATTTGATAGGCTATTAAAAGTATTTTACTCCAACTGAAAGAAATATAATAAACAAAAGGAGCGCAGACAAATTAGCAAACGTATCACTATGTCAACATAAATTACGCTACTCAGAATAAATCAAATACCCTTTTGGTATTGAACAACCAATAATCTAAATGAATATACGTACAAATAATTTATTCATCTGCTATTTATAAATTGCTTAAACTTTTGTCTTAACATTGTTCTTGATAGTGTTTTTGGGCCCAACTGAAATTCAAGGCGTTATTGTCATTTGCACATTAGCTACAGTGTAGATATGGTAATGAAAAACTTCACAGGTCACAGGCTCCTCCAACGGTGCTATATATATTTATATATATATAGGACATAGAACAAATAAAACAGATTCAATAGTGCAAGAAGAGTCTATATACAAGTAAATGGAATATGATATATTAGATAAATAATTTGCAAGATGCAAACAGATGAATGTTTATGGATGTTCTTTAAAAAGTTTGGGTGTTTAATAGTCTTATGGCCTGTGGGATGATGCTGCGGTACCGCCTGCCAGACGGCAGCAGACAGAACAGTTTGTTGCTGGGGTGATGGGGCTCTTTGATAATCCTGTGGGCTTTCTTCCTGTGCCGCTGGGAGTAGAGGTCCTCCATGGATGGCAGCTCCGTCCTGGTGATGTTCTCTGCAGTTTTCACCACCCTCTGTAGGGTCTTACGATTGAGGGCGGTGCAACTGCCGTACCAGGCTGTGATGCAGCCAGTCAGGATCCTCTCTATGGTGCACCTGTAGAAGGTCAGGATGCTCTCTATGGTGCACCTGTAGAAGGTCAGGATGCTCTCTATGGTGCACCTGTAGAAGGTCAGGATCCTCTCTATGGTGCACCTGTAGAAGGTCAGGATCCTCTCTATGGTGCACCTGTAGAAGGTCAGGATGCTCTCTATGGTGCACCTGTAGAAGGTCAGGATCCTCTCTATGGAGCACCTGTAGAAGGTCAGGATCCTCTCTATGGTGCACCTGTAGAAGTTGCAGAGCATCCTGGAGTCCATGTTGAACCTCCTCAGCCTGCGGAGGAAGAAGAGCCGCTGTCGAGCTGTTTTGGTGATGGTGTTTGTGTGATGAGTCCATGTCAGGTTCTCAGTGATGAGTCCATGTCAGGTCCTCAGTGAAGAGTCCACACCAGGTCCTCAGTGAAGAGTCCACGTCAGGTCCTCAGTGAAGAGTCCATGTCA
Organism: Harpagifer antarcticus; assembly: GCA_902827135.1. Taxonomy (NCBI): domain Eukaryota; kingdom Metazoa; phylum Chordata; class Actinopteri; order Perciformes; family Harpagiferidae; genus Harpagifer; species Harpagifer antarcticus. Next base: position 44,722 of record CADEHL010001142.1, on the reverse strand, counting down.
GGTCCTCAGTGAAGAGTCCATGTCAGGTCCTCAGTGAAGAGTCCATGTCAGGTCCTCAGTGAAGAGTCCATGTCAGGTTCTCAGTGATGAGTCCATGTCAGGTCCTCAGTGATGAAGAGTCCATGTCAGGTCCTCAGTGATGTGGACATCGAGGAATCCGAAGCTGCTGACTCTCTCCACCGTAGTCCCATTGATGGCGATGGGAGCGTGTCCCTCTCTCTGCTGCTTCCTGTGATCCACAATCAGCTCCTTGGTTTTGCTGACGTTGAGATGGAGGTTATTATCCTGGCACCAAGATGTCAGGGTTCCCACTAGGGGTGGGCGATATTGAAAAATATATTATCACGATATTTTTCAAGCAGTATCACGATAGACGATATATATCACGATATTTTTTCATGTTGGTTATTATGGTTATTTTTCAAGTTACTTAACAGAACAAGCACCTACAAGGTAACAGAAACTAAAACAAAAAGGAGTAACAGACCAAAATAGCATTTCAAGCTGGTTTTATTTCTGAAATGAATCCCTGAATGAACAATTCAACATTTTGATATGGCATCAAGGCACAGTTTCTCAGTATAAAAATGAACTTTCTGAGGTAGCACTAGCAGTGAACATCAATAAACATGAAAAGGAGGGTAAAACATAACTAATTAAAACATAAAACATCAATGAGGAAAAGTCAGTGCCAAACAATTAAAATGTAAACTTTATACTTGAAGTGCAATAAAAGACTTTAGCATAACTGAAGGGAAAAACTATATAAATACCTTATTGTTAAAATTAAATATAAGCCAACAGAATCAAACAAGACAATAAATAAAGTGTCATAGTGTCCGCTGTCATAGCCCCCTCCGCCGCGCACGGAGAGCCTCTTCCCCTCCCGCTCCCCCAGCCTCACCTACTGATTTTAATTTCACCATATATCAAACCCGATCGATTTCACAATGTCAGCTCACCTCTGCTTCCGTGTTGGTAGTTCAGTCCGAGTTGTTTGAGTGAGCAACACACTCTCACTCCATAATCGTCCAGGAGCGACATTTGGTCAGTGTCCGTGGCGTGCAGTTGTGACGCTCCTAGGCTCCTTCAGCTTCATAAAGGGACGCAAATAGCTTTCAACTGATTGCAATGTATTCCCATCTGCCGCGGGATTTGACGCTCATGGAAGCACGGCATTCGTTTGTGTCGGCTGCCCTTAAAGGCAATGTGAGCGCCCATTCTTATTGGATAACGGAGAATTGTACACCCGGAAGTACCTTACTGTCGATTGATTTTACAGTGATATCTGCACTACTCATCGACTAAAAAACACCAGATTATCCTTGTTAATTACACAACATTGATTGGTTTAAATTGTGTGCAATGCTTTTGTAATTTTCCCCTTAGATTTGGAGAAACAAATATTTTTTCGGAGTAAAGGATGGCAGAAGACACTACACTACCCAGAATCCCCAGCTATCATTTGGACTACACCATGTGCTCTGTTTGACAAACCCCGTTTTTTTTCACCATTCATTCCAATGGCTGGCGTCTATGTCACGTGATCTTCACATTTCTCACTGCAGAAAAAAAAAACATGGCCGAACTTCGTTTTATTCTCGGTGGAAAATGCCTATTTTAAAGTTAGTTAGTTTATTTTATTTTTTTCTATTTTTTTTCTTTTTTTTTATCACGATAGATACGATATCTCTGAAAAAGCATATCGTGGAGACCTAATATCGTCACGACGATATATATCGTCATATCGCCCACCCCTAGTTCCAACCTCCTCTCTGTACGCCGTCTCGTCGCTGTCGGTGATCAGGCCGATGACGGTCGTGTCGTCAGCAAACTTCACGATGGTGTTGGAGCTGTGTGTGGCCACGCAGTTGTGAGTGAACAGGGAGTAGAAGAGAGGGCTGAGCACGCAGCCTTGAGGGGCTCCGGTGTTGAGGATCAGGGTGGAGGATGTGATGTTTCCCACCCGCACTGCCTCGGGTCTGCCCGTCAGGAAGCTCAGGATCCAATCACAGAGGGCGCTGTTGAGCCCGAGGTCTGTGAGCTTGATGACCAGCTTGGATGGCACAATGGTGTTGAAAGCTGAACTGTAATCAATGAACAGCATTGTTCTTTGTTCCAGGTGTGAGAGGGCAGTGTGGAGGGGGGGGGCTATGGCGTCGTCTGTGGACCTGTTTGTTCTGTAGGCAAACTGCAGGGGGTCCATCTTCATTTCATTCTCTCTACCCCTTTCCAAACATAACAAACTCATCTCTTCTCATCCTGCACCTGTCCGCCGTAACCTTCGTTCCCTCTCCCCCTCTCCCCCTCTACCTTTGCCTCATCGGTGCTCTCAGCCCTCCCTTCCTCTGACTCGTTCCAACTCCTGCCTCCAAACTCTCCTGCAGAAACTCTCCTCTCTACACTCTCATCCTCTCTGGACTCTCTCTGTCCTCTCACATTTCGGCAGGCTCATCAGTCCCCTCCTGCTCCATGGCTAAATGACGCACTGCGTGCTAATAGAACCGTCCTTCGGGCAGCAGAGCGGAAACGGTGGAAATCCAAACACCATGACGACCTCCTAACCTATCAGGCTCTCCTCTCCTCTTTCTCTGCTTCGATCTCTCAGGCAAAAAGCACTTTCTTTCAAGATAAGATCCAATCTTCCTATTCCAATCCCAAAAAACTATTTTCCATCTTCTCCTCCCTCCTGGACCCCCCCAAAGCCCCTTCCCCCTCCTCCCTTCTGTCAAGCGACTTTGTTAACCACTTTGAAAAAAAAGTTGATGATATTCTCTCTTCTTTTTCTAAATCACCTTTACTCGCCACTGGGTCACCAGACCCTCCTTTCACCCACACACTGACCTCCTTTTCCCCTCTCTCTCCAAGTGAGGTTCTTACCCTCATTACCTCTGCCCACCCTACCACCTGTCCTCTGGACCCTATCCCTTCAAACCTCCTTCAGACTATCGCTCCTGATATTCTACCGTTTCTCACCCATTTCATCAACACTTCTCTAACTTCTGGTCACTTTCCAAACAGTCTCAAGGAGGCAAGAGTAAACCCTCTCCTAAAGAAACCCACTCTCAACCCGTCTGATGTTATAAACTACAGGCCTGTCTCTCTCCTCCCGTTCCTGTCTAAAACACTTGAACGCGCTGTCTTTAAACAACTCTCCTGTTATCTCCATCAGAACAACCTTCTGGATCTGCACCAGTCTGGTTTCAAGGCAGGTCACTCCACAGAAACTGCCCTCCTTGCTGTCACTGAGGAACTGCACACTGCTAAAGCAGCCTCCATCTCCTTTGTCATCATCCTTCTGGACCTGTCTGCTGCATTCGACACGGTGAATCATCAGATTCTCCTTCGCACTCTCCAAGAACTTGGAGTTTCAGGCTCTGCACTTTCCCTCATCACCTCATACCTCAAAGACCGCACCTACAGGGTTACTTGGAGAGGGCCGGAGTCCGACCCTTGTCAATTAACTACAGGGGTCCCTCAGGGCTCTGTTCTTGGTCCCCTCCTCTTCTCCTTGTACACAAACAAGCTCGGATCTGTCATTAGCCCGCATGGTTTTTCATACCACCGCTACGCTGACGACACCCAATTAATTCTGTCCTTTCCCCGCTCAGAGACCCAGGTCGTCGCACGCATCTCTGCTTGTCTAGCTGACATCTCTCAGTGGATGTCTGCTCATCACCTCAAGCTCAACCTTGACAAGACTGAACTGCTTTTCCTTCCGGGAAAAGATTGTCCCACTCTTGATCTAACAATCAACATCGGCACCTCTTTTGTTTCCCCGACTCAGACTGCAAGGAATCTGGGTGTGACCCTAGATAACAACCTGTCCTTCACTGCAAACATAGCTGCTACAACCCGCTGCTGCAGATACACGCTTTACAACATCAGGAGGATACGTCCCCAGCTGACCCAGAAAGCGACGCAGGTTCTGGTCCAGGCTCTCGTCATCTCACGCCTAGACTACTGCAACTCCCTCCTGGCTGGTCTACCTGCATGTGCCATCCGACCTCTGCAGCTCATCCAGAATGCAGCGGCTCGTCTGGTCTTCAACCTTCCTAAATTCTCCCACACCACGCCGCTCCTCCGCTCCCTCCACTGGCTTCCGGTAACTGCTAGAATCCACTTCAAGACAATGGTACTTGTGTACCATGCTGCGAATGGATCTGGCCCTTCCTACATCCAGGACATTGTTAAACCGTGCACCCCAACACGTGCACTCCGCTCTGCATCAACCAAACGGCTCGCTGCACCCTCGCTGCGAAGAGGACCCAAGTTCCCATCAGCAAAAACATGTGGGTTTGCTATCCTGGCTCCAAAATGGTGGAATGAGCTCCCCATTGACATCAGGACAGCAGATAGCTTACACACCTTCCGGCGCAGACTGAAAACTCATCTCTTTCGACTCCACTTCGAGCAATAGAACTATTAACAAAGCACTTATATACTAATAAAGGACTGGCTTACCTAAAGCCAGTTGAGTAGCACTTGAAATGTTTTTGCTCTATGAAACCTGATGTACTTACAGTGGGGCAAAAAAGTATTTAGTCAGCCACCAATTGTGCAAGTTCTCCCACTTAAAAAGATGAGAGAGGCCAGTAATTTCATCCTAGGTACACTTCAACTATGAGAGACAGAATGGGGGACAGAATACAGGAAATCACATTGTAGGATTTTTAATGTATTAATTGGTAAATTCCTCGGTAAAATAAGTATTTGGTCACCTACAAACAAACAAGATTTCTGGCTCTCACAGACCTGTAACTTGTTCTTTAAGAGCCTCCCCTGTCCTCCACTTGTTAACTGTATTAATGGCACCTGTTTGAGCTTGTTATCAGTATAAAAGACACCTGTCCACAACCTCAAACAGTCACACTCCAAGCTCCACTATGGCCAAGACCAAAGAGCTGTCAAAGGACACCAGAAACAAAATTGTAGACCTGCACCAGGCTGGGAAGACTGAATCTGCAATAGTTAAGCAGCTTGGTGTGAAGAAATCAACTGTGGGAGCAATTATTAGAAAATGGAAGACATACAAGACCACTGATAATCTCCATGCAAGATCTCACCCCGTGGGGTAAAGTGATCACAAGAACGGTGAGCAAAAATCCCAGAACCACACGGGGGGACCTAGTCAATGACCTACAGTGAGCTGGGACCAAAGTAACAAAGGCTACCATCAGTAACACACTACGCCGCCAGGGACTCAAATCCTGCAGTGCCAGATGGTGGTCAACCAATCGCCCGGTTTGCACAAGCCCCATTAACTGTTTGTATAGTTAACATGCAGAATTTTCTGCAGGCAATGTAGCGATTCGGGCTGCTGAGATCTAGAATAGATCTGAATTCCCCTGTCTTCCTGAGAACCAGGAAGTACATGGAATAAAGACCATTTTCTCTGTGCTGAGGGTGCACAACGGACACAGCCTGTTTCTGCACCAGAGCCTGAATCTCTGCTGAGAGGAAACCAATCTCCTCCTGGGAGGACAGATTTACCTCTCGCATGCCCATAAAAGGAGGTGGGACGCTGCAAAACTGGAGTGAATAGCCCCGTTTCAGCGTCCTGTCCATCCAATTTGTTAGTACACAGCTGAGTTTCAATACCCCATAACATTGTGTTAATGGAAAGCCCTCAGCTGTGGGGCCGCAGCTATGAAGCTGTGATACTCTCTGGTGACCCGTTCCGCCGCAAAACTCCCCGTGAAGGGAAGATTTGCCCATGGAGGGTCGACACAGAAAGGGCCGATTATTTACTGAGGTCCCTGAACGCACTGCCGCGCTCCACCATAATGCTGTTTTTACCACTACGGTAAACAGCATTTAATCGGAGTCTTTATAGGCGTAGTGTGTTCTACTGAGGTCCCTGAACGCACCGCCACGCGCTCTTGTGTCAGTGCGGGCTCCGCCATAATGCAGCCTTTACCACTATGGAAAACTGCATTAATTGGAGTCTTTGCTCTAGGCGTAGTGTGTTCTCTGACAGCAATACGCCGGCCATAATGTCCCTGCACCCGCATAGGCCATAGCGCTCTCCTTTAGATAGCACTCCCTGCGGTTCATCCCTCTCATCTGCGCATACCCACTAGCCACCTCCTTTACAGGAGCTACAGCGAATGGGGAATTTGTACGGTTAACATTGTGTGTAAGTGTAGCATTTGTGGAAACAAAAGACACTCAGATTTGGATACAGATCAACCTCATTCTTATTATAAAACGTAGTGATCTGTGCATTATACAGGGAGGAGGCGCGATTCGCCCTCTCGTTCCGGGCGGAGAGATTTTCTCCCCCCGCCAGGCCAGTCAAATCCGTGAAGACGGGCAGCCCGTCCCCGTGAGTGCCGGGCTGCAGTCGAATAGTCCATTTAGCTTAGGAACCTTCCTAACGGAGTGAAATGACCCGGAAGTCCCTCAGTGGCAACCATGATAAGTGCCGTTCGAATTCTCTAGAATGATAGGAAAGGAGGTTTCAAACTTCCTTTATAACCTCCTTTAGCTTCGGAACCACTGGACCTCCCTCACCGAAAGGAGAGGAGAAAATGTTGCCCCACAATGCCTTGCAGCCGCAGCATTTGACGTCACACAACAGTCAGCCGTTCACGGAAACAATCGATTATGGGTCCTTCTCACTTCAGTTAAATGGATTCCTTGCGTCCCTCACTTGCGTCGTTTCCCCGCGACTAGTCCCTCCCACCAGGGAAGCATGGAGAGACGCAAGGAAACCACGAGAAGCAGGGAAATTAGTTTTAAGAGCAATGGGACGTCCTTTCCTCCGGAGCCTCACGTGAAGCGACGTCCGTTTGTGATGACGCTGCACAGCTGATCGTCTGACAGTATAGTCCCACTCTGTTATATTCCTCCTTCCTACAGAACAGACAATGACAGGATAATATGTGATTTGTCAGTGTAGTCCTATTTCTTAAAACCTTCTCTGTTGTTTAAGTGTCTGATAACCACGAATAGTAAGCAATGATATAACAGTAATGATATCACATATCATGTGCCTAAAAGATAATGTGTTCAAACTGGCTTCACTCACTTGAATTGCTCCTTTGAATGTCATTTTTATATATTCCTACTCAACACATGTTTGTGTTTAAATTGTATTTTAAGGTAACATCGAATGCTTTGAAAGGTGCCCTAAAATAAAGTGTATTATATCTGTGCCTCTATTACATTACATTTCATTTTCTATCACACTATTAATCTAATTTATTTTAGAATAGGTTAATCCTGGTGTCAATAGGGAAGATCTGCACTGTTCTCACATAACATGTTCAGAGCAGGTATTTCTCCTGCCGGATTTGGAACCCCCCCCTATATCTTTGTCCAGGATAGTCACAACTTCACCAAAATCACACTGGTGTTTGCTGTCCCCCTCTAGTTTATGCTCACAAAAGCATTTCACTCTGGGCCCAGCAAGTCAACAACTAAAGAGGGGCTTCCATATCCGGCAGTGTAGGTGTTAGAGCTGCTGGATTTTGAAGCGCCCCTTGTAATATTGGCCAGGATAGTCACAATGTCACCAAAATCACACTGGTTTTGCCTGTTCCTCTCTAGTTTATGCTCACAAAAGCATTTCACTCTGGGCCCTGCAGGTGAAAAACTAAAGAGGGGCTTCAAAATCCGGCAGATCAGGTGTTGGTGCTGCCGGATTTGGAACCCCCCCTATATCTTTCTCCAGGATAGTCACAACTTTACCAAAATCACACTGGTGCTTGCTATTCCCTTCCTTTATCTTATTTCTATTTATTGTTTTGTTCTAGCTCTGCCAAATCAGTCCTAACTCCCAATAATGTTCTGGAAGTTGCCTGTGAAGGGTGACAATGTGTGAGGTGGTGCTCCTTTTTCTTTACCTTTAAACCGGAGCGCGTGTGAAGTTCATTACAACTTCTCACTGTTCCGTCCACCGGGATCAGCCCACTGTCTTTTGTGAACTTTCACCCTCACCCAATCACCTGGCCGAACAGGAGTCTCTTCTGGTGTCTCTGTAGCTTTCCTAGCCTGTGTAGACAAAACGTGGATAATATTACTCAGAGTTCTGACATATTCATTACTTCTATTCGCCTAACATCTAAAACTGGACCACTCCCTCCTTGGAGGAGGCCCAAGCTTCGGCATACCTTTTGTCGTTATGAGATCTATTATTAACTTCATGTTATTATTTATTAACTACAACGTCACTGAAATCAACATGTCTGTATAATCATGACACTCCCTCCTTTGAGCATAACATGCTCAATTAATATTGCAATGATTACCCTATTCTGAACAGAACATGTAAAACCCATAACGTTACATCAAATAAACATAACTTCTCCGTGTACCCATAAGGCGTACAAAAAATATCGTATGATGTATGGTTTTCTGCGGGTATAAAAACATTCACTAAAATCTGCCATTAGCACAAAAAATTGTTTACTTGTTTCAACAATGGCTTTTGTCATGGTATTATGCATCATTGTTGCTGCGAAAAACAATACCCCTGGTGTCGCTAATGCGTCTCAATAATTCTAGGATTAGAGGATTGGTTGAAACTGCTGAACAAAGATATGATAAAATAATATTTCTCTAAGCTAGAGGGAAAATACAAACTATTCTCACAGAGGGTGACATGCATGAAGGGCTGGTGCCCCTCACTCAAAATGAGATATTGCCTTACGCACTACATTATAAATCAGTAAAGTTACTCAAGAATAAATAAAAACTGATTCTTGAAACTGTTGTAAAAACCCTACAACTTCTTCATCCAAGCTCTCAATCAGTGTTATGTTATTTAATCTGCAGCTCATTTCCTTAACACTAGAACCGCCAACGGGTAAATTTTACCCGCAGCTGTTTTTTTATTGTATGTAACTTTTTTTCAATAAAATATTAACGTCTCCCAGTCCGTGACTTTTCCTGAAAGTGTGTTATGTAGCACCCTGTGTTGTTAAACATTGTCAATATGAAGTCAGATTGAAAAAAAATCGCCAAAAAAAAATGCTATTTATACCTATTTCCGCCAGCGGGTAATATTTACCTCATAGAAATGCAGCGATCCTGGCGCTATTGATTTCGCGCGTAAACATAAACATGACGTGTTGCTATAGCAACGCCTTTTGTCTACTGCTGTAGATAGAGAGAGCGATTGAGAGATAGATAGATTGAGAGAGACATAGATAGATGTATTGATAGAGAGATAGACTTCATGCTCCAGCTGGCACACGAGCTGCGCGCTGAGTGGATGGCATCAAAAGCGCCACCACTTGCGGACCTGCCCTTCAGCGGTGCTGGTGCAGAAGAGCGCAGGGGAATGACCTGCATGGTGAAGGCGCACTGCATGCAGAATAAAACGTTCTGCAAATGTGTCAAGTGTGGGGATACTGTGTGTGGCAAATGCACAAGCATTTTTACCTTTACGAAACACAAGCCTAACATCAAGCGTTTATTAGCGAGAGTGGGTAATATTTCTTCCATATGCAGCGATCCTCGCGCTATTGATTTCGCGCATAAACATAAACATGACGTGTTGCTATAGCAACGCCTTTTGTCTACAGGTGTTCCTATAGATAGAGAGATAGATAGATGGATATATATATATAGATAGAGAGATAGACAGATAGATAGTTATAGAGTCTAACACCAAGCATTTAAATCAGCACTGTAGCGATATTTTATACTTCATGCTATCTGTACAAACTATATAATATGAAAAGCTGAGAGTCCACAGATTATATTGGTATACATTTCATCCCTGTGCGATCAAAACTCACTGTTCTGTATGATACATTGTACCTTGGAAATCAATTGCGGGTAAACTTTACCCGTTGGCGGATATAGGTATACAGCGACCTCTGGCGGTTCTAGTGTTAAAACAGATACCTCAGACCCATAACATTTTGTTTATGAGAAAAAACTGTAATCTGACTCCATAAATCACATAATTGTTTGACTAAAAAAAAAAAAAAAAACTACACTTCCACTAACAATAAATGAAGTTCCCCTTTAAACACAGCCCCGGTCCTCTGACGGGGTCTATCTATGCACTGGCTGGAAAATGTTGTGCCAGTTTCTGTCGCTCCTTCACTGTTCTCCCGCTAACAGTCACTCTCTAGTTCTGCTGGGTTCTTGTTGACTTCTTCACTGGTTTGAGACAAGCGACCCTATCGGACACCTCCCTTTGTAGCCAGACTTCACCACAGCAGAATCGGGTTTCTGTTTTCAGGTCTCAACAGCTCCACGTCAGGTGTATCGCCGCCCCTTGAACTGCAGTCGGTGTAAACATGAGGACTTGGTAAGGATTCTCCTTCTTGGGCGAGTACCAGGTTTCCGTCTTCATATTTTTGGGTGGAAACCCGTCGTCTTGACCTCACTAGCTGTGTGGACACAACAGTTTTCTGTGTAGGGGAACAACATCACTCGTAATCTCTTTCCTTCTCATAATTACAAAAATAGTCTGCTAAATGTTCTATTCTGTGGATGCTTTATGTGTAAATGCAACTCTCGATTTTGTTTTACATTAAACCTCTCCCTCCTGTGGTGACAGATATGGCTCAATGTAGCTGGATTACCCTTGTGCTGAAGATGCATCACCTGGTGGTCTGGCCCTCTGAGCTTCCTCATTGTTGTGGTTGATACCAGGCTGTCAGCGGCATTTGGGTCATGTTTGGCACCCCTGTTCGTCTTTGACATCTCTGGGACCCCCTGCCTCCGTTGTCATCATGGAAACCTCCCCCGGGTAGCTGCATGGAGGGCCGTTGTTTCGTGCATGTGTTGGGTGTTTCATTTGTTGTTGTGGACAATCTCTAGCCCAATGGCACATTTGGCTGCAATGGTAACATCCCTCAAACCGTAAACGTCTTCTGCCTGTGCCTCCTTGGAAACCTCCTGGTTGTTGGTTCTGCTTCTGATTTTCTGTTTGAGGTGTCTGCCCTGCATTCTCTGGTTCTTCCTGAGCCGGAGAAACGTCATGCCGTTCTCCAGTGTAGTCCTCCCACACTCCTTTACATCTCTTAAAGAAGGCATGCATGTCTTTCCCCGGTTCTTTTCTCAGGCTGTTTAGGGCATGTAAACTGCGTGTTGTCGGGTAGATGTGACGAATAGCAGCCCAATAATTCGACCTGATGTAGTTGAATGGAGTGTCATCTGGGTCATTTGTGCAATTGACCTCGGAATCTATTGCTCTTGCCTCTAGTCTTCCTTCTATCCGTCCAAGCAGGGCTCTCATGTCTCCCAAGCACAGGTGGTCTTGGACAGTGTACTTCTCCAGATCATTCACCCACTTCTGACCTCCTTTCGTGAGTGGAGATAGCTTTGACACTAATGCTTCCAGGTCCCTGTGAGTCCATGATTGGTATTGAAATCCTCCTCTTCCAGCCGCTATCAATGGCATGGAGGTATGTGCACCGGTCTTGGTTCTTCTAGTTCTGGGGCATGTCCCAGGGTAATGTTGCTCGTTTTCGTCGCTACAATTATTCTCAGGAGGAGATGTAAAACTGCATTGTTGCTGTGACTGTTCATGGTATGGGGAGTGTCTACTGGTTTCAGACTGTGTACCGCCGTCGTCATCTTCCTCTCCCTGTCCTTTGGAATAGTCAGGAGAGTAGCTTGTTCGGCGTGTTCTTTGAGTTCTTTGTTCTTCTCTCCGTTGTCTATCTGCCATCATGTCCTGGAACCTTACATCTTCTTGTCGTCTTTCCACCAGAAGTTGTTGGTATTTATCTTCCTCCCTTTGTCTTTCTACAATAATGTCATTATGGGCTTCATCTGCCTTCCTTCTTTCTTCAATAAAGTCATTATGGGCTTCATCTGCCTTTCGTCTCTCTTCCATTCCTCTGATGAGTTCTGCTTCCATTCTTCTGTCGAGTTCCTCTATTCTGTCGAGTTCTTCCTGTCTTCTTCTGCCGAGTTCTTCCTCCATTCTTCTGCCGAGTTCTTCCATCAGCTGGTTGACACTGGATAGGATTCTTACCTCATACGCCAATTCTTTCTCATTTGGAGCTTGAGTCGAAACTTGGTGAGAAGGGTTGTTAGTAGTTATTACCATGCTGTTTCAATCACATTAGTATGCATAAAAAGTGACAGGTGACACGCCCCCAATTATGCAAATGAGCTAAGTCCCGCCTCCCCTCGCCTCCCATTGGTCGAGAGCCTTTTATCAGAGCTATGTCCCGCCTCCCATTGTTTGAGACCCTTTGATGTGAGGGATGATGTGTTATAACGGGTAGGTGTGAAAAGCCCCCCTGTGGAGTGCGTTTGTTGTCTAATTCTTTGATGTGTGCGGTTAAGGTAGTCTCTTTGAAGTTATGCTGTCTGGTCCCTCAGGGGGTTATCTAATCTAAATAGCCTTAGATGTTTTGCCCTTTGATGTGGTATGTTATAAGCCTGTGATGTTAATCTAGGTATTTTATGAGTGAGACATGTTTTGTTGTCTAATTCTTTGATGTGTCGATTAAGGTAGTCTCTTTGAAGTTATGCTGTCTGGTCCGCTCAGGGTTATCTAATCTAATTAGCCTTGGATGTTTTGCCCTTTGGTGTGGTATTGTTATGATGTTAATCTAAGTATCTCTGTGAGTGAGACAGCCTACCCCCTCCCAGCCCAGGCCTTTCCCCCCTTTCTCCACCCCTTCCTCCGGCAAGGAGATTGTGGGAGGTGGAATTAGATGAAAATAGAAATATGCTCAAAACTAAATAAAAGACAGTAATTCCACTTACCAAGTCACCTTTCAAAAAGAAAAGTGACCAAGAGATGCATGTGAAAACTTAGCATTCGGAGAGCCAAGAAACGAATGCTGGTCAGACGTCTACAGCCAGAGATCTGTGCACAAACTTTTCTCGTGCCCTCTTTTTTGGTCAAACTGGGTTTCTCCAAAAGGACCTCCCCCTACCTCTAAGAACAATTAACACACACACACACACACACACACACACACACACACACACACACACACACACACACACACACACACGTTGGAGTTGCCCCCTTTGATGTGAGGGTTAGAGATAAGCCTGGGATGTTAATCTATATGTTGATTAAGACACTCTCTGTGAGGTGAGAAGCGAGGGGATGGAGTTAGGTTTTAAAAAAGAAATACGCTCAAACTAAATAAAACAGCCATTCATTTTCACTCACTAAGACACCTAAAAACGTTAATGTCCTCTCTAGATTTGATTCAAGGTTTGTTTTAAATGATTTGTGTCTGCTAAGAATGTTTCTTTTCAAGTTTTTGGGAAACTGTTAACTACAAGGAAGTATCTGTTTTGCAAAAGAGGTCATTCATACTCATTTAAAAAAGAGCTTATTTAGGTTTTTTTAATAGTGATAACTAAGTTTCACTCTGTGGGGGGCAAAAGACGCATCGTTAAACACCTGGATAAAGGACTCTTTAAAGCAGAGACATGGCGACCCCCTCAACATAATAAGTCCCGCCCTCCCCCTCCAGATCATTTAAAAGTGAGAACGCCTCAAGGACATTCGTTGAAACACTAACATGGATCTGAGAAAAACAAATCTCTCCCCCGCGAGTTGCACCCTGGAGCAAACGCCTGGAGGGCCACCATCCTCTCCAACAATCTGGACCCCCGATCTCGACAGCTATATGGCGGGCATTGATATTACTGACTGGCTGAATATGTGTGAACCTCCATCTACGCCATCCGAGTCTCCAGAGGGATCAACAACTTGTCCCAATTGTCCCCCAGTAGGTCCTGATGTGCCGTGCTTTTGCCCTGCTCCAGTGAGTGATGATGCAGAACGTGTTAGGACATCGGCATTTCTGCATACGGTAAAAGCTGTCGTAGTTCATCTGCTAGATAGGGTCCTGCATCTGTACAGAAAGGAAAAATGTTATGGATGTCAAGTCGACCATCCTAGTCAAATGCAACACGAGTGTTTGTTTTCCGACCGAAGAATACTATCTGGATCGTAACTATGATGAAGTGGTAAAGAGACTGTGGACCGTTCGTTTCATTCCAGCCATTCGGGACGCTCTACACCAGAGCCACCTTCATGTCTCGGAGAGGAGAGTCTTTGGAGCTACCGAGGCGATTCTGCATAATCTCAGAAACACCAGACTCTTTGAGGCTAAATCGAGAAGCTTTACGTCCAGCTTATAGAGAACGACGAAACTCAACTGAAGAACATAAGAACAGCTTGGGACTTTTGGCAGCGATAGGAAGAGTTGTTGATACTTTACCGTTAAAGTATGTTTTTTTATTTTATCTGTTTTATTTTTATTTTACTTGATCTAGTGTGTCCTGCCTAAAAACCATGTTTATTATTCTCTTTTTTTTGATGTGTGACATATCAATAAAATGCGTTGTAAGAAAAACTGTTGTATTCATTACCTCGTAGGGGTTGTAACAGAGAACATGTCTGAGAAACGTGTCATGCAAAGGGTGTACTACACTCCTTCTAATCCAGGGAGTTTAGGAGGTGTGGATAAACTCCATAGAGCTGTACAGAATGAAATGGGTAAACAAATAAATGTAGAGAAAGTCAGAGAATATCTATCTGAGCAGGACGCATATACTTTGCATAAACCGGCCAGGGTACATTTTGTAAGAAACAGAGTTTTCGTACTCAGACCGCTACAGCAATTTCAAGCAGATCTTTGCGATATGCAGTCGCTCTCCAATTATAATGATGGTTTTAATTATTTGTTCACAGTCGTAGATGTATTTTCGAAAAAAGCCTATGCTCACGCATTGAAGAAGAAGACGGGTACAGAGGTTACCAAAGCCTTTGATACAATTTTAGCACACAGTCAGATTCCTAAAAAGATACAAACAGACGCAGGGAAAGAATTCTTTAACAAAGTTTTTCAAAACTTATTGAAGAAACGAGGTATTGCACATTATGCAACAGCCAGTGATATGAAGGCGTGTGTGGTAGAGAGATTTAACCGTACGCTGAAAACTAAAATGTGGCGGTATTTTACAGCTAAAAACACTCATAGATATATAGACGTCTTACCTGAACTAATTGAAAGTTACAATAATAGTTATCATCGAAGTATTAAAATGACACCAATGCAGGTGACCAAGGAAAATGCGGCTCAAGTGTTTCGGAACCTGTATGCCCCCTCTGGCGTTCCTAAAAAAGCTGCTGCCAAAATGAACTTTAAGGAGGAGGAGCTTGTAAGCATATCCAAATTGAGAGGGGTATTTGATAAAAAATATGAGCAGAGTTATACGGACGAATTATTTACGGTGTCTGAATGCCTACCACGGCAGCCGCCTGTCTACAAACTCAAAGATTATGATGGAGAAGAGATCAAGGGGACTTTTTATGAGAAAGAGTTACAAAAAGTGAAGATTTCCAGTGACAAGGCTTTTCAAGTCGAGAAAATTCTGAAAAGGCGTGTGGTGAGAGGGAAAAAACAAATGTTTGTATCTTGGAATAACTGGCCCGATAAATTCAACAGCTGGGTTGATGCTGGCGAAATCAAAGATGTATAAAAACAAACAGACTCAATGCTCAATCCTTCATTACAGCCATGGAGATAAACGAAGGGTTCTACATTACGCTGCCGTCCAATGCCAGCCTTGATGTATTTCAAAACAATACAAGCTCTAGTTATCAGGTGAACCTGGCACAACCTTTACACTTGGATGGTTCGTGGCAGGTCGCCATGACAGAAATGTCATACCCACACACCTGGTATAACATACCTATGGAAGTAGCCTATTTTGAATGGATAAAGAAACCAAATATGGCGATAGCGACCAAGTTAAAGTTACAGATGTTTCGAAGTGGGTACTACAGTAG
The DNA here is from genome assembly GCA_902827135.1 of Harpagifer antarcticus. Classification (NCBI taxonomy): domain Eukaryota; kingdom Metazoa; phylum Chordata; class Actinopteri; order Perciformes; family Harpagiferidae; genus Harpagifer; species Harpagifer antarcticus. Next base: position 28,977 of record CADEHL010001142.1, on the reverse strand, counting down.
CATAACTCAGCTCATGGAGGAACTCGAGTCCTGCTTCAGAAAAATGGACTCTGATGTCAGTTTGTACTATAGTCCAATTCACAGGAAAATTGAATTTCGGAACGGGGGGCAATATCGTTTTCGCTTTACAAAACCCGTCGCTTATATGCTTGGGGTAAAACCGGACCAATGGCTCAAATTTGATGATAAATCAGCATCCTACCCCGCGGATATAAATGCAGGCGTAACTCACCTGTACTGCTATAGTAACGTGGTCAGTCACCAGAGGGTAGGTGACGCTTTTGCTCCTCTCCTGAGAACCGTAGATATAAAACGAACATTCGGTGACACCACCACCCAATATTTTAGTCCTGCGTATTACTTGCCGTTAACAAAAACACACATCGAGAATATACAGATAGAGATAAAAAACGATCAGAACGAACCAATAAAGTTTACCTACGGTTCATCACGACCCCCACCGTTTTGTGAGTTACTATGAAAATCAAGCGGGAGGCTCATTACCGGGTTTTTATGGTGCACCGGTGATGTACGGCCGAGGCATTGGCTCTATATTTTCGAGATTATTTCGTTTTGTCGCCCCCCTGGTGAGAAAAGGGTTCGCCATAGCTAAACCTCATCTGAAATCGGCGGCCAAAAATATTGCATCAGATGTTATCAGTAAGGCGGTCCATACATTTGGCCACCAATCAGATCAGGGCTCCCAGGAAGGAGCCGGTGGTCTGATGGTTCTGGCAAGAAGGGCCAGGAAGAGACCTCCAGGCAAACGGGTTCCGGCAGGTGTTAAAAAAGGAAAGCACTCAGTCAAAAGAAAATCATTAGGGAAAAAACACCCTCGGAGAAGGAACGTATTGGGGAGAGATATATTTTAGAGTGTTAAATATGGCTCTTTTACATCACAAATCTGCTGAATGCAGCATGGCAGAGCTGGATTTATTTTCTGCTCCCATGACATAGCTTTCTATCGATGAAAAACACTACACAGAGGTCCTTCCGTTGTCTGCCATTACAGAGGACGGACCGATTGAATTTTTCATCCCAGGGGATGGAGATAAATACCTGGATATGAATGACACCTTGATGCATCTCAGAATCAAAATAACCAACGCCGATGGGACTAATCTGGCAGCTGATGCCCCCGTGGCCCTCGTTAATTATCCTCTGAATACAATTTTTAGTCAATGCGACGTTATTCTAGGGGACAGGCTGATTTCTCAGTCCAGCTCGACTCATCCTTACAGAGCGGTGATTGAAACGCTATTGAATTACTCTGATTCTACTTTAAAAACTCAGTTCACTGCCGGCTTATTTTATAAAGACACCGCGGGGGCTATGGACTCTGTAGTGATCGCCAATGGGCCAAACAAGGGTCTAGTAAAGAGAGCTATATTCACAGCAGAATCTCGAGAGCTTCATCTGATGGGGGCCTTACACACCGATATATTTTTCAGCGAGAGGCTTCTCCTGAACGCTGTAGATTTGAGAATCAAACTCACCAGATCTAGCGATGCCTTTACTCTCATGTGTGCAAATGACTCTACATACCGTCTAAAAATACTGGGGGCTTCACTTTTTATCAAGAAAGCCACCATCTCCCCTGCCGTGCGGTTAGGTCATGCTGCCGCTTTGATGAGAGGTAACGCCCTCTACCCTTTATCTAGGGTAAACATTAAAACATATAGTATCCCTGTGAATTCCAGAATATGCAACCAAGAAAATCTCTTTTTGGGTAATATGCCTAAATACATAGTATTGGGTATGGTAAATCACGAAGCCTTCACCGGGAGGAGAACGCTTTCACCTTTTAATTTCATTCATAACGATATGGAATATCTGGCTTTGTGCCAGGACGGTAGACAAGTCCCTGCCAAAGCATTCCAACCTCAATTTAACCGCGGGTCCTCAGTCAGAGAGTTTTACAACATGTTCACTGCTACAGGGAGACACATGAAAGACTTACCTCTGAGTATTGACAGAGAGGATTTCGAACAAGGATACTGCTGCGGAAGATGCTGATGCATTGTCTCCCATTACAAGCGGTAGTTTAAGACTGGAAATGAGATTCAGAGTACCGCTACCACAGACTACCACTTTAATCGTATATTCTTGTTTTGATTCGATTCTGGAGATTAATTCAAAACGTCAAGTGTTGGTAGATTATTACTAAGAAGACTAGAACATGAATAATCATCAATTGGACAGTCTCCTGCGTCACATGGTGGGGGACTCTTTTGGTGGAGTGTGGGCGTCAGATCAGCTACCCCGAGTAAAACAAATATCTAGATACCCTGTATACATGATTGTAAACACTCACCCCTCCCACATGCCCGGAGAACACTGGCTGGCAGTGACTTTAGAGGAGGAGGAGGATGGAGTTGGAACATTCTTTGATTCTTTTGGATTTCCTCCGGATTTTAGTCATTACCCGAAAACATCCTACATTTTCTAGAAAAACAATGTAAAACTATTTTATACCACAATCAGCAACTGCAGAATGTCATGTCTACAGCCTGTGGTCAGCATTGTGTTTTCTATCGATGTAAAAGAGCGTCGGGGTTGTCTTACGAAAATGTGTTATCTCTGTATCAAGATGATGTGATAAAAAATGATGCTGCTGTCACGAATTTTGTGAAAAAATACCAACGGTGTGAGAGACGTCATAAAGACACTCATTTTAACCACAGTGTTTGTTCTCTACAAATGTTTAAAGATTGTTACAAAATGTAGAAAATAAAAAAGGTCTGAAGACAAAATTAATTCATGTGACTGTCTTTTATTAGGAAAACAAAATATACTACAACTTTAGGGGGGTAAAATGTAACCCAGCTGGGGCTTAATATTCTATCTTTCCTTATTCTTTTCTTCTTAAGCGAGGCACTCGGAGGTTCTCCTGCGGTGTCTGGGGTTCCTGCCACCTCCCACCTGAGGGTTGTAGGAGATGATTTATTATTTCTTCTTCTTCTTTTTTTTCTGGGTATATTTTCTCCATTTGGCTCGCCCTCTTTGATTATACGATATTGTTCACGAGCGTGCAGGTTTTGAAAAGCTGTTAAAGGAATGTTGAGCTCATTCAGACTATTTAAAAAACCCCGCCAGCCTTTAGGCTCCAGGGCATTTGTTTTATACGGGCAGGATAAATGTTTAAATAAATCTAACATGTGGGAACCTTTTACTGTTGTACCCTTTTCTACAAATTCCCCAGTCGGTGTCCATCCAGCTGTACTCGTGATTAATTTACTCATAATGTACTCGGCATTCTTACGGTAACGTATAGGGAGGTTTTGAAGTACCTCGTTCTTTATTTTATCAATGGACATGCCATGCTTTTCTTCTCCTTTTACCAACCCAGTGTCTTCAGGCAGAGTTAAAGTAATATGTTGCTCATCCTCCCCGTCTTGTTTGAGTAAGGTGAGATATCTCTGTAACAAAGCGTTGTATTTTCTTATTTTTTCATAAGGGAGTAATCCTGTTTCGTTTAGCACCGCTCTCATTTTTTCATCCAGAACATCTTCGGCAGTGCGTCTCATTGTTTCCTTACTATGGGGGTTAGTTACACCCGTCTGATTGAGTTGATTAAACTGGTGAGGTGACAACAAAAACATCTTTTGACTCATGATCGAGTGAGCCCTCCTAAAAGTTGTCCTAAAATGGGGATGACCGCACCAAGCAGCGGCAAAAGAAAACCTCCAGACTGTTTTCTTAAGGCGGTGAATTTAGTTTTTAAGTTGGTCCTTTTATTTGCCAAGAGTTTGAAAATGCTCTTTTGTTTCTTGAGTTTCTTATACTGAGCGCCTGATAGTGGAATGTTACCCTTTAGAAGATTTAGAGACAGCTCACAGAGTGATTGAAGAAAATCCGTGGAGCAGTTATTGAGAATATCCTTGCGCTTCGAGGGCTTGGCGTTACACAAGGCCTTCAGCAGAGGCATGTTTCTTTTTAAACGGGCCGACATACTGATTCAAGTTTTCGTTTTTGGTACATAAACAACTGGCCACTGATTAGGTAGTGCTCCCGATCTAAGTCTGTAGATGTCTGGACAGCTAGGGGTCATGTCTACGATTAAATAACCGTGAGGATCCGTGGTGGCGTCCTCAAAACTTTGTAGGAAAAATTATTTATTACCCGGGTGTATTTGTTGAGCCAGTATGTTCATTTGTAACCTGTCTCTGGGGTTTTTAAACAAGACCATGTAATTAGTATTCAAACTAATGGTACGACTGTTTTTACCCTGATGAAAAACATTTTGGGTAAGCATCATAACACTCATATTTCTATGATGACGGTATTGGGTGAAAAGTCTGACTACTTCAGGATGTTCCGAGGCCTGAAATATAACATTGTCCAATATAATCAAATGACTTTGATCAGGAGGAAATAGAGATTCATCTTCAAATGATTCAGGCAAATCTTTGATGAACTTTATATTTTTATTCTTTTCCTGCAGTTCAGCATACATGGGCTGGAAAGAAGTATAAATCCACACAATATTTTGAGGCTGTACATCCATTACATGAATACAATTTAGCAATACATTCTTGACAAAAAAAGTTTTTCCACACCCACTGGGGCCAACTACTAAACAGGAAAAAGGAACACGTAGTCTGGGCTCAAAATCAATTTGACGGGGTGAAAACATTTTGTCTCTTCTTATTATTTCTCAATACCCAAAAGGCAAAGTATTTCCTCCGTCTAGCAGACGTCTCTTGTCAAACACAATTCGGAACTTTTTGGTGAATGACACATTTCTCAAAACGAAACCCTTTTTATTCCGTACAATGTTGTGTTGGGGGGCCTGAAGACACCTCCCCCTCTCAGAGTTTTGAACGTAGCCTTCCACCAGATCTGCCAGACTGTCAAAGTTCACTCGTTCACAACATTCGTGCGTCTGCGTAATGCCTTTCACACGCATAATCACCTTTTTTTTATTTTTGGTCTGGTAAGCATAACTTTTAGGGCCTGCTGAGACAAACTCTTCAATCGTATCCCCACCGAGCTCATCTGTAAGATCCCCCAGATAAACCCCCATGGGCAGTGGAGTCTCCCCCTGTCTCGTCACATAGATGATACTATCTGTGTCGTAGTAGAAGACTCTGTGCTGTAATTTCTCCAGTTCACTGTACAGTTTCAGCCTGGCATACGCCGTGGTAAACGCAGCAATGAATATATTATCTACCTTGTTGGGAGGAGAGTAGCATTTTTCACCGTAACACCACTGAACAAGAGCCGTTCTGTCGTTGAGGAATGAGAAATACTTAACCTTATGTTTAGCTGAAAACAAGAGGTTAAGAAATTCTTCTGTTTTGGTCACAATCTTAGTCTGAGTCAGATTGTTTCTCTGGGCAAATTACCCCAGAAACTGTTGAGACATAGTTTTGCCACTTGTCTTTTGGCAGGATTTGATTTGATTTTATCTGCATCCAGTAAGATACCCTGCTTAGCATGATAGTCTGCCACATACTTTTGTCTGCTCTCATCATCTGTGGCCTCTGAAGGATAACCTGATGCTTCTTGTTTACCCTTCAAAAATGTGTGTATATAGTCTACAAAAATGCTGTCACTTTTCTTCTCAAAATGCCACACCTCTGTGATCTGAGTCATCTTGTACCCCATGTCCAGGGCTTTGGTGAATTCTGTGGTCACCCAAACTCCTGTTAATGCTCTTTCCTCCCTGCCGTGCATGCAGGGCCCATGTTGGTTGTTAAGCTCAGCGCATGTACGACAGAGGGTGAACACTAGCTTACCCGCTGCAGTTCGGTAGGGCAGGACAGGAAAGTAAAGACCCCTGGGAGGGTCTACTGTGGCTCTGATTAACCCAAAAATAACTGTGAGGGTCTTTAAAATCTCTGAATATGATCTGGGGGTGTCCATTTTTTCATCTCAACCCATGTATGCTCACGCATAACGATCACTTTGGCCCCGTGAACAGACTGTAGCTCATGCAGCTTGTCCTCACTAGCAGCATGGAGCTGCTCAAATGTGTCACCTGTCAAGGGGTTTTTCTCATGCCCCTTGTAGCAAGATGGGCACCCGTGATAGAAGCAACCAAGAAATTCCCAAACAATCTTGGCCCCAGCTACTTCAGCAAAACCATCCACGACAAAACGTCCCACTCGTTTTTCTCCTTCATTCAACGCATGTTGTATGAATACACCTTCAGTTTGGGCTACCCACTCTATCCATTGAATACCTGCGTCTGAGTACGTCTTGTTTTCACGGCGGTAGTCGTCGGGTGGGGGTATTGCCAGGGTTTTTGGCTGTAGAAAGTTTGTGGTAAAAACTTTCATACACGCAGAAGCTATGGTCGCACGACTAAAAGGATCAACTCCTGTCTCTCCGAGAAACCCTTTTCGAAATAAAGTGGCCCCCTGAGCAAGAATATCCACATCGTTTTTACAGTAAAGCAATGCCTGCTCTCGAAAATCAAAAGTACCCGTGCGTACCGTCTCATACCAGGTGAAAAAGTCACTCTTTTCATCAGTTGTCATGCGTTCTACCCCATAACAATCTGCTGGACGGTAAGGTCCGATATAACTCAGATTGGCCTTAGAGCTGAAACTGTGAGGGAAGTACCCCTTGATTTTATCTTCAAATCCCAAAGCTTTTGGCATTGCTGCTAAACGCATAGAGAGATAAGACAGTGAGTCTATGTACTTTTGTCCGAAATCCTGGTCAGTAAAAGAGATCACTTTACTTCCTTGCATTATCAAAGAGGGTTTTAGCCCCTGCTCGATCATTGTGTTGATAATGAGATAGCTGTCAAAACCCTTAGCATTGTGAGCGATGAAGGTTGCATTTTTGAACTTTGGGCGCCTAAAGCGTGCCAGAAACTGCAGTGCACAGTCGGTTCCCTCCGCGACCCAAATTTCACCCGCCAGGGTTTTTGTGCACACCAGGAAGGGGACATGTACACCGTCTGCCCCCGCCATTGTTTCAAAATCATAAAACACAATGTTGTCATTGTGGTCTGTCTCTTTGGGCAACACTCCGATGTAACACAGATGTTTTTCACACTCGCTTGTAGAAGCAGAGGGTAATTTTTCGCTGCATGTCTTACATTTCTTCACAGCGCACTTGTGTGTTTTATCTGCACTACTCTTGGGAGTGTAGTAAGAACGTTGACAATCTACACACTTTTTGTGTAAATCACAGTTACTGGCAATGTCTGTTGATCTCTGTGTCTGTTTTTTATGTCGAGAGTGACAGCCAACTGTACGGCACGTTTTGTTGCAGTCTTTACAAAAGATGGGTTTAAAACTCTTCCAGAGTACATGAGGGATCGAGGCAGACATAACAATGACCAATACAGATGTGTGTCCATTGAGAGCTGTAGCCTGTGTAACAATGTTCGCAGACATATGAAGACCCTAAAAACCCCTTCAAGTTTTTAATCCCATAGTAATGGTTCTGGAAGAGAAACAAAAACACAGTTTTTGTCTCGTTTGGGACCGTATGTCTGGAATTTACAGTGAGTACGATCTTCATCGCCTCTGTAAAATACCACAATCTTGCATTTTAAACTCTCTTCGAATTTATCAATGTCGTGGAATGTCACAGCTGTCTGATCTGTCAAACCCACCCCACTCTGAATCTCTTTACCACGTTCATAACCTTCATTATCAGTGAGGTTGTCGTTTAACAACAGTGCTAAATTAATAGCAAAACACAGCTGGTTGGATGGGTTCTGTACAACGTAAAGAAAACGCCTCTTCTTTTTAACAATCTCATTGTCCAGCATTTTATTAGCCAATCTTTTAGCACCACCACGGGTACCGCCACGGGGGGGTTGTACAATTTGCACCACTAACTCAAGGTTGCTGTCTGCCATTACCTCCAAATTTGACTGCACTGCATTGAACAACGCGTCCTCAAAATCATTCAGATTATCACCATTGGGATTAAGAATGGCTGAGACATTAGCCTGCAGCTGCTCGCGCTGTAGCTCAATTTGAACAATATCCTCCCTCTCTGCCCGTGAAAAAGCCTCCCTTAGCATTTCACGTACATTGTTCATCAGAACCCCATAATAAGCTGTAAAGTCTGCCTCATCGTTAGGAGGAGTTAGGACTAGAGACTGACGCAGTTCTGTGTTATTGAAACAGGTCGAGACAAAACACCTGGTGAAGCATTCTGATTAGCTCCTCCACCATTCTGTAGCGAGGTGCCTGGTAATTCTGAAGCAATCGGGGTGTCATTTTGGCCAAAGCTACCGCCATAGCGCACGGAGGAAACTGATGATTCCGAGTCACTAGAGGGGTCCTTAGCACATCCACCATTCTGCACAGTGGAAACTGAAGATTCAACATTGGCTAAAGTTATGCTATTTGCTCCATCCAGATGGAGTACTCCTTCTGCGAGCTGATTTAAAAGCCCGAGACCGGGGTAAGTGTCAGAGTTTTGGTAGCAGTCTAATACCCACTCCAAAGTACTATCTAAGGTTGATGAGGGGCTTGGGCTTGTTTGTGATAAGGTGGAAGGTTAGTTTGCAACTGCTTCTTCGTCGTTTAACTCACTGATATTGTCGGGACACCGAGGAAATGACATATCTTCATACATGAATTCCTCATCACTGCTTAGTTCATTTATGTCATTTATAGAATGAAGGAAAGACATTTCTCTATCTGCTAAATCATCCATGTTTGACCTTTTATGAAACCAAAATAAAAATCAAAAATACATTTGTCACAGCTGAAGAAACATACCGTTCGGTTACATCGGCACCAATTTACATGAGACCCCCCTCCAGCTTATTCAGTTGGTGTGACCATAAAGTTGACAGTAGCAGCAGTCGGGGTCCTCTTGATAATAGTTTAGTTGCTCTATACAGAAAAAAGACAGAGAAAAAGAAGGATAAGTATTTGAAAACATAGGATTATACATTTAACAACTATTCATTTATCGAACATCTTATAAAATAACCATAAACCTCATTACCGGGGTGGTATCTCGTCAGGAGGGGATCTGTCAGAAGAGCAATATCGGCCTGAATCTCCCGTAGAGTCTGTGCGGGTAGTTCGCCCTCGACCTGGTGACGAGGGGCTGAGTCTGTCTGACTCGATAGGAGCGTGTCTGGGGCGGGGTGTAACTCAAAATTGTCCAAATAGACACTGTATGCGTCAAAATCTGCTTGAAGTTCTGACGGGATCTGTAGGAGGGTTCCAGGCCCTAGCTGTTGCAGGGGGGCGTTGAAAAGGTGGGAGTCTGGGTGGTTATCTGAGGCACGTAGCATCTACAGGTAGGCTGAGTGTATACTCCACATTCGGAAAGTTTTGGTACACTGATGAGGGGTCTGCGTGCGGGTCATCATCTTTTTTAAAATAAAAGAGTAAAAAAAACAACATTAATTTTGGGTACTTTGCACATAAAAAAACAAAACATCTGATTTCAAAGTAAAATACAACTAGTTTAAATATACTCACTTTCCACAGGGGGTGAATTAAGGTAAGTTTCAAGTACATGGTAGATCCTTTCTAATATCATAGGCCTTATTTGGCTCAGAGTATCTTGAGCCGAGACACATACACAAAAAAAAAAGGATTTGATTAGAATCTACACGGCATTTTATTTTATACTTTTTCTAGTAAAAACATGTTAAAGAAGTAAAATAAAAAAACAGAAACTCACCGAGTATCCTATGACCCCACACAATAGGGTTTTCATCATACAGGGTCTCTACTACAAACAGAAAAAACATAACATTGCTTTAAGTATATAATAATATACTATCCACATTATATATATATATATATATATAACATCTAATAATTACATGATATTATAAAAATAAGAAGTACTTACCACAATGGCTTGTGATGAGGTCTAAATCAATAAAGTGCAGAGCAGGAATGCGATGATGGTTCATTGTATGGTTTCTCCAAACTGTAGAGATCGGATCTCCTTATAAACCTCCCAAGTAGCAACCCCCCGGTCATTGCCTCCACAAAAAAAAAAAAAAAACGACCAATCGATTTAATTCTTAGAATCAACTGCTTTAAAGGAGACCTTATCCTTGTCATTAACTATGCGTCTTCTGCCCCCCACAGAGGGCCAGACTCCATCTCTGCATTGGTCTTCAGTAGCAGAAAAAGCCTTGTAACTGACTAATTTAATTTACCCTCAGACTGTTGATTCTACGTATTTAAAGTGTTTACAGCTTTTTTCTTTGTTCTGATCAGTCCCACTGGAGCCGTCCTGGAGTGAATGGAGCAGAAACCCATTTTAAAAAGAAAACTTCTCTTTTATGAATACAGCAAAAATCTAATATTACATCCTCACATAACTTCATATTGGGCTTCCTTATAGTTGTGTGAAGTAATTATAAAAAAGACAAGATCATGGGAGGAATAGGATATTTATTATTTCCCTCTTCAGAGAGACTTTATAGTTAATAAAAGTAATTACACACTAGTCCAAAATCCATACAAACTAAAGAGAATATCCCTATTAAAAGTATCAGTATTAAAAACCTAAATAAGCTCTTTTTAAATGAGTATGAATGACCTCTTTGCAGAAAACAGATACTTCCTTGTAGTTAACAGTTTCCCAAAAACTTGAAAAGAAACATTCTTAGCAGACACAAATCATTTAAAACAAACCTTGAATCAAATCTAGAGAGGACATTAACGTTTTTAGGTGTCTTAGTGAGTGAAAATTAATGGCTGTTTTATTTAGTTTGAGCGTATTTCTTTTTTAAAACCTAACTCCATCCCCTCGCTTCTCACCTCACAGAGAGTGTCTTAATCAACATATAGATTAACATCCCAGGCTTATCTCTAACCCTCACATCAAAGGGGGCAACTCCAACGTGTGTGTGTGTGTTAATTGTTCTTAGAGGTAGGGGGAGGTCCTTTTGGAGAAACCCAGTTGACCAAAAAAGAGGGCACGAGAAAAGTTTGTGCACAGATCTCTGGCTGTAGACGTCTGACCAGCATTCGTTTCTTGGCTCTCAGAATGCTAAGTTTTCACATGCATCTCTTGGTCACTTTTCTTTTTGAAAGGTGACTTGGTAAGTGGAATTACTGTCTTTTATTTAGTTTTGAGCATATTTCTATTTTCATCTAATTCCATCTCCCACAATCTCCTTGCCGGAGGAAGGGGTGGAGAAAGGGGGGAGAGGCCTGGGCTGGGAGGGGGTAGGCTGTCTCACTCACAGAGATACTTAGATTAACATCATAACAATACCACACCAAAGGGCAAAACATCCAAGGCTAATTAGATTAGATAACCCTGAGCGGACCAGACAGCATAACTTCAAAGAGACTACCTTAATCGACACATCAAAGAATTAGACAACAAAACATGTCTCACTCATAAAAATACCTAGATTAACATCACAGGCTTATAACATACCACATCAAAGGGCAAAACATCTAAGGCTATTTAGATTAGATAACCCCCTGAGGGACCAGACAGCATAACTTCAAAGAGACTACCTTAACCGCACACATCAAAGAATTAGACAACAAACGCACTCCACAGGGGGGCTTTTCACACCTACCCGTTATAACACATCACCCCTCACATCAAAGGGTCTCAAACAATGGGAGGCGGGACATAGCTCTGATAAAAGGCTCTCGACCAATGGGAGGCGAGGGGAGGCGGGACTTAGCTCATTTGCATAATTGGGGGCGTGTCACCTGTCACTTTTTATGCATACTAATGTGATTGAAGCAGCATGGTAATAACTACTGTTGTTCTCTGATATGTCTGGAGGAGACACTTCGGTCAGGCTTGGATACTGCTTTGGAGTTTGGATAAGTGGAGCCTCTTTTGTCATTTCTGCTGTGTCTTCATTTACTGGCAGATCTTCAAGGGGGTTGTCCGGCTTTGATCCATGCTTGTTGCTGTTGCAGGTATTCTCCATTCTCATAGTCAATTACAGCTTTTCTATGGGCTTTCGTTGGTGCCGGTTGATCATCTGCTGGAATCAGTCTTCTCGTTTGCCACTGTTCCCACAGTTTCTCAGCTTGGTTCCATGTCTTCTGTCTAAGTTTTGGAACTGTTGTAGCATCTGATCTGATTTTTACCCTTTCCTTGATATCTGCAGTTGTGCCTGCCTCTACGTCTGGCCTTAATTTAGTTTCTTTTGGTGACATGTTCTCTAACTATTTGAATGAAAAAATATGAAATTATCAAAGATTGAAGCACTAGTCCTTTGACTAGTACCTTCGTTGCTGTTCGTCCGAACTTTAAATCTGTAATTTTTAATAAGGTCAATCTATAAAATATAAATGATTATTATTATTATTTTTTTTTTTTCAAAGTCAATCTATAAAATATAGACAACAATTGTACTGTGTACAGTTTTGACCTTGAAATATAAAAATTTGAAATCTGGTGAGACTCTACCGGGTTCCACTTTCCGAAATGTTTGGAATTATGTAAATGTCATAACTTGTGTTAGCTTCAATACATTTGTTTGCTTTTTTTTGAAAGAGTATTATGTAAGGTTTCTTATCTTATAATTAGAAACCACTTGCAATTCTATCTCGGCGATGAAGCATGTGTTAATTTATAACACTTAAAATCAAGCTTCAAAATGTTATAGTATCTTTGTCAAAACTGACCTCTTTTTAACAAGAAGAAGCTTATTTTCCTTAAAAATGGGAGAATATGGTTAAACAACACAGCACATAACCGCCAAAACACATTTGCAAGCAAGAATATTAAAAAAAAATCGGCCAATACACACTTGTAAGCAGAAATATTCAAAAACCCGCCAATACACACTTGTAAGCAGAAATACTTACAAAACCAGACTCCTACAAATACCCAACTTCCCACGGTAAGATAACCTGTCTATTTTATAGTTCCAACTCTGCCAAGAAATATGATGTGTCCTTCTCAATATGGAGTGCCTAGCCTCATGTGAGTGTGACTGAGTGTGTAAGAACAAACCGAGTACTTTCAATTAGCATTTCACGAAATGGCGACTGCCGTGTGGCTTATTTTCAACATGAGGGCAAGACAAGATGGCAACTTATTTTCCAACCTTTAACCTGAAGAACAAAGGGATTTGAAAACACCTCGTGGCTTTCACATGGGAGTTGAAATAATGACAAAATTTAACACAAAACACTGCAGTTTAAAATAACATTTCTATTTATTGTACAATTATAAATGGGCCTCAAACCCTTACGTCATACGGCTCTGAACCCATGCACGTAATGTTTTGACTTTAAGAGCCAGTATGGTTATCTCCTCTGTTTAAACACGCTATAATGGGACAAATTAAGACGCTATCCAAACACAATTAGCAGAATATCGTCTATCTAACGCACGAATGTCGCATTTCTCATCGTAATCCACACGCAATGTCTGTTTGAAAACAGAAAATACAACCACTGAAAGCTTCAAACTTTTCAGGCCTTTTCCCTGAAAAGGACTTTTTTAAAAAGAAAGCCTCACACTGTAATTAAAACACTCACTCAACTTTGTTCTTGTCTCAAACAGTCCCTACTGTTTAATAGCCTCAAACTATTCACGTTAAATTAAAACGTAACAAGAAACACTTGAAATGATTGCCCTCATCACACAAAGGACTTTTAAAAAGAAAAACAGCCTCACACTGTCTTTAACACAAACACTCACTCCAATATTCTCAGCTTCCACTGTGATTGTGTTCTTTGTCTCAAGCAGTCCCGACTGCTTAATAGCCTCAAACTATTCACGTTAACTTAAACTGTAACAAAAACACTATTGAAGTGATTAGTCTCTTGCCGACATGTAATAACAGACAAACGAATAGCATGCAGGGTTAAATATAAGAAAAATAAGTAATTTGAACTCACCTGCTTGTGACAAAACAACGCCACGTGTTATTGTTATAAATTTGGTTGTTTTAACATTAAATTTCCCAGCTATTTTCAGGAACCGGAAGCAGCCGTCCAACACACAATCCTAAGATTGTCCTGCATAAACTATCGAAGAATTTGACTTAACAGGTTTCTTCTTACCGATGGTTTGAGCTCTATGTGTGTCGAACGGATTGCCAGCGGTTCCGGGCAACAGCCGGCTGTGTAGTCTCTCCCGGTCTAACGAGAATCACGTCAGCTGGTCCCCAATTGTTATCTGTGTAATAATTCTCGCGTCCAGGAGAGAAGCTTAAAAAGGAGAGAAGCTTAAAAAGGAGACTAAATGGAGTCTCTGAGATGGTTTCAAATTGGTACTTTAATTAAAATAAAGGCGCGGTAATGTTACAAACAGAATATTGTTCGACGGAAAAGCAGCTGTGTTTCTGGCTCTGCCAGGTGAAGAAAGAGGCCGAACCCCTCAGGTCCCGCTGTATTTATATCCTCTGCTGCCTCCTCCCTGCGGGCCGGCTCTCCAACGTTTTAATGTTCGTTGTTACGCATATCAGAGGATACAGACATTGTACATTCAATATATCTAAACACGCCTTTTCTCTTCCTTAACTCTTTCATAACTTTATATGCAATACATGTTAACGGCGTCAATAGCCACTTTAGTGATACTAATGGACGGTAGTCCCGGATGTCGTCATGAAGGATTTTCAGAATAAACGCTTGGTATTGAGAACTTCCGTTTTTTTTCCAGAATAAAATAGCATTTAAACTGACGGTATGTTTAAGCTACATTATGCTATTAAACATTGATTTTAATTTCTAACAGTACTCTGAAATGAATTACATTATTTAGCCTGCTGCTTGATAATGTCATTTCTGGCGCGTCTTTTAAAGTGTTTATGGGTAAAAGTGAAATTACGATTTACGTATAACGTAAATAAATATGGAAGTGGCATAATAGGAGTGTACACAGGTGTACACGTATACACAGGCCTACTTTAAAATAAATTAACGCAGCACTGGAGTCCTCTGCACATTTGAAGAACATAAATACAATTAAAATGGGCCCACTTTGAAATAAATAAAACATCTGCACCCTAAAAATAGTTAACTGATTGAATTATGACTGTAGATCGTCAGCTGTCTTCCGTAGTTTTCCTCCAATATGCCTACGTAAAGGCTGAAGCACCTTTTAACAACTTCTCTCAAACGGACGCCAGCATCGTTAGCTGTGAAAGCACACGTGCAAGCATATACCTCTGTCTACGCAGGATTACATCCTCTGTTTTCCTTAGATACTTTTATTTTCTTTGATTTATCCATAGTTCGCTCATCGAGCCGGGGGTCAGGTTATTCACCTGCAAGTAAATGCGCTGGTGCGGGACCATATCAGGATATTACGCATTATTTATGTCACAGTATCACCTCAAAATACAAGATACAAAACATTTTTCAACCATGCAACAAAATATAAATATTCCTACAAATATTTGTAGCCTATATAATTTCCTTCTTATTTTTGTCTAAGGTCAAGGGAGCCAAAGCAGAGGGCTTAAAGAGCCGCATGCGGCTCCGGAGCCGGTTGCTGAACCCTGATCTGGTAATAAAGAACTTGTGCGCCGTTGAAAGAATTCAAAACACTTGAACTTATTAAAACAGGGATTTTTATTTGCCAGAAAAAGGGTAATTGTATTCAGATATTACACAGAAACGCAGAAATGACTTGGACTGCTAAAGATTATATCATCTGATATTTGGGAAGAGTGTTACAGTAGAAATGGCAGAAAGTCTTGTTGCAATTTCCAGATATTGAAAGAGGCCCTGGAGTTTCTCTGGTAATTATCAATAGTAGCAGTTAAGTGAATACTGTTCAAACAATACCTGTGTTTGTGTTTTGTATTGATTTCTCTGTTTTATCCTTTCATAAATGTGAGGACTAAACTTGCTTCAAACATGCCTGGGTGCTAAACAGGTTTTATTACTCTGGGGGAGGGGAAGTTAAGCAGGCTGTGTGGATGAGAGTTCTTCTGCTTAAGGTCTTCAGTATGTCATGTTTCAGGGAAGTCTACATATCTTGAATGGTATATATGTGTTTAATTACTTTGTATTAGTAATAGCAGTGTGTAAACAAAAGCTGGAAATATGAGAGTATTAATAAGTATATCTTTGTGAACAAGTCTCTGGAATGCTGCAAGATGGGCCCTGTGGGAGGAGAATCTCACCCGACTCCTCCCGGTGGTTCCTCTATATCTCCTGTTTGTGTTTGTGTGTTCGCTCTCTTTTACTCCTGCCGACAAGATGAGAGGATCTCCCGGCATCAGAACCAGAGCAGGGAGTGGGGGCCCGCCCCACCCCTTTGAAAGTGTATTGTATTATTACCTTTTATCATTAAAACAGATTATTGTTTAACCCTCATCCTGGCTGTTTTGAGTTTTCCCTCTTTTAAAGCACACTCCTATAGGATCAGCGCAGAGCAGAGATATCTGCTCCAACACTGCATGCAAATACAAGATCTTAATCTTCCTCAGAAATAAAAGTCTGCTCTGCCGGATATGGAAGCCTCTCTTTAGTTTTTCAACTGCTGGGCCCAGAGTGAAATGCTTTGGTGAGCATAAACTAGAGGGGAACAGGCAACACCAGTGTGATTGTGGTGACGTTGTGACTGTCCTGGCCAAAGTTGTAGGGGGGGTGCCATATCTGGCAGGAGAAATACTTGCTCTGCTGAACATGTTATAGAGAACAGTGCAGATCTAAAACAAGGAACATTAATAGTGTGATATAGGCACAGATATAAGATCATTAATACACTACATTTTAGGGCACCTTTCAAAGCATTCAATGTCACCTTAAAATACAATAAAAAAATAAAATATGAGTGGCATTACAATACAAACATGTGTTGAGTAGGAAACCACAGAGGACAATTACATTCAAAGGAACAATTAAAGCGAGTGAAGCCAGTTTGAACACATTATCTTTTAGGCTTGCTTGAAAATAACACAGTGTCTGACATATGTTATATAATTACTGTCATATAATTGCATACTATTCGTGGTTATCAGACACTTTAACAACAGAGAAGGTTTTAAGAGATAGGACTATACTGACAAATGACATATTATCCTGTCATTGTCTGTTCTGTAGGAAGGAGGAACATAGCAGAGTGGGACTGCACTCAAAAACGGAAGTTTGTTCCAATACGAAGATTGTGACTATCTGAAAAGTGTCCTTAAAACGAGCCTCCTCGCAATTGTATGCACATTATTTATTCAGCCGTTTGCTGTTTAATCTGATGGGAAATATATCATTCAAAAGAGAGACAAAAGTTTATTAAACTAGATGAACGCTCAATACAGGCGATGACGTCACGTTTGCGCGTCCCCGCGAACAGGGCTTCAATCTACGGCAAGGCTTCAATCTACGGCACAACACCGGCACGCCGGTTCCACGGGGTGGGTTGAAGAGGTGGAGGGCGCCGCGGGCACGAGATCTCCGTGCCGGCACCTCTCCCTTCGTCTCACCGTCGCGCCGCGCTCCCTCGTCTGCAGAAACGCCTGTGGAGGAGCGCGTGCTGCGGTGACTATTCTCTCTACTGAGGTATTTGAACGCACCCTCAGGGGAGGGGGGCCGCGCGCGCCGTCACAATGCCGTCTCTCCGAAACGGACATTATGGGAAAAAGTAGAATTGTGGAGAGAGATTACTCTTACTCTGGGATAAATGCACTCGTTCTCACTGAATGCATTTTTCCCACACACACACATCACTCTAGAACTAGAGTTTACACAAACGTAAACCACCGTTCCCCTGCGGAGGTCCCTGAACGCACCGCGGCCACTCTCACAAGTGCCGCGCGCCCAGGTATTAACGCTGTATTTCCCATTCAACGGTGAAATGCATTAATCGGAGCTATTATACCAGGCAATGTGTGTTTTCTGACAACAGCAGGCCGGCAATAGCGTCTCTTGAACCCGCACAGTGCTTTGACAGCACACGGTTTATTCCACTCACGTGCACACGCCCACCTGCTGGCTCCCTATACTGGGGTTTACAGCGGGGGCGGGGAGTGTAGGACAGTGTTTCTTCCACTGGGTATGGGCAAGAATCAGCCACGCTGCGATTACTCCCGTGAGCAAGGAGATCGATCCATAGAGCCCTTGGAAAAATGCCATGTGACGTGATATCCCAGGGACATCACAAGGCAGGCAGCGGCCTGTGATGAAGTAGGGTCGACCCTATATCATGTGAAGCCACCGAGCACCGGTTCCTGGGGGAACCGGGCCTGGGGCAAGGCTCGTGGACCAAGCTACTTATTCGGCCTTGCGGCCCAATAATCGCTCTGACCTGGTGAGGCGGGGGCATCTCTAGCAATGAGCGAGTAGCCCACACACTCGCCGCCATGATCATCATCCAGGGAGAGTACTGACCTGGGCGGTGGACTTCCATGGACGCCGGACTCGGAAGGAATGGCGAACGTGAAATGGCACCGCCTCGGCCATATCCTGGTCTCCCAAACACTCGAAGCAGAGGTGGTGGGGATCGGTAGTGATGGCAGTTTGACACTGAAGCTTCGAACGGAGCTTCATTCCTGGACTTCCTATTCCATAGAAGCAGTGCTTCGAAGCTTGCTTCAAATCACGTGACATATGACGTCCGAAGCAGCAACTGCTTCAAATCACGTGACATGTGACGTCCGAAGCAGCAACTGCTTCATTTCCTGAATGAATCACTTGACTGGTTTGCGGCCCATTCACGCGATTCAATGCACTGCCTCGTCTCGATTCTGACAGGTGGCAGGTTGAAACAGTTTCGAATTTGAGCGCTTCAACACTTTATGACCGCTCTAAACAATGCGCAATGTGTGGGTTGTTGTCGTAGTTTGCGTTGTTGCTGTTGAGTTGTTGTTGGTATTGCATTTAAATTGTAGTATCATTATAGAGCAAGCCAGGAAGAAAGATGGGTCGTTCTGGCTCGGGAAACACTTCGAAATGTGGAGAAGTTGTGAACAAAAAGACAATTATCAGTAATATAAAAACAGTTCAATATTTTAAGGAATAGATAGCCCAGTGGGTAGAGACAGTGGCCCGAATGCGGTGTGTCCTCCGCGCAGCTGGTTCAAAGCCCGGTATGGATTAACTTTTAATCATTGCTTTTCAACTTTAATACTTTAATAACTGATAAAAGGCCCTCTCCGCCCAAAGAAATGTCCAGCACTCTCTAGTCTCTTCTCAATAACCCAATACACACAATTATCAATCTTTAATTGCAAATAGAACATGATATTCAGTCTTAGTGTGTGTGTGCATCGAATATTTTTCAAGGCAAAGATACGTTAAACCCACTGCAGCCTTGCACTTCGCCAGGAGAGGTCGCTGTAACTGAAGCTTCGAGAAATTAACCTATTTCCGACACAATTGTCCAAGTGGTTTGATGCTTCATTCAAAGCTTCATTTTGTCATCACTAGGGATCGGCGCCCGCTATCTTTCTTTCTCTTTCTTCCTTTCTCTCAAAAAATACATCTCAGACTCAGTGCTAGGCTATCACCTCCGCTCGCTGAAGAGTAAAGGATGGTGGTCAGGAGGCGAGGCCTCCTTTTATGCAGAAGTGAGATGCGCATGCATTCAGGTAGGCCCGCCCCGGGGCTATGGGGGTTATTCCCTATCTTTATTCAAGAGCGTGGTATTTAAATTTGAGAGCATACTTTATGTATTTATTTCCCTCAAACCCTGTCCTCGCACTCAAATAGTGCTTGCACTTAGATTTGCTCTGCTTCTGCTCAAACTGTACGCTTGCACTCAGATATATTGCTGTTTACAGATTTGTTCTGCTCTCAGATTTATTCTGTGCGCGCTCGAAACTTGTGTGCAACAATCCTGTCAAAATCCCTCAACCAATAGGAGGCCAGGAGTCCTTGCGGGGGCGTTCGCTTTACTTATTACAGCGTCCCGTAAGGGCGGTTACTCTTTGGTTTATAAACTCCCGCCCTCCACGGCTTTATAACATAGCATGTACTGCACTTGTTTGATTTACAACTTTTTTTGGGGGGGGGGGGGGGGGTTAAGCACAGTTAGTATATGTTTATAAAACGGACAAGTCAAATCAAGCAATCTGATGTTTCTTAGCCGTGATATAATGAGCGTATATCCAGGGAATAGTTGTTGTTACTTTTCACAAATCAGTATCCCTCCGCGTCTGAGAACCATTACAACCATTACGTCCGTCACGAAACTAACTAATTAACTAACTAACAAAGCTTAAGATGGAAACATTTAAGGTTAACTTCGACCTCCGGGGTGGGCTTACTATGGAGGAGTGGATTGAGAAGTGCCTATCTCCAGAAAAAAAAATCACCTAAACGACGACATTCGCTATATCTGTTATTGTTGTTGCATAGCAACCACCTCGCACTATGTGCAGAAGGCAACCGAGGGACGATTTTATTTTATTCCCGGGCTGATCTTTAGTCCCAGTCCGCCACTGAACGTAGCTATTATGTAAGGTAGTTGTAAATCAAACAAGTGCAGTACATGCTATGTTATAAAGCCGTGGAGGGCGGGAGTTCATAAACCAAAGAGTAACCGCCCTTACGGGACGCTGTAATAAGTAAAGTGAACGCACCCGCAAGGACACCTGGCCTCCTATTGGTTGAGGGATTTTGACAGGATTGTTGCACAAAAGTTTCGAGCGCGCACAGAATAAATCTGAGAGCAGAACAAATCTGTAAACAGCAATATATCTGCGTGCAAGCGTACAGTTTGAGCCGAAGCAGAGCAAAGTGCAAGCAGGCACTATTTGAGTGCGAGGACAGGGTTTTAGGGAAATAAATACATAAAGTATGCTCTCAAATGTAAATACCACGCCCTTGAATAAAGATAGGGAATAACCCCCATACGGGGCCGGCTACGTCTATAGAAATCTCAGTAGGTGAATGCTTGCATGATAAGGTAGTACCCATAGAGTCCAGTAGAGGGCGGAGCCTGTGAGAGATATAACTGTATTATGTTATTACGTTTATACAAAATATTATGTTCAACTTAATATACACAATAACCTAATACAGTTATGTGAAATGTGTTGACATAAGCTTTCATTAAAGTCAATGTTTGAGTTTTCTCAGTGTAGTTTTGCCTGGCTTTGTACTATTGAGACCATCTCTGGTTAATGCTGGAAGCCTTGTGCAGTGAGGGTCCATCAGAGCTGAAGGCGGTCTTCCAGGCAGCAGATGTCCAGGGATAGTGTCCCTAGGTGTAAAGGGGTGATCACTTCACCATTTTTTACTTCCTGTGAAGATTATTTTCTTTAAACATATTTTCAGAATCAATACTAATTCGGCTCACACACTTAATTATTACCTTATTTGAGAGTTGGGGCTAGGCTATCAACCACTTTATATCAGATTTTAAAAATGAATAAACAATTATTGAAACAAATCGATGCCAACTATGCATATTGTTACCTTTATGCATAAAAAACGAGTTAAATAACAGCAAAATGCAGATGAGTGTGTTCCTCAAATGTAAAGAGGGGGATTTTGTGAGCAACAGTAGAAGGGGGGGGGGGAGGTTAGGTTAACACACCTACAAAGCCTAATTTCCTGTACTTAATTTAAAATGCTGAAGAAAACTTTGTTTTATTAAAACTTGTTGTCTTGGCTTAACAAATCAATTACAGTAACCTACGTTTCATTTTGCATTGAAGTTGAATTCAATTCATTTGGAAGTTGAGTATGTCTCTGTGTGTTTGTTACCTTTCTATTCTAAGAACGTGTGATGGTTAGAAACACCGTGGACCCGGTTGTACACTCGAGAAGTTTGTAGGTTAATATTCTTATTTGAGTTCCCGCTGCGCTGTCGTACAGGAGTCAGGATATTCCGTACATTTGCAGTCCCAAACTTGTCCTACAAATATATTGATTCACCGGTAGCATGCTACTCAAAGTCCTGAGCAAACATGTTATTTGTATGTATTGAAGTATATACATACTTTTGAATTTCTGCATTTAAAAATGCTATTCATTATTAAATCCCTTGCAAATACAGTTTCCCGAGAAATCGTACTTGCATTTTTAACCTTACTGTTTAACCCGTTACTGCCTACTAACGTATTTGTACCAACATCTCCTTTCCAGC
Source organism: Harpagifer antarcticus (assembly GCA_902827135.1). NCBI lineage: Eukaryota > Metazoa > Chordata > Actinopteri > Perciformes > Harpagiferidae > Harpagifer > Harpagifer antarcticus. The sequence continues at coordinate 7,047 of CADEHL010001142.1, read as the reverse complement.
AAAAACTCTCAAGAACATTTTTACATGTTGAAAAATTGGAACACACACACACACACACACCCACCCACCCACCCACACACACACACACACACACACACACACACACACACCCACACCCACACCCACACACAAGAACCACTGTGTCATTATGAACACACACACACACACCGCCCAGCAGCAGCAGGCTTGTGTAACTGCTGATCTCCTCCCCATATTCCTGCTGTTGCCACAACTCAGTGGAGAGAGTTGAAACATGGAAACAGTTGAAGAGGCCCAGAGTGTATGAGCGGACCATACAGTCCAGTGAATTCTCCACAGAGCAATCCATCACCCGAGCCCTGAGAAATACCTCACTTTTTTTCTTCTTGGAAATGAAGAGGAGTGCTTCTACATATGACATCACAAGAAACTTGAAACCAACATTTTCAGCAGCCCTCCCTGCTCACACATTTGCTCCCCTCTCCCTGACCTCTCCTGAGGCGCTTTGTGCTTCTCTGCGGGGCTCTAAGACACTCCAGTCCTGCCCAAACTACTCCTCTGAACGCAGGATTTCACAGACACTGCGTCTGCTCCGGACACCGAGCCAGGCCTGCTTCTGGAGCAGCGGTGAGTCTCTCCATTCTTTGGGGTGAGTTGGAGCTGCTCTGCCACGTGTTTGGTTATTTCAGGAGCTCTGCAGAAGAGCTCTGTTAAAGCCAGGGCTCAGAGTGTTAGACTCTAAAGGTAAATCAGACTCCTTAAAGTAGCTGTATGCAGCTGTGCTCCAGATGTGGAACTCTTCCAGCTCGTTCTAAGAAACTTAACTCAAAGTTTCAAACCCTCTAGAAATATTCATAATGACCAATGGTTCTTGAGATTGTACATTCCTATCATTTCAATTATTGTTCTAATCTTTGATCAATTTTTTTGCTTGTTATAAATTATTTTCCAAATAATTAATGTTTTTAACACTGTTACTACGGTTGAAGGTGACTGTCAAATTACCATGGTTTGCGTGAAGGTGAGGTCAGCTGGTTTCTATTGTGGCTATTATTGTTATTATTTTATTGTCGGACATCTTTCAGTTTAAGAATTCACATCAAGAATGGAAATCACAGACTTTTGATGAATAAAATGAAATATTTGGGAGGAAGAAACAAGTGAAGAGAAAAAGATTCTGGCAAAGCGCTTTAATGCTCTGATGACATATGTTTTTGTCAACATCTGATAATGTAACAAAAAAATTGACCAAAATAAAATATCAAAACAAGTGCAAAACACAGTTTTACAGTTCTGGGGATCACATGAGCCTCAGCTGGTTCATGATGTCATTCTGTAGGTTATTATAAAGATGTAATGGAATGAAGAACAATAGAATTACTTCACATAAAAAAACAAAGGAATAAACCCAAGATAAAAACACAGGAGAAGGGGGACGGTATGTAAGCTGCAAATATACACTATCCATGCTTGGAAAAAGGGGCGGGGCATAAATCAGGCACACATTGTACACTTTCCCTTCCCTCTGACCTCACTGTGGCTGTCTGGGAAAACACTGCCTGGGTTCTATTCACTGATACATGCTGACATATGTCATTCTGTTGGCTTAAATCTTTGGATCTTGTCAAAACAACTTTGAGTTCCAATCAATAAGTTTATCCTATAGAAAAAAAATGAGAATAAGAATGATCATAGAGGAATAGGGTTGCAGGAACAGTGGGCTACTTCTAGTTGTGTACAGATGAAACAAACATAACATGAACTATGAGCTTTAGGTATTGGTAAATGTTTGGTTTTTAACTTTAGACACAGCCATTATTATTGTATTGTTCATGCTGGTTTTATTGCTAGCTAGATTTGATAAAATCCTGTAGCTTAAGTTGGACATTTAAAATAATTTTCACAGTTTTGGCATAGTCCTTCTTAATTAGTAAATAATGTAGTTAATAAAGTTGTGCACAAACATTTAAATCCCAATGACCTATTAAAGCACATGGTACAGCGTCTAACCTCGAAGATAACACTTTGTGTTTACAGTTGCAAATGTGTCTTTGGCCAAAAGTGGTGGCAAGAAACTCTTGAATCTGATTGGTGGACCGGCTGGGTGTGTGTACCTGGATCGCAGTTAGATAGCCTCAGGGGAGCAGCCAGCCACAGGGAACTTAAATATGGTCATCTGTCACTATTTATATGCTTTTATTATTTACACATAATAATAATAACTTTATTTGTATAGCACCTTTCATACAGGGGATTGCAGTTCAAAGTGCTTTACATAAGTAAGAAATAAGACATAAAAGCAGTGTAAAACAAGCAGCAAGAGAAAAGCATAAAGTGGGATAAAATGATTAAACATAAAAACATGGGGAATAAAACATAGAGAAATAATGCAATGTCAATCACAGAGAAATAGTGCAGTATAATAGTATAAAAGTCTTTGGTAAAGAGGTTTTAAGCTGCCTTTTAAAATGTCTAATGTGCGTAGAAGAACAGATAGTGCTGTTAACAGCAGTGGGGGCCTTCTCAGCTGCTATCACTGTCTGTCGCTCGTGACGCCTACAGGGAACAGATATCCACAACTGGGACGTCCAGACCTGGCTGCTGGCCAGACGCTTATCTGCAGAGCCACGTCGCCTTCACTGGGGTCGAAAAACACTCTGTTCAGACAATATACAGGACAGACAGACAGACAGACAGACAGACACAGACAGACGGACACAGACAGACAGGCAGGCAGACAGACAGATAGACACACATACAGACAGACAGACAGACAGACAGACAGACAGACAGACAGACAGACAGACAGACAGACACACACACACACACACACGGACAGATAGACACAGACAGACAGACAGACAGACAGAGAGACAGACAGAGAGACAGACAGACAGACAGACATACAGACAGACAGACAGACAGACAGACAGACAGACAGACAGACAGACAGATAGATAGATATAAAAAATGTTATGGATAAGTTAGAGACATGCATGAAATGACTGTGTGTGAAAGGTGTCACTGACATTGACAAGCATCCAAATAATCCTCAGAATCTCTACGGTGTTCAGCCACCTTCAGCTGGGCGGTCAGCTTCACTGGTCTCATCTCCCAGTGAGCCACTGGGTTCAGTACAGAGCTCTGATAATAAACCCGCTGTAACCTCACATCACACAGCAGACAGAAGCTGTGGAGCACAGACACACATTTCTCTCAGGAGTGAATAATGACTCATCAGGGGGACACAACCCCCCCCCCCCCCCTCATGCAGACTGAAAACTCATCTCTTTCGACTCCACTTCGAGCGATAGAATTACTAACAATGAACTGCTAACAGAGCACTTATATACTAATAAAGGACTGGCTTATCTATAGCCAGTTGAGTAGCACTTGAAATGTTTGGCTCTATGAAACCTGATGTACTTTATGATTCTGTTTTCTTCAGGGTTGTGTCTTCCTGGTCGTATGTACTTATTGTGAGTCGCTTTGGATAAAAGCGTCAGCCAAATGTAATGTAATGTAACAGCTGACTGATGGTGCAGCCCTCTGGTCCCTGTGTGTGGAACTATGCATGTTCTCTTAGGGTAGATACATTGGCTTTAAAAGATACAATGGTGACAAATGTGTGTTTACAGTGTGAGTCTTAAGTTCAACGTTTAGCAGCATTTTGCAGTAGTTCAACTACATTTATATAGTCATTTAAAGAGTCAAATCCGTTTTTGTTTACTATTGAAATTACAAACATTGAGACCATAAAAGGAAATTAATGTGTTTTGTTTTTTCAGATGTTAATGTTAAGGGCGAGCAAAACATACAGATCAGATACAGTTCAGGTTTTCTTAACAATGTACTGTAGTTTTAATTTACTTTTTTCTAGTAGCTATGATTATAAGTAGCTTTGCTGTAGTTGAACTCCATCCAGTGTGAAGGATTGGTAGCTTTCCCACCACTATGTGTTAACTGATGTCCTATATCCAACACCCTCAGTGGGTTCAGATGGGGACTTTGACATTGATGACAGGGTTGAATGTAGCCAAGTTGACTTTTTCCTGCTTTGTCTGCCTTCATTTATTGTATGCTGCTAAATGAAGACAGAGTAGCTCTGACTTTGATACTCTAACCTTGTTCAGCTGCTTTACTCTCACAGCATCGCTACAGACCAGAGACACTGTGCCAAACACTTCTTTACTTTTAAGACGTAAAGTTGCAGCAATACATTTTTTTCGTATGGAAGAGCTACTGTATAGGCACAATACTGACATATAACCATGATATATATATATTTATTTTAAACAATATATGTCAGTATATATGGGATCAGTTTTGGCATCATGGTTCTGTACATTTTCAGAACAAAAAATATGTGTAACGGTGTTGTAAAGCTCTCAGAGCTGAGATGTTTCTGCTGTCGTCACTGACATTCTGAAAAATCAATGCAGGGGAACCGGATCCAAATCCGGTTCCCAGAGCTACCTCATATTTGGAACCGGACAAAAAAGCCTATGTTTATATATGTGTGCATATTTACCATAGTGTATTGTATACAAACATATATTTGCTGCTGTAGAAGTGACATTTATTTTGAGTGTTGATGTGGTAGCAGCTACAAGAGTCTTGCCCTAACATTTTAAAAGTTGTTAGCTTGTCCTCTTTCCGTAGAGATATGTGAAATCATTCATTCAGTTTTTACTAATCAGTCAAATGATGTAGTTATTTGGTATGCTATTGATACGTTTATTGAAATGACATCATGGCTAAATGTTTCTCTTGTCAGTCTATTGCCACTGTTGTCTTATTCGTTGATCCATTATGTGGTTGGTAGAGACAGTCAGAACAGCTCGTTGAAACTCACTGAGCTTTGATTTTGGACACTTTCAAAATTGACACTTTCAGGTGATGTCGTTGTAAAATAAATCTCTGAAGTGTATCAACAAGCAGGACCTCTGTCAGTTTGAGCCTGTCAGCGTGCAGTTTGACACAAACCATTGTCCGTTGATCTGACCCTGAACAGCTCCCTGCTCTCTGCTGCTCCTCCTGAGGGTCCACAGGTTTACTCTGTTTAGAGATTGTTGTTAACGGTTTTTTTACTGCATGGAAATAAGGGTTCTGAGCCCGGCATAGGTTGTGTTATTTATTCTACAGCTTGTAAACGGTTTGTGGTGTTGTGGTTTATAAATACAGTTGACTTGAAATGTAATGTAAAGCATGCCTTTTAGCATCTGTCGTTAAATGAAGTTTGTTGTAAATGATTGGACTAAAATCATTGAGAATATGTCATTTTGTTCATATTTTTGACTGTAATGGCTTTACATGACATGGTTTAAGGTCGTGTTTTGTTTCCTCTTTTCAGATTTCCCCTCTATATGACAGAATAGGTCCGCCCGTGTCCCGGTCACAGTATGGAGCTGCAGAATCTGTCCAATGGGAACTATCATGATGCTGCAGCCCCTGTGGAGGGGGGGTACGTTTCCTCTGTGTGACTACTATTTGTCTGAATTGCTGTGAATTCTTGGGGGATCAAGTATATTCATGTTGAAGCTGTGCAGTGATTGGTTTGTTTTTCTGTTTGTGAATGATACAGAGTCCCACCAGAGGAAGAGAAGTTCCTGCCTCACAAGAGTGATGGATCCTCTCCTCAGTTCACAGACGTGAGTATGGCTGTCACTGTGCACGAGTGCACACGCTCACACACAACCCCCACAGCAGAGTGTTGCTCAGCAGGGGTGGAAAGTAACTAAGTGCATCTACTCAAGTACTGTACTTGTTTTTTTTACTGTACAATGTTGAGGTAAATTGTGTACTTTTACTGTCCTACATTTCTTTTGTACATTTAGTTACTTTGCAGATTTGGATTGATGATGTGAAATATGAACAACAAGGCCCCTTGCTATTTTATAAAAAATGTATGCAGCTTCAAACTGAAACTGTCACTAAAGTGCCTGTGGCCTTATTTTTCCTTTACATCTAAAAAAAATGTAATGCTGGACGTTAGTGTTTGACCAACAGAAACCCTACCACATTCTGTGCATTTCTGTCCCATAGACAACATATATTACCCTTGAGGTCTGTAATCTTTGTATTATAATATGTTTAAATAATTTATTAACATTACGTTTGCTGACAAGCAATACATAGCACCTGCTATAAAAATGTGTAGCTCCTGTTTTTGAGCCTTATGTCGGCCAGTCAACATTTGTATATCCTGTATGAAGACATTAACATTTTCCTACATATAAAAAATAAGGTTCCCTTTTGGAAGCTTATTCACTTTTAACTGTTAGCTAATGCAGACCTCAACTGATTATCATTCAAACACGCTGCAGGACTTCTAGTAAAATACAGTGATATGCATCTTTTTGTGAAACATCAATCAAAAATGTGCATCCTAAAATGAAGTCATTGTAGATTTTGTGTTGGTTAGGTTAATAATCCAGTCTTGTATTTTACAGTTTGAGGGTAAAACCTCCTTTGGGATGTCTGTGTTCAACCTGAGCAACGCCATCATGGGTAGTGGCGTTCTGGGTCTGTCATACGCCATGTCCAACACCGGCATCGTGTTCTTTCTGTGAGTACCACTGTGAGCGACTATATCATCAGGCATATCAAATCCAAAAGAGCAATAACTCACTGCATACCCGGTGCAAAAGTTACGGACGTTCTTCAGCAGATCCCATCCCTCTTAAGTGGGGAGTGCTTACCGTATGTCCACGGTGTTGTAGTCCATATTGGCACACACGACATCACCAGGCAGCAGTCTGAAGTCCTAAAACAGTCTGTTTAACAAACTTAAAAAATCAGGTCCTATCTCCACGCTGGGCCGAGGTAGCGGACGTTTCAGCAGGCCGCTTAGCCTGCAGACATGGTTACTGTCCATCACTCAGCTTTACATTCATAGACCATTTTAATCTGTTCTGGGAACGAACCAATTTCTTTGGCAGAGATGGCATCTACCTTAGCTTCCAAGGCTCTCGTGCACTCTCTGCAAACATTTTCCATGAGATGACCACAGCTTCCCGCCATTGACTGATCGCTACAACACACATAATAGCCCAGAGAGAGAGAGAG